>WEIV01012179.1:1078744-1234952 GCA_013390005.1 Calyptomena viridis
TGCACGGAAATGTCTTCAAGGTATTTAAATCAGGAAAAGAAAACCTAGATCGAATTCATTAGAGAACCAGTCAGATTTTGGACAAAACACCAAGAGCAGGTAGCTTAAGATGCCACCACAGTGATAACAAACATCTAGCCAAGAGGAAGAGTTGGGCTGCTCACCCAAGCTCTTTTCTAAGCAACGAATTAAGTGAAATTTAGTTATAGTTGCTTGCTTTCCAGGTTACAGTAGCTAATCATTTTTGTGTTTGAGTATGAGAGAAAGAATGATATTGGTTACAGGCTCCATTTTTTCCCTCTGCTAGTCTTCCATGCACACGTTTTCTCCTGGATTCAGAGTGAAGGCTTTGGAACGTTCTCTGTCCATAGTGTCATTGGGCCTCTGTGTATAATTTAAGAGCTTGTCTTATGCAAGACACTTCAGCTTTTGCAATATTAAGCAAATGATGCCAGCTTGAGTAGAAATATCCCACAACATTTTCCCTAAATATCTATGAGGTTAACTTCAAAGTGCTTAAAAAGGGCAAATTTCTAAATAGTTGGACCTGGGAAAGGTCTATAGGGACAAAAGGGAGAAAGACAAGAAGAGAGAAGAGCCATTAAACCAAGAGCTGAATTTCTGTTTATTTCNAGCTGGACACTTGTGGCCAAATGCATGTTGGAGTTTCACAAATATTTACAATGGAGGTTTCAGCCATCAGTTGTGGTGTTCTTTGAAAATTAGCTAGTCTCCCTTTTGTCCCCAGAATTAGGATGTTTGCAATATAAAATTTACATATTTTTATTTCTCTTGCAATATCGTACCCAAAGCTTTCAACACAAATATTTTAGTTCTCATTTATTTCTCTCTCAGGAGTGGGAACTTTTTGCTATATTTTCTTCAAAAGAGTGGTTTTGAAGCAAAATCTCAATTTTTATGTTGTGGGTGCTCATTCTAACAATATGGCTAGGCTTACATGTTTTGTTCATGACAACACTTCACAATGTTCCACAGAAAAAAATCTATCTGCTCTACTATGATTAGAATCTATCACTCTTTTTCTGCTGTATGACTTTGTAGCAAGGTCTTATCAGCCAAAACTATGGTATTCTATTCCAATTATCTTCTGTGAAATCCCTTATTGAGGTTTGTTGACCCTTGATTCCAGTTCCAGCTCCTGTCAGGAGTTGGGCCTCCATTTATTTGGAGTGCTAGCAGTGGAAGAAGTGGGTCTGGGGAACTGTTTCTAAGCAGCTACTATGCTGTGTATTAAATTAGTTGCTACATACTAAGTTTTTGCACCGAGTGAAAGATATTTGCAATGCTGCTTTCTTTTTCTCCATAATTAAAGCTCTACTTGAATAAAACCTGAAAGGTTGTTGCCAGATCTCTTCTTTCAGCCTTCTTTCATTACATCGGAGGTTCGGGTTTTGTATAAACCTTGGCAGAAACTTGAGAAACACAGTAAAATCCAGATTACATTTGACAAATAGAAAGNCCTAATACGCCCTCTGTTCCTTGGGGAATGCAGATGACGTGACATCCCTGCAAGGTAAGGTAATAATCACTGAAGTCAGTTAGAAAACTTGTTTTATCTGCTGAACAGAAGTGTGTCTCAATGGTTTTGTTAGTGCTAAATACACCAAGGACAAACACAGGCACAGTGCTGTGGCAGGGTAAAGAAAGCAGCCAAAATCAAGTCTAGCCTTTTCCACTGATCTGAAAAAAACTTCAGGACAGGTATTTGTGATCTGTCTGGTACAAAACTCTAAACTATTTACAGCTGGGATGGACTGGAGGGTCCTTATTGTGATACTGCACCAAGTCACTGCGGGATACCTGCAGTATGTGATTATCTCTGTGTCACCTTTTATTAAGACTGCAGATTCTCTGCTCTTCTGAGATTAAATTTTCCCTTGTCTGTCTCAAAAGGCTTAGGCACGAACTAGGCTGGATAGAACTCTCTATCCTGAGGTGAACTGTGCTCTTAGGAAACGCCCTGTAATTGTGCTCAGCCCTCACTCCTTATTGTTCTGTAGCAGTCATGTGTGCTTGTGTTTTAGTGTAACTGGGTGGGTTCTGTAAGATCTGTAAAAGTTGGTAATCACACACTTACAGGGGAGTCAGGGGTAATGCAATTAATTAGCACTTTTGAGAATATGATTTGCTTACTGTCAGACATCCATGTGCTACCTTTTGAAAGAGAATTATTTCTGCTGGAAGTTGTTGTGTTATGTAGTTATTTTTTTGCCCATGCATTCTTATGCTTTTAAAGAGAAGAGGCATGGCCTTTTCTTCCTTTTCATTCATTAAAAACTTATTTCTAATTGTAGAAGAGGGGCTGGATCATGAACAGGCTGGGGCTACTCTAGCATAGTTTGACCTTAATGGCTGAATATCTACAAGATTACACACTTACACACAGGAATCCTAATAAGTGAATATATATCTAAAAAGTCTGATTCCTGACTATAAAGGCAACAAATCCAACTGTCAGTCAACAGAAATAGAAAAGAAATACTGACATAAGCATAGCATTAAGCAGAAGCAAATGTCAGAATTTGTCCTGTGTGGATGTCCACTTGGGGGAAAAGAGTTTTCAGCCCCTTGCAGCTGGTGGCATGTGGGGGGACACATGTCTTGGAAAGGGAGCAGTGCAGACATCTGGAGCCCACAAATGGGATCCAAACTAGAGAAAGAACTGAGTCTGAATGAGTCCTGATACCTCAATATTTGGGGTTATGGATTGGTGCTGGTAGGAAGCGCCTGCAGGCAGCTACGTAAGAAGCTGTTGCGTTGAGCAATTAAATAAAAATTGTGTTTATTCCTAACACGCTTCAGTTAAACTTTATCTCATACTATATTGGAAATACTCTAATGTTAATCCATGCTTGATGTTGTCTTAAACTTAAAAATATAACCCCCAAATAATATTCGATAGCAGTGCATTACCTAAATTTACTCTTATGTTGAGCATTTTAAATTTGCTTTATTGCAGTTTCACTGCAGTTGTATTTTTAGATAGGTCCTAGTGAGAGTAAATAAATAGAAGGCCATAGCTAAGCTTTCTACATAGGTTATCTTGGGCATAATTTTTTTCTTTGTTGCTAATAATAACTCCTTATTAATGCTGTAGGTACTGCAGAAAATAAATAGTGCATGTTTAATTTTAGAGGAATTACATAAGTATGACAAAATAAATAGAAAGCAGCAGGGGAAAAAAGGTTGCTGGTTCAGATGTTGAAGGCAGTGTAGTGAGATACTCTGGGGCTGAGCAAGGAAACAAAGCCCAACAGGTTACCTAGAACAGGGTTTGTAGGGCATGACTTTAAACCATTTTTTGGACCTAGGTTGTCCAGGCAGAAGCTAGGCTGAGCCTAATTCCCTGCTCCAAAGCAATGTTTAACTGCTGCAGGGGCACACCACAGGCTGTTCTAGTAATCCTGTGTTCTTAGAGAAGCAAATGTCTTGGAGACATGCCAAATTTAGCTATGTAAATCTCCTCTTAGGAAAGGGAACACCCACAGTAATCATGTATTTAAATTCCCAATCTGAATCCTTGGATACCACCCAATTTTTTTTTCTTTCATTTTAATTTAAGCAATCATCATGTTGCAAATGGAAGCTATTAAATCTTTGGGTAACTGAAGCATCTAAGAGTGAAGTTTCCTTTGTCCTGTCCCAGCTGCAGACAGAAAGTGAACTGATTTTACTGGTCACTACAGAAGTTCATGAAAAAGGATCTCTGTTGTAAGTCAAAGGAAGAATTTGTTCTCTGATACTATGACTATGTCCTCCTTACTCCGAAACTTTTTCAGCTTCCTTGATGATACTGGTCTGAATTTGCTGTGCAGATGACTCAGGGCTTTGCTGTAAAACTTGTAAATTATCTAATTAGATTTGTACAAAGTGTTCTTCTGGAATAAACTGGAGTCACTTGGCCTTTGGGGGTTTATGCTGGGAAAATGATTTACATTTTTGTTTGTAGGGCTTCAGACTAACAAAGCAACTGAGTCTGTGCTGAACTTTGGCAGATGTGGAAATAGGTTTTTTTGGGCTGTTTTAATATGTGTTACAATACTGCCATGGAAAGCTGCTTGCATCTTCTGTAAGCAATGCAAGAAATGTGTTTCAATAGTGGGATTCACTGTCTTTTATAAACCCATGTGCTGAAAATTTCTCTCTGCATTGGCTGACTGGAACTGGGGCACAGATTGGTGTTTTACACTAAATGACTCGCATTTAGATGGCTGAAGGTGGGGGGATTCCTCTCTGCCTTTGCTGCTCCTGTGTGGAAGAAGGATTTCAATTGCAATGGAAGAATGCTGCTCAAGAGGATTAAGAAGTGTAGCATTAGGGCCTAAAGTATCTTCTGGACTGATTATTGAAAGCCACAGGGATAAACTTCTGGTGATTTTAATAAGGTAATGTTCTCCTTCTAAGACTAGCTAACTTCAGCTGAGCCTACAGAGGTCACCTTCCAGCTAGATTTGTCTGTGGAAGTGGAATGGTGCCCTGAAGTGGAGGGAAAAGATTGTTATCTTGAATAAATGTGCAATAAGTAGAACTGTGAGTGCCCTGCAACTAACTCCAGACTTTTGTGTGTTCAACAGACGGTAGAAGGTGAGCTGAGGTCTGCTTAGGGCAGACACACATTTGAGAGGTAAACCAGGATTTAACAATGATGAAGATTGAACACCAGTGCCTCTCACTTTCTTCTGTCACAGCATGATGTAGTCTACATGTAGCCTGCTGTTTCTGTGATTTAAAATCAGTTTCCTCTGCCTCCCCTCCCTCCTCTCTGCTGTCAGTGGTGGCATTTTCCAGATCCCTTCCCAGGACTTAACTCACATTCTGAGCCTGAGCAGTCCTGCTCTCGGGCTTGCATTAAAGTGTCTGCCTTGGATGGAGATGCTATACAGTAGTCTGCTTTATTTACAGGAATGTCTCTGTAATGAGAAATGCCCTTTAGAACTTCCCTCACAGAACAGGCTGACTGCTGTACTCACAGCAGTCCTGTTCCCTGGGACACCCATGGACTGAGCATATGGATTTCTCACTGCCCTGAGTGAAAAATGTTCCTGGTAGATGTAAATTTCCTTCTGAAGTTCTTTGGTATATTGGAATCTATGGTCATTTTGTGTGGTTTGGGGTGCTGCTCTGTTCTTTGTCTCTGGAAGAGCAGTTTGTGATTCATAGTGGTTCTCAGTAAGAAATGGTAATACATGATTTATAATGATATTCAGCACACAACAATGACTTCCCAAGTGATCATTTCAGAAAAAAATACCTAGAGGCGCAGGGGAATGCTCAGACTGCCTGATTGGTTTGAGACCCTCTCCATCATGGCCAAAATATTAAGCTGTGGATAGTGGTGAGAAGATCTAGAAGAGAGATGGGGGTTTTTTCTGCAAAATTTGACAGAGGCATCCCATAAGCAGTCCAAGAATTCTTGGGAAAAGCTGCAACCTTTTATGCACCCTCCTGAAAGTGCTGAGCAAGCTGTTGGACTTCTCCCAACCTTGTCCTCCCTAAATGTGGGGAATGCCTGTGAAATTCAGATTGGGATCACAGCAACTGTGGTCTAAACAGTGGGTTTGATCCAGCCTCTGCCTGTGGAAGCTGCAGCTCTTGCTCAGGTCAGACAAAAACAGTGGAGGAGCTGGCCCATAACGTTTGAGCACTCTGCATTACATACTGTGACTTCAGAATGCATCTTCTCCTGCATTTGGGTAAAACCAGACATTTTCTTAGTTCCATGAGTCGTCTTGGGATAACTTTGCTTCTGACTGCCAGATCAAATGGTTTGAGTGTTCTGGACACTGCTTTATGCTGGGAAGAGCTGTTACACATTGACATCATGTTGGCGTTGCTCAGTAGTTTCCTTTATGTTGCATTTCTAAGATTTCTTTCTCACTTAATCCCCTTCCCTTGGTGTGTGAGTTAGTGTCAGAATAAAAATGTATAGGTGCCCTTTACTATGTCTCCTTCCTGTCCACTCAGTTGGTGCTAATGCCTTGTCTGAGAGAAACAGACCCCTCAGGGTGAATAAATACCTTTTTAATAAAGGGAAAAAATATTTTACTCTCCCTGATGCCAAAGGGCTGTGCTTGCAACAGCAGCAGGCAGTCCCTGCCTGATCCTCTGCCAGCACCTCCTTAGCCCAGAGTTTCCTACAGGGGAGCTTTAGGCTTGAGTGATGTATTACTTGCAATGATAAGGAATTGTGGCCTTTACTGACTAGGCATAGCAAGTTTCTCCTGTTAAGAATATTTCATTAAAACTTTATCCCTGTGTGCAGCAAACTGCTCTTGTCATAACAGTGTCCAGATGTGTCTTGAAAATTTTCTGTGTTCATTGGTTTTGATAACCTCCTTTGGCAACTTACCCTCTCTGCCGAACACTGTATTAATTATCATCAGAAGTTCTGTTTGAGTGCCTGGGTCTCTCCTGGGGTTTTTTTGGGTTATTGTTGGCTTTGGGGGTTTTTTTGGTTTGTTTTGAGGGTTTTTTTGTGAGAGGCTCAATAAACTCAAACTCCAATTTATTTCACGTTGGCCAAGGCTTTAGTGATACAATTCTCTAGTTAGAGACAAAATAACTTAAAATAAACCCCAGTCATTTTGCCTTATCTCACTGGTGAAACAGTGTCTGCAGGAGCTGAATTTATCCTCATTTCTGCTGGTTTAGCTGTTCGTTAATTCCCCCTGTCTTTTCCTTTCAATGCATCCCAGCCTCCCAGCACAGCAAAGTTCTTTCCCATGCTTTGATTGAAACTTCCTCCTGTTTCAGCTGTGCTTTACCAAAGGGTACTTTGTCCTGAGCAGTAAAGGAAAGATGCAGCTCCTCAGTGCTGGCTGGTGAAGCCCACGCTGAGAATTCTTGTCTTCATACAATAACAGCCTTCCTAAGGAAGGCAGTTGGAATGGCACACACACGTCATTCTGCACTCTGGAAGGCAATGGCATCACTTGGGATGGGATGATGTCCTTTGTTAATGCACCCTCTGGACCTATTTGCATTCATACATACAGTGGGACATTGTAAGGACTTCATGAGAGCTATAACCAATAAAGCTTCTCAGGAGGAGATTCCGGGGGGGGCTTATGTTGTTTCCGATTTGGGAGGTTTGCATCTTGTTTTTTGCTTGCAAATACTTTACATCAGTCTCACATTTTTGTTTTTTGTTCTATTTAGAATGCATATATTGAATTCTTAGCAGGATTTTTCTTTATGGTACTCTAGTGTCACAGCCACAGAACTTCAAAACTGAAAATTAAACGTTTACTTTATCAGAAATGTTTGGTATCTTATTTCCCTTTTCTCTCAGTGATGTACAAATATCTACAAAGAGGGCTTTTCCTGATTTTTCACTTAGTCTTTCACCAATGGTTGCTACTTCTTTTGACCACTTGCTGCTTCCTGTACATGAGACTATTTTGAACCAGGGTATTGTTTTGAATGAGCTGGATTTTGGCATCCCTCTTGTACTGACAGAGCTGGACTTGTAACCACAATCTGTCTCAGTAATGACACATATTAGTTCCAGGGGAGACCTTAAATTGGACAACTGTCGTATCTTCCTGTCACCTCACATCTGTGACTTGCAGCAGTGCCAAGGGGAGTCGGGTTCAGCAAACCACATGTTGATGATGACCTTGCATATTTGAAGTAGTTGTTTCTGGACATGCTTGTTGTGTGTCTTCTCTGCTTCTCTGATTAAGTCTTTCTCTTGAAAATCTATTTATGATGCAAGTGCTACCCCCTTGCATGTGTTGTTGAATGTTTTTCCATCATTAATTTTCAGTTTTATCCAATACCAGGCCTATTGCTGAAAATTCAATGCCTAGAGATGTAAAATAAGTGACCATGAAGGCTTCGATAGTGACTTAAAGCATAAATCGTTGAATTCACATTTGTTTTATCTTCCCTGACAAGAAAAAATGACAATAAAGGGAAAAAGTAGGTAGGAATAGAATTAAGGAGTTACAGTTCTGAATTGCTTGATGCATAGAAGATAAGAATTTCAGGTCTTCCCAGATTTCAATATTCTCCAGTGTATCATTTGTCATTTCAAGTGAATCAACATCCTGTCAATGATAAAGTTTTGCTCCATTATGGCAAGAATAGCATGAGTCAATGGAGTTAAGTATGGTGCTGTGCAGATAGCAACACTTCAGTCATGTCAGCAGAGAAAAATGGCAAGGGCTGTCTGTGCCAGTCCAAGGCCTGGCTAAAAATCTGCTCAGTGCTGCCTGTTCCTGCCTCTTGCTGTCCTGAGCACCTTTTTTTGTGGGTTCTTGGAGCAATGCAGTGCCAATCCTGTTCTGTAATACAGGAAAACATTACAGACAGCACTCTAATGCCAGCCATGGTGCTGCATAAAGCTTTTCCAGTGTCATTTCTGTCCGCCTACTTGTCCCTGTGCCCACAGGACACTATTGAGTTTGGAGGACATAGACAAATGCACATAGGCAACCTGCACCCTGGTGTTGAAGGGAAATAGTGTTTCTGACCTTTAATTTCATAGGCTTTTAGAGACATTTGTTTGATGCATCCAATCTTAAAAAAAAAAAATCAAACAAACAAAAAAAACCAGACAAGAAGTGCTCCAAAAAATGGCCAAAGTACTGATTTCTGTCAGATTTTTGTCACCACCAAAATTGTCTTGTGTATTGAAAAGACCATACGCCTGGGAATGGACTACCTTAAATTGTGGTCTTTCTTTTGTCACGTGAAGTAATTTTTCTGGTTTTTGCTGTTCCATTTTCTATAATTCCAGCTGCATAATTCCTGTGGCATAGTACTCTAAAATTTCCCCTGCAGTAAATTTCCTCTGCTGTTGCTGTGAGGCAAACGTATCTCAGACTCTGGAGCAGATCTCAAGTGGAGCACTGATAACCCCACACAACAGGGAGGCAGAAAACTGGGAAGAGAAATCCTTGAGTTGCCCACACTAATGGCCTCTATCTTCTGCATGCCCTACAAATGGCCAACTCTGGGCATCCTTCTTCTTAAATGACAAAAGAATCTGAACCTTTAATCCTCTTTCCCTAATTACCTTACATCTGTACCTTGCTTGATTTTGCTCTTAATGCAGCAAAGCTTTTTAAACATGTTAAATGGTTTTCCTTAACCAGATCCTTGGGTTCTAGTTCAAATATTCCCAGAGGCCTTTCTTCAATGTTTTGGACCATGTTTCCACATTTCCAGACAGAAGCAAAACATGGTAAAATTTTTGCCTCCTTGGCGTGACTCACAGAAACAACTCATCAGTGCTTGAAAGCATTTTGGCTCTTCTCTAAGCATGCCTGGCAATAAAGCTGTTCTGATATGTAGGTACAGTCAGAACAGACCCTTCCACAGGGCTCAGGAGCTGCTGCTCACACTGCTGAGAATCCTCCAAGGTGATCACTGGGAATGCAACTGTCCCACTGCCCACCCTCACTGCTGGGGTGCTCCCCAGGGCTTTCTGCCTCCTCCTGCCTGCTGTGAACTGGCAGCACCTTGCATACGGTCATGCAGCCATACACCTTTCATCCTCTTCCAAGAGAAAGGACGTGGATTCTTTCTGAATATTTGCTGTCATTTTCATGCCATTTCAAAGCTGCTTCAGAAACTTCATTTGCTGTTTGGCCAGCCACAGTTTGGTTCACACCATCCTCCTATGACTGGCAAATACAACCCCCCTCCTGTCCTGCAGCACCTGCCTTTTTATTTGGTGCCACACTGGTTTCTAGTGGGCTTTGTGTGGCACAGTTAGTTCTCACTGCAGGCAAGCAAGTGTCAAGCATATTTAGTCTGTTTCTGCCCATGCCTATGACCCTTTTGTGCCACTGCCCATCCTCACCATTTCTTTCCCTAGTCTCCTTCTCTAGCTAATTTGTTCCTGTGTCTTGCACCCATTCACACTCAAGAAAAGAATCCTGGAAAGGATGCACAGGATTCCTGGTAGTTGCAAGCAGCTCCCAGATTTCCTCTGCCATTGAGCAACGTTTTCCCCATCTCCATCTCTGTCTTCTCTACTGAGGCTGAAAGGCAGAGATACTCTCTCTTTTCAGAGGTAGTCACGTTTTTGGCTGAGCCCTACAGGCTTCTGGGTAATACACAGTAATATTTACTCTAATTTAGTTAACTAGTAGTATTCTCTTGGTGTGTTGCATTCTGCTCTGAAGATTTGGTGTTGCTAGGCAGGTTATTGCCAAAAAATCCCGTTGCACTGAAGGGCAGTCCCTAACCTTTTAAGAGGGGTAGTTCAGGCAGTGTTAAGGAGCGTGTCATGATGTGCAGCATATCTCTTCTATGGTAAAGCTGGATAATTTATACCCCTATAGAACCTCCTCTTTGAGAGTCTGTGTGCTTTCAAAGGGAACTTTATGAATCTGCTCAGGTTTTATAGAACTGTATGGGAGTTGTCCATGTTTAAAATTTTATTGGTCATCTTCATTGTGATACAAAATTGAGTTTCTCATTTATTACTCCATAATGGTGGCTGGTATATGTCACACCACTCACAGTGAAGAAAAAAAAACTTTAAAGTCTGCTTTAAAGTTGGAGACTCTGCTGTATTTCATCTTTCCACTGCCCCAAGGAAATAGCTTAAAATTGCTCTGCTGCTTTTGAAAGAAAAATGTTCTGGCTGGATTTGGAATTGAAGTGGACTGTTGTATCCACATGTCACATTAAAGAAGGTAAACTGTAAGGAAGAGTTTCTATCCTTATCACAAATCTGTGGCAGAGAGACATAGGTTATAAAGTACAGATGAATTCAAAGAAAGTCTCTCTAATAAAAAGGGTGGAACCAATTTCACTGATCTTTGTTCATAGAATGGCCAGTGGGCATACCAGACAAAGGACATCCCAAGAAAATTGATACAGATGTAAAGAGCACCCAGAGTGACAGTGGCATGGGAAGGTGGTCATGCCCCACATCCGAGAGATGCAGCATATCCACAGATTTGCAGACTGCAGCTCCAGAGAGCAATTTTTATTTTTCCCTCATGTTCAGATTCCCCCTTTCACCTTGGACACTATTCCAGTGAAGTTGAGAGCAAAGTCCTGGCCTTTCCCAAAGGCCACAGGGCAGGTTTTGTCCTTTACTTCCCTAGACATTGGTCCCTGGAATTGAAAGGAAGAGGTGGCTGCTTCCCACTAGTCTCCTCTCTCTAGAATGCAGCAGACACTCTGGAAGCCTGGTAGGCTTGGTTTTTCTGTATCTTTATGGTATTTAAGACAGCTCTGCATCTCAGCTGGAAATCTGAGGCATTACTGTTATATTATCATAATAATCACAGGCAAATGGGCAAAGGCTTCTGGGCTCAGTAGATGTTTTCTCTTGGGTTTGGCCACTGGCATCCACCTGCACGTGTTCTGTTGCCATAATCTTGCCTGAGCACATTGCAAGTGCCCACAGTTTGCTTTTGGGATTCATCAAACACATCATTAAATTACTTCAGCAGGTTAATTGAAGAAGCTACATCAGTTCGGGTGTTAGGATGAGCCTGAGTACTAATCCCCTCTGTGTGATTTGAAAGCTCATCTCAAAATCAATAAGGAGGCAGTTATTTTCCCCTTTTAAATAAATATTACCATGAAGGGCCCAGTCTTTGCTGGTATAAACAGTGCTTCTTGGGCAGTTGTGTGAAGGTATCTTTGGCAGAAGGACACAAAAGGGCAAACTAAAAACCCAAAGAAAAACACTTTTATAGAGCAAGTCAGATTAAAATCAAGCAGACTGTGGAGGAAATGATGCCTAGTTTAGTGTACTTTAATTAATCTATTTTAGGTTTGCATCGCTAATTAATCTCTTTTATGGTTCACATTACTTCATGCAACTGCATATTTCCAATGTGATAGCTTGTCCTAAATGCTAGCATATCCTTGTAAAATAAATAAGCAGTCCTTGCTGCCTGCAGTTGCTCTCTGTGGATTTCCAACCTTTCAATGACTTCCCTGAAATGCAGAGTAGCTGTGGTAGGAGACAGGAGCCTCTGCATGATGGGAAATAACTTTTAAGAGCAATAACTGGAGCTGCTAGCTATTAAAGGATGGTGATCCAATAACAACCCTGAGCAAAAGTCTTGCTTTTGTGAGTTTTAACTCTTTAACTCTTTGTACATGTTAAAGTCCAGAAGAGGTGTGATGACTCTCACCATGGATGGAGACATAATGATACAAGTGAGAGTGAACATGGAAATGTCAGAACTGACTGTTCTCTTGGATTTTGCTATAACAAAATCCAACTCTTCGCAGTCAGCTATTTTCACAGCCTTAGAAGAATGCAGGGTTGGAAAAAGTGCTTTAAAGTTGATCAGTTTGCTGTGAAAACAAAACCTTTTGGAGGTCTTGCTTCAACTACAAATCTACCTGGTGTCTCTTCTTCCACTCTCAGCTGTGGTATCTGGTCTGAGGTACAGGACAGGACTTAGTCTTTAAGCACTGAAATAATCTAACTTCCAAGAGTACACGAATTGATGGATAGGATATCCCTTTAAGCCTGTTCACTGGAGGCTGCCTCCATCCTAGCAGATGAATGGGACTGTGGCTGGCAGATCATTGGATTAAAACATTGTGACAGCCAATATTTTATCAAGAAGGAAGGACTGAGACTGCTCAGTCTGGGTAATCTGAATGCAGAGGCTGCATTTAACTGAGCAGTAGGAAAAAGGAGGCTTCCATGTTTCTGACAGAGTCTTAAAGAGGCTTTGGAGGACTTGAGGAATCATTGATACCTAGCTGGAGAGAAGCTGTGAAAAATTAATTGATGCTGTGTGAAGGGAGGCCCTTTCACTGCCAGTGGTGTGCAGCATGCTGCCTCTGAGAAAGGGTGAAGGGGGATACAAAGCATGTGGTTGAGATGCATGACAAATTAAACCTCTGGATAACCCCATGTCAGTAAATCTCTTGCCTCAAACACTAGTGCCTCACTCCTCAACATCCCATGAAATCGTGTAAGGCAGGACTTCACACCCTGTGTATTTGAAGCTGAAGCCTTACTTAAGTGCAGAAAACAGCAGATCTTGGAAAAACTCTGCAGGGCTATTGTGTACCACATGGTTTACCTGTACGTGGTGATCCAGTCAAAACATCCTGTGGTTAAGGTGAAAGCAGGAAAATAGCTATGCTATGATATCTGGGTACACAGAATTTGGGCATGTTATCTTGAACTCTCCACAGGAAACTGAAAAAAAGCGCTGCCTTCTGGGGACCAGCCTCAGTTCTGTACCTTTGTGGCAAGCTGGGACCTTTTGTGCAATGTGAGGTCTTTTTCCAGACTCTCATACATGATAAAATGGTTTAATTGTAAAGAGCTCTCATTAGTTGCTAAATAACCAAGATAACTATTGCTATACAGTGGCTATGGGTAATGCAGCATACCCAATTAAATTATATATATGCTGGATGTGAGCCACAAAGAGCACTTTGGGCAACATTTCCTCTGCCTCCCTGTGCTGTCCCCACTGTGCAGCCTCTCCAGAGCCCAGGCCAGATGCAGCCCATGTGTTTGCATAGATTTGCTCCTTTGCACTTCCTTTGGTTGATGGGGCAGAAGCGGAGAAGGATCTCTGCGTGTGCACATGTGTATTTTCAGGCACATGAAGGAGTTCAGTGCCTCTGTTAATGCTGTTTTATCAGAGGGCTTAAAGCAAGATGATGAGCTCTGAAATGGACTCAAAAACGCAAACATTCTTCTGCCTCTTGCATCTTTTTCTGATAGTGGTTGCTCAGAAGTCCCATGTTTGAGGCAGTAAAACGTGGCTTCCAGCTGAAGCTGAGTTGTGGTGTATTTCTGCTGAAGACTTCTGGGAACCACAGTTCTAGGTAATTGCATGCCTTTCCCAAGTGGTGTTAAATTTCAAATCCAGATGTGCAAATCCTGGTAATGCCCGCTGTTCTTCAGGCTCTACCACCACCAGCTCCAGCCAATTGTGGCTACACATAAAATGGTGCAAATACCTATGCTATTTATCAAGTCTCGCATGAAATGTTGAATTTGGACGTGTTTGTAATGCAGGGATGCTGGTACAGGCTGGTAGGAAGGAAAAGGAGTGAGGCAGGTGGACACAGCTTTGGACAGCTACCCCTGCATGACTGACTGCACTGCAGTGTGACCCACTGCAGGCAAGGGGAGTTGAGCAAAGCAATGTCCCCACTGGGAGTTCAAGGAAATTGTGCTTTGGGGTTTGCTTTGTTTTGGAGTGAATTTATTCAGTAAACTGGATAAAGTAAACTTCCTTGTGTTTACCAGTAGTCATCTCTGAATCTGCAAGGACAAGGCAAATGGGGGAAAATGAGAATATACAGGGATCTTTCATAACATGGTTTATAGATTAGCAGTAAATAAGTGCAGACTGTTTTGAAGGGTTGCTTTTGTGCAGGAGAGGCAAATTCCCATCCTTGGGTGTCCCTGCCAGGCTGTAAGCTGAGAGCTCCTAACTGCTGCTCCAGAGGGTACAGGAGCTGCCTTCCAGCAGGAGTAGCTGTGCTGGGGCTGTGCCTGGAGAGCTGTGAGGCTCATGACCTTCAGTTCAGCTCTGGGGTTTGATCTCCTCTCTGCTATGGGAGAAGCTTTGCCTGGTTTGTTTTACTCAGTCATCACAGAAATGTGAAAATCTCTTTTTCCAGCCCAAGATCCTTCTCATCTTTAAGTCTTGCTGAACAAATGAGATATTGTTCACTAGTTCTGAGAACTGTTAGTTAGTTTAAAAAAAAAAATCTCTTCTCTCTTTTGTAGTGCAGAAAGTTAATTGAAATAACAAGTGGTTTAACACTATCTTGTTAAAAAAAAATTCTAATAAATGTTTAACACTTTAACAAAGTTCAGTACATGCTCCAGCAGCACTACATCTGTACTTCCTCTGCTCTTTTTTTAAGCTTGGCATACAAAGTACCATTTAAATACCATGGTGAAAAGGGCAAGCATTCAATTTAATGCCTTTGAAATTATTCTGGAATTAAATCCTGGGCAATATATCTCAGTCGAGCAGTGTTGCATGCAGCCACATGCAGCTAATGAGCTATCAAAGGCAATGCTTCAAATCCCCATCCATACAGTACACAGATCCTTTATTTCTGCTGTCATAACACAAATCATGAACGTTGATTCTAAATCAAATGCAGGTAAAAGAAAGAAAGAAAAAAAAAAAAACCACAAAAGGAAAAAGGAGGGAGTAAATTTGTGGCTAATTGGAAAGAAATTTGAAACAACAGTGGGGGTTTCTTTCAACACCATTAATCACCTCTGCTGGAACATCCTTCACAACCCAAGCTTTTCTTGTCCCTGTTGCTGTTTTCCCTCTTTAACATGGTACAAAATGTACATACTCTGTTGTTCTTGAAAGCCATTTGCCTCACGCTGTGGTGGAAGGGCTCGGAGTAGGGTCTGTCACAGCTCCCTTCAGGCTTGGCTGGGCTGCAGGTTTTCTGCCTTTCTCTGGTGCCCTGAACTTACCAATAAGGAGGTGGCTGATCCTGCCCATGGACTGCAGGGCAGAGATGCTGATGTCTTCTGCATTGTCCAGCACAGCATGGCTGAGACCTCAGGGGTGCAATGCAATGAATGTAAAAAGCCAGAACGGGAGGGGAGGAAGATGCTATTTGCATACAGAGTCAAGACATGGGTTCAGCCAGCATTTCCTTCCCCACCTTGTTTTCCCCCAGGAAAGGTAAACATGTGCAACAGCTTTGGATTCATGCTAGTTGACTCCAGGCTGCTTAATGGCCAGTGTAAAATGAGTGGTGGCTGTTAGCCAGCTCCATAGCCATGACCATTCACCTTGCTAAAATCCTTGAGATACCTGGAAGGAGGAGCCCCTGCTGAGGGCTACCAAGGACTCCTGCCCTCAAGCAGAGCATTGACACTGGCAGTGTATGGAAAACCACACCAGTGACCTTGGTCAACTCAATTTTCACAGGGGCTATGGGGACATCAAAGTAGGTTATTCCCAACATTTTTTCCATATGGTTGAGCTATTTGCCAGCAAAACAGCTGAACGGGCACTCAGTGTGTGTAGTATTATTATTATTATTTTAAATTTAAAGGTGAGAAGTCACTGCACATAAGGAGACTGGTAGCTGTGAAGTGAGGGGTTGTGCACTACACATATGCCCTTTCCAATATCTTGTCTTAGCTGGCTCATGTTTTGAACAGGCTTCATGGGAAAGGTTTTTAATGACTCATGTCAGATATCATTTAATTGCACAATGCTGATGGAAAACAGAAAATGAGCAACTGTGAGAAACACCATTGTTTTTGGTGAAAGGTGTTTGTAGGCTCATAGGTAGTGCTCACCTTAAAATGCCCAAGGTAGTTAAAAAGCTGAGAGCAGGGAAAGGTTGTTGTTGCTGGCAGAGCTGCATCAGTCTGACACAGAGGAATGAACCTGTCCTGAGATGTTAGGAAGGGGATCACTCAATCCCAGCCCTCCCTGTGGAGGTGGCTCAGTGTCTGTACATTGCTCCCATGTACTCCAAAGCCACATGCACATGTAGATCATGTACACATGTGGAAATGTGCTCGTTTGCAATATTCTCAAGTGGTGAGTGAAGAAGCCCCAGCTGGAATTTGTAACTATGATAATCCTTTCAAAAATAATTAATAATCTAATAAGCCATAATGAAAAATACTTAGAGTGGAGGAGAGATCTGTACGAGTTGTTCAGGCTGCTGTGCTAACCAGGATATTCCCAAACTTATTGTTTATCTTTGTAATGTCATTTTTGAGCAAAATAATGTTTGTGCATTCTTATTTAAATGTTATCATCAGTTCTCACTAATGGAATGCTTAAGAGGTTATACCATTTAGCAAGCTTTGAGTTTTCTCTGGTTTTGATCCTCAGGCAATACGACTCAGATTTGAGTGAGATGTTTAACTTTCTGGTGAAAGAGGTATAGAAAATAAATCAAACTTTACTATTGTAATTAAAATAGCAGTTTCTACTTTAAAGTGTTTTTGTCTGTATGTCTATATAGCACACACAGATCTGCAGTTTTTTCCTGTAGTGACAATTCTAATCATACCTTAAAAAAAGGAGACTGGTCACTTTTGTATTCAGCATACATTAATGTGATCAATAGAGATATTTTTCCCATTTCATTGCGAATATTTATAAACTACCTACTACTGCAATTTACTTTAAAATGTGTTTTCTCTCACAGGGGTTTCCTGTTCATCAGGGTATTTATCCAACCGGAAAACAGGAATGTGCTAACAGAACAAGCTAGAAGGATACAAATAATCCTCTTTCTGCCCCTCTGTGGGAATAATGTGAAAATTTATAGATCTGGAAAGCTTTCAGGAGTCTGTAATAAGTAAGAGCCAAACCATTCTCTTTGTGCCAATGCCATTTCTTGCCTTGACCTGAACATCCATCAGCTGGGAGCTGTAGCACCAAGGAGACTGAATCAAATCAGTCATTTGTACTTAAGCCAAATTTGTGGATGTTTTCTATTAAAATTGCAGTAGAGCAGGAACAAAGGTGCAGACCCCCATAAGGGTAATGGTGTTTTCTGCACGTGGCAAAAAAGACATTTTAATGCCATCATCCTGTGGAGTGGGAAGCAGGTGGCTACTTGTTTTTAGACATTGCTGTGAAGTTGCTTGGGTCAAACACGAGAACAATTTGACAGGCTTGTCTCCAGCAGCTAGGGGTATTCCCATGTGGAATTGAGCAGTGTTTCCAGGCCTTGGCAGCAGTTGTCTTTTGCCAAACTCTTTTATGTGGAAGGTGGGTAGGATTTTATGAGAAGTGAAAGCACGCTGATAACACAAAAGAGGAGGTTCCAGGGAGCTTCTCTCACTTATTGAAGCCAACTGATGGAGTGGGGAAAGGAGGAGGGTTAATACGATCCAGTGGGAAAGCAGAGACCAGAAAAAGCACTTCAAAGCAAAGGCTGAGCCAGGGGTCAGGAGCAGTGTCAGGTCCAAAGAGAAATGGAGAGGGGAAAACCTGAACTCCCAGCAACTTCCCTGACAAAGAGAGTAGTGTCAGGCACTAGAGGAAAGAGGGGAGACTGGCTAAAACGGACACACCACAGGGAAAAGATTAGAGAAATGTGGGAGAAAGAAAACTCATTTTGATTTAAAAATAGGAAAAGAAAAAAGGAACGACAAGCAGGGCACCTCATGAAAAAAAGTGAAAGCTGTCATGTTGTCTTTTCTCTTCTGACTTTCCAGGAAGCAAGTAGGAGCAGAGTTCTTGAAAGTGAGTGGGAGTGTGCGTGTCTTGTAAGAGGAGATGCAAGGTTGGGTTTTAGTGAAGCTTATTCTTCATTCAACTCTGTCATGTAAAGGTCGTATTTGAGCCTGTTGTTGTTGTTGGCTTTAGAACTGAAGGCCCAATTCTGACTGGGACAAAAGTCTCCCTCTCTGTAATATGCTAACAGCCTAAGTTAAATCTGCAGGACAGATCCTCAAATCCTTGTTCACATATAGCCAAAACTAATCAATAAAACATACTTAAAGACTCATTTGGGATCATAGATCTTGTAAAAGCCTGCTAGAATGTTTAGTTTTACCAGTGTTTTGCCTGAGGTTGCGATGTGGGCATGAAGCAACTGCATCCTACAGCAATAAATTGTCACACAGGAACTGGAAACCTATCTGTTATAAAATGCCCTTAATAAAATTACGTGTTGTCCAAGGATGGAGGCAAAGCAGCCTCAAGCAAAGAATGTAGGGCAAGAAGAATGGATTGTGTTAAATCTGGCTTTTGAGGGGAATAGAAATAAGTATCAAGTGTGACTAAGTGTGACACAAGGACATGTGTTGGCTGTGCCGGAGTCACATCTACACAACCGGCTGCTGTGTCCAGATGCCAGGGCTGGTAGGAAGTGGGTCGTAGGACCCACCTCTGTGGCCACACATGCAGCTTCACAGCAGGAATGTTAAGCATTATTTTCAGAAGTCTGACTAGCTGATAGCAAAGCAGAGAAGAGGCTCCTACTGACTTGTGCTGAAACACTGGCCCTTTGCCTGGTTGCTGGCAAGCTGCTTGGCAAGCTCTCGGGGAGTCTGGGTTTCCAGGGTCTGCTGGCTCAGTGCCTCCCAGGCAGTCAGTCTGCTCCTGGCTCCCATATCCACAGGTTATCCACAAGTGTCCCAGCAACTGCCTGCATTGAGGGTACCCGGCTCCATAGTTTTGGAAAAACTAACAGTTTGGCAACCTCTGCTGCGCCCTCCTGACAGCCTGGGAACAGGCTTGGGGACACCTGACTCTCTCTCAAGTTACTGGGAAGGAAAGATGAGTGCCTGGCAGCTCAAGGGATCAAAAAATGGGGATGTCAGCTGTTCTCTAATTTGGAAAAACCAAATATTGTTTTGATGCTTTTTTCTCATTTCCTGTCTATAAAGAGAGTTTTGATTTCTGGTCTTCTCTCCAAAACAGAATGATGATAATTTTATTCCAAACTTCCCATGGACTAAATTTCAGTCATTCTACCCTCAAGATTAATCAGGTTTTCTGTTGCATGTCCTTTCTCCAGACCACAGTCTCCGTTTTTCTATGCTTGTCCAACTGTTCCCTCCAACCTAGAGCAATCCCAAAATGCAGTAAAATCTCACAGTTAAGAGAAAATTCTGAGTTAAGGAACAAATTGACACAGAAAACTTAATTGCCTGACAGCATCAGTTGTGTTAACCATTACTAAAGAAAGAAGGGTCAGTATGGGAGACTGTGGCTTCCCTTCTCATTGCGATGATTTTTGAGCCAAAATCTCAATGATGAAGTCATACTGTCCCTCAGTGCAAAGACAAAATACTTAAACAGTCAAGAAAGTGGCTGTGCACCAATGTTTGGCAGGGTATTGGTTGTTAAGAAATCTTAACAGGAGAGTCAGGAAGGACTTTCTTGGTTTGTTTTTATGCTGTGGAGTGCTAGATACCCACAGGAGGTAAACATGCCCTGTTTTCAGAGCAAATGCACTGATTCTGGAGATTGCTGAATGTCTTCAATCTGGGCAAGTGCATGGAATGGTGGCTTCGTCATTCCTGTGCAGACAACAGCCCAGTCCAAAAGCTTCAGTCATCCCCTCACTGGAATTATGGGGCTCAGCTCAGGCCTCTCTGCCCTTCCTTGCTAGCAGGAGAAGTGGCAGCATGTTTAAGAGACTCACCTGTGTTCTGGGTGACATGTCTTGCCCTGGTGTCTTGAGTAACTCAAAGTAATGCAGCTTTGGGGAGCTGATGAAGTTTGCACCTTTTCCATGTGGCATCTTGGGGATGAGAGGCTGTTCTCAAGAGTCTCCACTGTATCAAAAAAAGAAAGGATTTGATCTAAAATAATGCTCCTCCACATGTCCTTAGCAAATTCAGTTATTAAATGCTCTCCATTGCAGAGGCTCTGTGATAGAGCATTTGGGAATTTAAATTAGTAGGTCAGTTTGGTGTGTCATGAGTGCCCCTTCTCACACTGCAGTATTATTTTTAATCAAACTGTTTAATAACAACGCTTTTAAAAGAAACAAAAGCCACTTCAGGGGAGAACATTGTGTCCTGAATTACCCCAAACAATAATGCTGCTCCAAATTCCTGCTCGGTGTGTGGTGAGGAGACCAGGACAAGCATGAGACTTTCTATTATGAGACCTGAACCACCGCCACCAGTGAGAAATGGAGTAAGAAGGGTGGAAGGGAGTCTATAACAACACAGAGGTAAGGCTGCTGTCTGAAACTGGCCCTTTATATAAGGGTGGTCAGCAATGCTGTTATTGGGGTTTATTTTAATGGCTCTCAGCAGTTATGACTGATTGGCAGCAGCGGGGCTCGCACCCTGCCTTGGCAGGGCAGCCCAGAGAGGGCAGTGACATTGTGAGCCTCCACACCCTGTCACCAGTGCACCCCAGCCCCGAGGGGACCGTGGCAGTCGTTCACTCCTCGGGCCCTTTGGCTCCTTGCTCTCCCTGCTGAGCCTGACGAAAAGGCCTCCAATTACTTCCAATTGCGGTGACGGTTCCGCGCAGGGTCAGACGCCCGTGTGCTGCAGCAGGGAACGAGCCGGGCGCCTCATTAGCCCAGTGAGCTGCCTCTCAGGGGTGGCTGCTCTGTCACAGCAAACCAGGCTCATCAGCCACAGCCATGGCATCTCCACTATGGCTGCAAGCTGTGTGTGTGAAAACCATCTTCTGGAGATGGTCAGAGACCTTTGGGTGGCCCCACTGGCATCCACTTTCTTTTCAATTCTGATGTTTCTTAGTGAGCAATGTTGTATAAAATCGAATGTTTCAGAGGTAGATCCAGTCCTTGGACAGGTGCAAGGCAGATTAAGTTATCTTTTATGTGACTACAGTGTGAAGAAGCAATCCCTTTTTCATTTTTGTGTTGTACCTGCATAAAAGGCTTTGTGGATGCTATGGTACAGCTTGTGCTTGTTCAGGTTAGAAGAAATCTGGAGTTTGGTGCATTGTGAGAGGGAGGGATCCATATGCAAGTAAATAAGGCTTGTGGAAAAGTGCAAAGTTGGAAGGGGAGGAATAAAATCGTGTTGTGGGGAGAAGATCTGAGGTGATCTCCCATTCCCAGGAGAAGGAACAGTTCTCTAGTACCTGCAATTACTGCAAATTAAGTCATGGTTAAATAGGTCTCAGAGGAACTGGGAGAAGAGAGCTAGAAAAGTGCAAATTGCCATTGCTTCAAAAATCTCCAGTTCTAGAAAGATTACCATGTCCTACAGAGAATGGCAGCACTGAGAACAGCTCTCTTCTTTTTGTGCAGAATAACTACACAGGGATGATTTTTGTGCTCTGAGATCATATGTTGCTCTCTAAAGTATGAGATGTCCAAAAGCCAGTGGGATTTATGCATCTGATTTCAGAAGGGACAGAGTTTTGCACTGCCCAAGAACAGACTGTTTATTTCAGAAATGGTTACTTAGAGAGGGTATGATCACACCCCCCACACTGACAGGAGAATTTTTACTTTCATGTCTTTGTCAATTAAAAGTTGCAGAATGTAAATACAACTTTTGAGTACCTGTCTATGGGCTCTGTGAGATGTTAATCCCATTTCTAATGGCCTCCAAGCACCTGTGTGCCTGCTTGCAGCAGCTTCCAAAGATACAGTTAGAAATGTTCCCTGTTCTTCTAAGGCATTGGATAGCACGAATGCCTCGTACAATGATCTTGCTCTAAATACCCTTGAGCTCACTGGTTTGCAGTTTAAAAGCAGGTGGTAATAAAACACTCCTAGGATGTAGAAGAATTTTCTTCACCCTGCCAATAAATCCTTTGATTTTTTTGTACATTTCATTTCATTAGATTTTCTTTTATTAAAAAAAAAAATTCAGCTAGTGTGCTCTTTTAAGCAAGATGTTGGTGTAATTTTTGTTTTTCCCTACTTTGTGATGTTGCATCCATCCTTATTCTCCAGGAATGTGCTTCCCAATGCATTTGAATTTGGGTAAATGGCTGGTTGGTTTTTATGACCTTCTATTCCAGCAGTCCTGAGGGCAGCAGAAGGTTTCCTGCAGAGATGGATCCATGTGACATTCTGTCTGTTCTCCTCTTCTGTCATGGACTTCTGCTCCCTCTTCTGTTTCTTCTTCCTTTGTAATGGCTGTTCAGGAAGGATGGGGCCATTGTTGGTTATGACACACTGGACCCTCAGTCCAGATTGTTGGAGTTGGTTTTCTGGAATTACTGTGTACTGCTGAAAGAATGTGAGCAATATTTATGTTATTGTGTATTACAATAGCAGCCGGAGGCCCAAAGCAAACACAAGAGCCTTTGTGCTCGCCATCATGCAAACAGAAGTCCTCCACAATGAAACATCAAAATGCACAATACAGGCATTGAGTTAGGAAATGTCCAGTCACTGGGAGTTTCCCATTTCTTAGGCAGTTGTATTTTAGGACTAGGATTCTCTCTATATAGCTGAAACAATCATTTCCTCTGCTCATGTTGTGTTTAAATCTTTTTCATGTGTGAAAAGTCTGCCTGTTTTGGTGTTGAGCAACAATGAACAACCTTTCCTTTTACTTTTTTATATCTCCTTTTCTTTCAGACTGTGTTTCCATACATTCACTTTTTCCTCACCTGCTTTTCTTTTGTTAAATCACAGGCTCATAGCAAATCCATCAATCTCAAACCAGTCATTACACCTTTTTTTCCCTCCTGAGGGATCACTTATATATATGGCAGTGTCACAAAGCTCATTGAAGACTGCTTGTTTAAAAATGTGTGTGATTGTTCACATTTACATAACTAAATGGAAAACTGGCTGAAGTGTCTTTCAAAACATCATTGGAAACCTGTGCTTTACCTTCCTATTTTGTTTAGAGGGACCAGACTTAGAGCTATGTGTCTTCTTCCTTTGGAAAGGTTTTGCCTTTTATGTTGATCTAGGCTGCAGGGTACTTTTCTTGAGAGTGGGTTAATGCACTGCAAGACTTGGGGCAGCCCAAAGCTCTGGGGGTCTGGAAAAGTCAACCATGAGTTTTACCTCTACAAAAAGCTGCTTGATGTTCAGGAGAGATTCAAATAAGAAATATTTTGTACTGCAGAACTTAGTCCACAGGAGCAGTGAGTGAAAGACTAAGAGTAGCTTCAGTCTTTGAGAGACTGTCCTAAGCAAGGAGATCATAGAAATTAAAGGATGTCTCTAATAGGGTGCTGGTCAGCCTGCATTGCATACCCTGAATCTTCAGCTGTGAAAAACTCAGGAAGCTGAGCATGTTCCCATCCTGAGGAACTGAATTGTAATGTAAAAAAAAAAATTACTATCTTTACCACAGAAATTTTGCAACTCTTACATTAATAATTTTCTGTGTTATGAGGCCTTTACATCTCACAGCTGTATTGGAGCGCTCTCAATGAAACGGTAGAAGTATAGGGAAAAGTTGTGGTTCATTTGGGAATTTGGAGATGTGTTATCATGTTAGCAAAAACTGATAAAGCAGAAAAGGTAAAATTTTTTCTTCCTCTCCTGAAGAGGCCAGTTTAAAAAAAAAAAAAAGTGAGTGTTGGGATTCAAGTAGGTGACTACAGGCACTGTAGCACTTCCAGATAGTAGGTTCCTGTGTTGTCCTGTATGAGAGAGGGACCCTCTTGCCCTGGGAATTGGGCAAAGCTTACAAATAGTTTATGTTTGGCCTGTATCCTTCTGGAGAACAGTGATGACAAGGAATCCCATTCCAAGCACAGCCTCATTCAAGACTCCATAGATGAACAAGAGCCATAACTGGTGATTTCACCTGTAAAACAGCTCAGCTGAAGAGCAGATATTTGGCTTGGCTTTCTCTTAGCCTACAAGGTACAGTTCACTTGAGGTAAAGAACATCAGTCACTGTTCTCTGCCAGCTGAGTGCCTGAGAAATAGGGTGCACCTGGTTACCAGAAGCCTTTGATGGGTCTTTTCCATCAGTTAGAGACTACACGAAAGAGCTGCATTTTCCAAATCTGGTGCAGAAAGTGTATGGAAAACATTTGAAAAAGGCTACCTGGCTGTTAATGCTGGTAACCTTTATTTCAAAGGCCTCAAAAAGGGCTCCAATGTTGCATTAGTTACAGATGTCATGAGGATAAAACCAAGTGGCAACAGGTTCTTAGAGTAATGTAGTAAAGCCTTACATATGTTCTGTTGCCATAAGATGGATTTTTGTCTTTATGGCATTCTTGCACAAACTGAAAAGGTCAGCTTTTCAATAGGATGTGATACTCCTTTTTAAAAAAAAAATGAAAAAACAAATAATAAACAAACAAAAAAAACCCCACAAACAAAAACCCAAAACCAAACAAAATCCCCCCCAAAAACCAGAAAACCGGCATCTGCAGCAGATTCAACCATACCAGTTACATTTCTATGTTGTCAGAGACATTTCAATTAAATGTGTATAATTTTAGATATGCTATTGTGTTCTTTTCCCATGCTTTGGGTTATATTTATTACCTCCTGAGCACTTCACTTTTCTTACAAGAATCAGTATTGTGCAGACCTCTTACTCAAAGCAGCTTTGTTGCAAGAGGTGTCAACTCTTGGAAATATATCCTTGCACTCTAATGGAATCCACTCAGTTGGGTTTTCAGTGGTCATGTTCAGCCTTTTGTGTGCACACTTCCTCTATTGATGTCAGAAAGAGTTGCACAAGTATATTTAAGAGTGCAATTGGTCCTAATAAGTAGAGTAACTTGACTTTTATATATATTGCTCATACATAGGCGAAGTGCAATGGTTTTCTCTTTCTGCATTATCATTGCTGAAATTGTGTGTTTATTTTTTTAGGCAAAAAGATAGCAAGAGAATGTTTAGCACAAAACTAAGATGTAATTTTTTGCACAAAACTAAGATGTAATTTTTTACCCAAAACATATATGGTGGGCTCCAATAAGTTGTAGATGAGTTCAACAGTGAGTAAAGTTCCAGGGTATGCCTCACTAGTTAAGCACGTAAACTACTTTGGACAAAGGCAATATTTAGAAATTGAAATTTTTAGGATCATTCTGAGCTTCTAAATCTACTTTTGTCTCTGACAGGTGTGATGATACAGAACGTGCTTTTGGAGATCTTGCAAGATCTAACATTATTTACTTTTGGTAGGGTTTTTTAGAAAAATATTATGTTGGTGCCTGACAGTTGTATGGGCATATCTATTCCTTATATAGTAACATTATTAAAAAATGCACTACAGGAGTTTATGAAAACTGCTTCTTACCACATTTTTCCATGGTGGCTGTTTCATTTCAGATTGGACACAGGAAGAGCCCAGGACCATGGTTACCTAATGCTGCCAGAAGAGCACAATCCCCTTTCACCTTTCATTGCACTGTTAATGGTAAAGTATGAATTACAGTTATCACTTGGTTCGCTTTCATAATGATGTATGGGGGTTCGGATGTGCATATCTGTAATTAATGAGAGGGAGTTGCATGGCTAATTCCCTGTGCACTGCTGACATCCTGTCTGCAGCTTTGTCCCCGAGCTTTTCTTACGTGTCTCAAACAGCCGGTTATTGCATTACATCCTTGTATTATATAAATAAAGCCTTGACCTTTGTCCTTTGCAATATTGGTTCAGAGCAGTTTTAATTCAATTTAGAAAAGAAGTCTGAGCATTAAAACCATTTGAATCTCCTTGCACACCTTAAACGTTAATGGGACTATTTCTGCTTAAGAAAAGGCACTAAGGCTAAGAAATTGCCTTCTAGCCTTTTGTCATTGACAAATGACTGCACGTTTCTTCACATTGAAACTATGCAGGAAGCCCTCTCTGAGCAGGGGGTACACGTACTCCTCTGCATTGCAAAGCAGCATGGGTCTACAGAAATTATTAGCAGTGCAGTATTTTGTTTATTATTTCCTCAAACAATTCTGAAACAATAAGCCTCCTCAGGCAAGTTCCTTCCCTTGCTGCAGCCGAATCTCCAGTAGTTTTCTTCTTTTTACCCATCACCATGTTCTATAGCTACTTAGGGCTTGTGTCTGTGCATCTTCCCCTGATAAAGCCACTATGGCCTTAGAAACATTGCAGTGTATTAAGACAGAGACCAGCTCATGGGTATTCTGGTGAATAAACTCAGGTCCCATCCAGGAAATATCTGATTTCTATTCTGTGTCGCCATCCGTGTGGTTGTGTTGATTTTTTTTCCCAATGTATGTATTAGAAGTGGAGGTAAGCAGGATGCTTATGTCTCTGAGCATCTAAACCCTGTTACTGCTGATCTTCAGTTCCCCACCGGTCAAAAATGGGGATGAAGGTGCTTAATTATCTTCTGTGGATATTGTGGTATAAATCCATTATAGATTTGGAGTATTAGATCTAAACGCATTCTGACTTTTATTAAAATCATCATGACTATGATGCCATTAGTACCTCTGTGCAAATCCTAGCAAAAGTAATTTTTCTATAATGATGGAGATATAGATCCTCTAATTATCCAGGGCAACTCAAATTAGCACCACGAATAACTGCTAAAAGTTGTGACTGCATGATGTGAAACATAATTGATTTTAATACACTAGGGCACAACTGCTGTTAAGTGATGTACAATGTCATTTTCTCTTGTTGGACATTTAGCAATGCTTTGAAGAAACTTGGACGTGATTTACACCATTGCTAGAGATTTTGGGGAGCAGAAGCCTAAAAGAAACAAGGAAAGTAAAACAAACTCACAGTTTGCTTAAATTTTTCACCCATTGCCATTTCAACTTTGTCTTGTTTAATTAGAATTGACTTTAAATTAATTTTAGATTATTTGTAGATTTTCAACTGGGTGCAGCCACAAAATTAGAATTAAGGGGGGGATTACTTTATTCTTCATTTCAGATTTGTCCCATTAGTAGAGAAAAAAAAAAAGAATTCCTAGCAAACTTCCATGGGTTTCCTTTGGGAGAAATAAAATAAACCTTGAGCACTGATAAGCTGACTTAGTCCATTTAAATTCCTCCCTGCCCCTTACTTTTGGGACAATTATGTGTAAGCAGTGAGTGCGTGGAGCTACCTAGATTCTATGTAAATGATACTTCTTTGGCATATGGGAGGTTTTGTAAATCATTTAAAGCAAGGCATTCTTCTATGCTTGGCAGAGGAAGGATACAGAGAGCTTTTGTACCTCAGTTACATCAAATTGAATATTTCTTTAATCACCCTGGAGAAGAATGCACTTGACTGCATTCTGCAAGTTCTGTAGTCATTGTTTTTGGGTAGACCTGGTGGGTAAAGAATGACCTGACTCCTCACAACTGATACCCAGCCACCCCCTTGAATACATCACCTCTTCTCCCTTGGGCAATACCTGCTCCACTGGAGTAGTAATTGTGCAATAGTCAAAAGAAAAGAATGTAAGGGAATAGCCATTAATAACAAAGTTGGCAATCCCCTGCGAGGAGAGTTATTTTCACATGAAAATCTTCTCCAAAAAAGTAATGAAGCCCTGGTTCATTTGAAGCCTTAACAGGTAATTGTGCAGAAGGTAAAGGTATTTTCCCTGAATGTAAGGTGAATACTTGCTATTTAAAACCAGACAAAAAGGCCAAACTGTCAAAGAATTAGCACCCAGTGCAGAAGTTTAATGATTGGGTTTTTTCTTAATAAGATAGCACTAAATAGACAATAAGTCTTATATGACAGATTCTTAATCCTCCAGAAGAGAGAAACTGATGAAAGCTTGTGACTGTTTCTGCATATTGCTACGTGGTGATGTATTTAATTCTGAAGAATATCAAATCTGAAGCTTTGTCTCTCCCTTTTCATTTACAGAAAACAGTAAAATTAAGGCCAGAAATAAAAGAAATATTGTTCTGTCATCAGTTTAGACATTTGATTGGAAAATATTAAGGAGAAAGAACTCATTTCTCCATTTTAGTATGTTCAGTTTTCACTCATGAGCTCCATGATCAAAGTAGTCACTTTAATTAATCTAGTCTCAATCCTCAGCCAAAAAACAGTGGAAAGAAGCCCTGTTATGCTGGGCTCTTAAATTGGCAGAGTGAATACCAGAAAGCTCAGAGGAATCCCAATTCTTGGCTTATGAGCTAATTACTAATTTGATGAATGTGATGTCACTTTGACAAATACAACTTTTCTGGTAGTGGACTCATTCTGATGAAACTGTGTTTTCTGGCAGTGGTAAGAAAGGAGTTAAGCTGCTGCTCATGCCTTCCCTCTGAAGAAAGAGCAATGGTGAATCTGCTGCCAGCCTTTCCCTGGTGCTTTGGTGTTTGGTGCTTGGCACAGAAGGGATGATCCTCTCCCAGCAGGCAGAGGAGATAATGCTATTAGTCAGGAGCAAGAAGTGCTCATCTAGTGTTTGGAAAGCTACTGGAAAGCAATGCGTGACATCCTAAACCAACAGGGTGAACACATCTCATTCCTACTGAGCTCCACAAGAATGTGGGGGCAGAGTTTTGCCCAGCCTATTTTTATTGAATCTGTGTGTTAGAGGCTTTATTTTCAACATAGTCAGCAAAATCTCTGACTATGTGTGTCTGCCCCAACAGGTGCAAATGGTTGGTTTCTCATCCCCATCTGGATGTGAGGCAGTCCAGGCTGGGAGCTGTGCAGCCGTGCTTTCTGCACTGAGGCAGCGCAACTCGGGCTCGGTGATGCAAACAAAAGGGGACTTCCCAGCTGCAAGCACCTCACATCTGGTGAGACCTACGTGAGTGCATGGCTGTCTCTGCCCATATGTGTAGATACATCAAATGCAAATGTGAATTCAGTCAATTTTCATATATTTATTACAGCTTTCCCTGTCTTCGTGGAGGCCTCTCTCAGCCTTCCTCCTTCTTGATCTTGCTGGGAAAGGCTAGACTTATGACAATTTAGATTGTTCCTTGTACTTATACTGGGGTGCCAGAAGTGGGACAGTAGCTTCATCACAACATCAAGGAGAGAGGCAAGCCAGGCTGGGGGGAGACTCAGCTTCACCAACCCATGTTGTCATCTAAATTTATTAGCCACTGCCACAGGGAAAAGGGAAGCCAGATTGATGGAAAGGGACGGCTCCTTTAAAGAAACACCCAGGAGGTCATAAAATGTCTCTTAATGTCTTAAATTGGGAGGAGGGGCTTACTTGTCAATCGCTGCTTTCCTGCTCACAGTGTATCTGGCATGGCTTTCTATATAAGCATATCTCTAAATACAGTAGCTGGGATGGGAAGTGATTTGATGCTTGCTCTTTTAACAAGAACCAAAGAAGAGGAAAATATCAATGATTTCTCACATGTGTACTACATGCACACGTTGTGCTTATTTATATTTTGTTTCCTGTGAGTCTTTAGGTTCCACTTAAAGCAGCAGCACGGTGCTCTGCTAGTGCAGCATGCAGGTGGTCAAATGTGAGGAAATGAAGGTGGGGAAAAGCTACTTTGCCTTGTACATGCATCTCAAAGTGCCCCCTGAGGTCTGGGGTGCCTTGCTCAGGGCCAGGGCACGGTGCTGTGCCGGGGCGGTGGCCCAGGGGCGGCTGGGCCGGGCTCTCCTTCCTGTGCGCGGGTGGACTGGGACAATGGCCTCGACCTGGCCGGTGAATCAGAGCTCGGGCTCGCCCTGCAATCAGCTCCACAGCTCTGGGAAATGAGCCACCTGCCCCACTTCCTCTCATTTAACGGGTTTATTTTTAAGTGGAAAAGGTTCATAAGCTTTGTTCCTTTTTCTCAGGAACTTTGTGTCCTTTACAGATCCCTGAAGGCTGAGGTGTGGTACAGGCAGCCTTAGGGACCCTCCTTTGGGGACCATGCCCTGGTACCTTAGCTCAGCACTAGGCACCAAAGCAGAGGATATTCATGAGATACACATGAACCAAACCACTGGGCAGCTTGGCAGAATCTCCTGATGCTATCTGAGCTTCCTTCTACCGTTCCCAAAGACAGCAGTGGAAACTGTTACTGAACAGAAAAACACAGGTCCTGCCTCTGCTGAGTCTGTGTCGTCCACACCTGTAGCTGGTGACTTACTGTGGACCTGGTGAGCAGTGAGGTTCTCAGGCTGGGAGGCAGCACCATTGCAGTTAGTTTGTTCTGGACTTTAGACTGTAAGCCTGTCTCCTTGGACATCTGTGCCCGTGTACTCTGACACTTCTACTGTACATTTTGTGTGAGAAAACCGAAACTAAGGAATGGCTATGGACCAGTGGTACTTCCTCCACGGGGTTACTCCTCTCATGAGCAGGATTTGAGATACTGCCAAACTTAACCAGCATAAAATAGTGGAGTATTCTTTCCTAAATCAGCTCTGGAAACACCAAGGCGGTCAAATGTAGTAGATGCTTCTTTTCCATCTTTTGAAGAAATGTGTTGTGCTTGTGGTTCCCTATTCAGCAATTTCTCTTTCTCCACCCCACACTTTGTTTCTCTGTGGAAAGACAGATGATCTAAGTCCTGCCTGGGTGCTGCAGGTCTGGATCTGGACCCCAAGTGAGATGTCTGGGTGAGGTAACGCTGTTTCTGGGACCTGAGCTGGTTTCTGTGGCACAGCACCACACTGTGTAAGTGTGCTGGTTTCCTCATATGTCTGTCTTGGAGATCTGTAGCACACCTCTTCGTTACATAGTGTAGGCATGTCTATGCTTGCAAAACATCAGCAGTAATCAATGATTAAGTAAGAAACAAACAACTGCATATAGGAGCCTTTCTTAGAGCAGTTTGAGGTCTATGCATGCTTACAGTGCCCTCCTTTTATTCGACTCTTCTCTGTATATATACTAATTTGAAGTACCAATTTAGCTACTTTAGCATCAATTTATCAGTGTGTTTCAACCTGCTTGTCCACCCCTTTTTTTTCAGGTTAGAATAGCATCTGGGATGTGGTTCTTTAACTCTCACTGAACTTTTGCCAAACCAGTAGCGTTCTCAGAGAGGAATGTCAAGTGCTTAACAACAATTAATTATAGTCAGAGAGAGAATAAATAGCACATCACCAGATGTGTCAGAACAAAACCTGTGTGTGTGGTGTTTGGGTGGATTTTAACCATAGCTCCACTCTAAGGATGTGTACATTATACCTCTTCCTGTGGGGCAGGGGAGGGAAAGGGGACTCTCCCAAAGCTAGAAAAGATGCACACCACTTCATTTCACCTCTACAGAGATGTGCATGTGGGTTATTGGAGAGAATGGTCTTACCTGCACATCCTTCATTACATGGTTATCATTGTTTGCAAAGCAGTTGCAGAAGTAAAGACAAACTGGACTGAATCTAAAACACCAAGTCTTGTCACTCCTGCGATCACAGAATCATAGAAAGATTTGGATTGGAAGGGACCTGAAGATCATCTAGTTCCAACCTCCCTGACATGGGCAGGTCCTCTAGACCAGGTTGGTCAAAGCTGCATCCAACCTGGCCTTGAACACTTCCAGAGATGGAGCATTCACAGGTTGTTGAGTTTTCCAGGCAACTTTATCCAGTGCCTCTCAACCCTCACTGTAAAGTATTACCTATCTGCTGTATTAAAATCTTGGTGGTTTTTCAGACATTTCAATGCTTTTACAAGGCCTGAAGTTTTCACCTATGAACAAGACAGAAGTCTGTGACACCCATGTAAACTCAACAGAACTTATTCCGTACTTCTAACCTTTCCTCTCTCCACTTCTTCACTCTGTTTCTAAATATCCTTGAAAATTCTTATTTCAGCCATTGTTCAGGAAGCAACTAACAATATTAACACAAACTCTGTAAACAAGGCAGATACATAAGGGCAATGTCTGACAATAATCACGACAAATATCTGATTGATATTTTTAGCTATGATAATTTCTTCCTCTTTTCTTGAATATCTTTTTTTATTGGACTGTACCCTTTCTTTCCTTTCTAATGTTTGTCCTCTCCCAGCTGATAAATTTAGGGTTCCAGTCTGTTTCTTACAAACATGAACCAGCCTGGCTTTTCTCATTAACTTTCTTATTAGCATAAGCACCACCACCTGTAACATTCATCATGTGAGCAGCAGCATGATGCTGGGAGCTGGGTATATTAGATAACCCATATTTCCTCTTAGAACTAGGTGCCAGGATGGAAAGATGTTGCAAGTTCAGCTCTCAGGACAGGGTGTGGGGTTTTTAATTCAATTATTTTTCAGGAGTGCAATAAAAAATAGCTAAGAAAATATCTCTTAAGAGGCTTGAAATATAGAGAAGACTGAATTCTGGTTCATCTTAAACACAACAAGCAGCTGTGTGACCATGCAGGACTAGAACCATCTTGATGGTGAGATGAGGTAGAGCCAAATTAAAAGAGGAGAGTCTTTTACTTGAAGTCATGTAATTTGTTACTCCACCCTAGGTTTTCCAGAAGAATACAATACATTGCTCTAATGGTAACCAGGAAAGAATGTTGAGATTTTAAAGCAGGATGCAGCTCATGCTGGTTATTGAGTGATAAACGTTACAGACTGCACTGAAAAACTATACAAACACATTATTTCAGCCAGCACAGCAAAACACTTAAGATATAAATTAAAAATAACTGCAGTCTTGTGGTCCTTGTCAGTTATTTACAAGCCCCTTGAAATATTTCCTTATCTGCCTTTCCCATAAAAAATTAGGCAATTAGAGTGGAAGTCTGAAGCCAGAGAACATCAAATAGTGAATCATTATGGCATCATTACATGGGAAATAGTAACAAGGGGAAGGCCAAAAGAAAACCCAAAGGTTATTCAGCTTCAGGAAATCTATTTTAAATTAAATAAAAGCCTTAAAATGAGTTTAACGCAATTTTGAGGAAAAGGTAGTTGCACAATGAAGAGGTACTTGCAGTCTGAAATTCAACTTAATGCTATTCAAGATATTGCTAAACAGGAAAGAAATAATTGCCATGTCACTGAACTAGTCACAAATCTTTGTATAGGGGAATCTTTCATTAGAGAGAAAGATAAAAGTAGTCTGGTAGTCCACTTATTCTGGAGTTTCTGAAAGACAGAGAAAAGAATAAAAGTTTCATTTAGATATGGATAGATAAAATCAATATATATGCATTCCTTATTAACTTTTACTTCAATTGCATAGTACAGGTATGCTCAATATTTTATTTATGCATCTATAAAAATATATTGCCGTGTAACAGCTGCATGACAAGAAAGTCTTTTGGAACCAATATAGCTGGATTTTGGGTGTTGTGGTTATCTTTATTTTGGTTTGTTTTTTTCCCATTTTGGATATTCACTTGATTTAAGTTTTTCTCTTCTGATTCGGAAACATAATTTCAAAATTCTTAATGTGTTTGGATATTTTTTTCCAGAGTGAAAATTCAAGCTTTGTTAAAAAAGCATTACATTCCTTGCAAAGCAAATGAGACATTCAAAGTACATTCAGCTCCCCTGAACACCAAAAGGAGGAGGGATCAACAAGTCTTGGGCTTAGTCCTGATTTGACAATATTAAGGTAACATTTTTTGACATCGTCTGTAGAAACCTGGTAAGGTCTGCACAGCATTTCTCCAAAGAGAGCATCCAGTAGATGCAGACAAAATGAGCCACTGCTATTCAGGAAAGGAGTAATTGATGTCCTAGTCTGCTTGTGTTCCATAAAAGATGAAATGAGGAAACTGATGCCCGCACTTGCCAAAAATTGCAATCTGATCACAACAGGCAGGACTGATGGCTTTGATTGTTGAACTCTTCTCACAGTTCTCTCCTTGGATTGCATTCCTGTTCATCAGAGCAATAGGCCATCACACCTGTGAAATTTTCCGTCCTTAAAAAAAAAAAAATTGTCTGTTTTTCTTTTTAGTTCAATTATTTTTTCTTTTAAATAAATCGTGTCAAAGTAAGGGCAAATTTGGTAGAAAAGACACTACTTGAACAGATTCAGATTTGCTCAAACCTAGTGACTCTTTTAAGGACACCTCTGTATCATGTATTTAGTTACAATCTTAGGTTAGTCCTAAGAACATGATTACATTTGAGCATGTACCTGAGTATCAACCTGAGGAATGAGACTTAGGAACATAATATTTTTTCCAGACCTCAAATGTGCTGTAAGGCAGTAAATGGCTACATTTTCATTTTGCAAAGGATGAGAATACTCTAAGGCAGTTATCATAGTTCAAGAAATGTCATCCTTGATTTGAGAAATGACAGCACTGAGAGCTGAAAACTTTGGGTAAATGGAGTACCAGGTCACCAGGTTTACATGAAATAGAGCTGAAATATATATAGGTAATAATAGCGGCTGGCAAGAACAAGCTATAGCAAATTGAGTCATGAAAAAAGCAATCCTTGGTGTTACTCTGAAAGAAATTATTAAAATCAATTTTAGAATATTCAGCTTTGAGTTCAGAATAAAACATATTTTCTTCTATTAAGGATGTGAACATTTTAACATCAGCGTTTAGCATACTCCTTGTATGGACTCACACCATTTACAACAATTATGAGAAACTTCTCACCATCCTATTGAGAGGTGAAGGCAATAGTGATGATGAGCAAGAGAACAAGTAGCTCACTTTCCAGTTTAGAAATATCAGACAGCTTCTCAGAGTGGTGGTAGTGCATTGCACCTATATTAGAATCCTTTTCCCTCCACCGATGCATTGGCTTCATTGTGTTTGTTGTATGAAAAATTCTGTCAATAATTTGAGTGGATAATACTAACTTGCACGTTTTCAAGGGCCTGAGAGAGAATAAGGATCCATTATGCCAGGTGCTGCCTAAACATGTAGCTAGTACTTACAGTCTGAGTAAATAAAAAAGGATCAGAGAAGTTCAGTGACACACAACAACCCATGAGAAGAAGCAACAAACTGGAATCAGTCCAGATGCTCTGACATGTAGTCCATTGCCTTTTTCACTGAATATCCCTATACTGACATCTTAGATTGTGAAAAAAGTATTGGATGATATATACCAAATGGGAGGCTTATCACAGTTATCTCTACAATGTCTGGCACCGGAAGGATTTAAAAAACAGACATCAAATTATAAAGGCATAGCCATATCCTGAGAGTGTCTGTTCAGCACAGTAATGTATAACTGCTTGATTATTGTCAATGAAATCCTCATGCTGCTACTCATCTCCACCTGTCTCAAAATACATTGAGATCAAGGCCTAGATTTATTTCTTGCTCTCAGTCTCAGGTGTAGCAATTAAAGAAATGCTCTGTATTGCTGAGAACACCAGATGTGTGTAGTGGAGCATCCTATACTGACAAACATTTTGCTTGTAATAGTTCCTTTGGGTACACGTTGGCTGGTTTTATTTTTCTGTTTATACTTTATTTTTCTCTTTTATGGCACTGTTTCCTTCATGGAGTTTTTTGGTTTCTTTCCTTGGATTATGGCACAGCAGCATTAAGAATTGTCTCCTGTTTCTGTTTTCAGTTTTTTGAGGTCATTCTAAGTTCTTCCTTTGAATGCTCCTGCATGGAATAAGCAAGGAAAATGTCCACTGATTTTGAAATTTGAACTGTGGATCACACTGATGTCTTCCTGCACCTTCCTGATGTCTTTTTGATGTTTCTTAATGTTTTAACACATATATGACAAGGTTGCTTCGGGAGCAAGGTCAGGGAACAAGACTTTTTAGTCACAGAAGTTGCAAACCCTCTTTCACTTGCACCCTGGATGTGGTGAGCACCTATAATGTGGCAGATGATTTTCAATCAAAGTCTGCATTTGCAGGTTTTCTCCTTCAATCTAACTTTCAGCTGGTTTTTCACTGCAAAGTGGAACAAGATGCTGAGTTTCAGTTTTGGTGCTGGAGTATAGCAGCAGGCATATTCTAATGATTTAGGGAAATCTGATCTTTTTCTCTGGGATATTTTGTACCAAATTGAGAGTGCCATGATGGATATGACTAGCTGTGAAGAGCCACAGACTATGTTTATTCCTGTAAGTAGAGCAGAAAGTCTTTTCTGACCTCTGCAAGTGATTATCTTCACTTCCTAAAGAACAGAATTTGATTACTTTGGCTACAGTATGAGCAGTTTTGAATGTTATTCAGTGTGGTGAGTGCTATATCTTCAAAATAATACAGGCAGTGAAGAAAACAGATCTTCACACACTTCTTATTTATAAGGAATGTCAGGTGTGTCATGATACCATGACCAATGGTATCAGGGTCTAATAAGGGAGCTCCTTATCTTGCCAAAACCTCTTTATTTAGTTTTTTGAACAACAGTTCAGGCAAAACCATGATAAGCAAAAGATTAAAGCTCTGTCAGATAAAAAGCAATGCTGTACTGTTTCAACTATCCTAGTTTTCAAAAGAGAATGAAATATGCAGTAATTCATGCAGACAACATAAATATTGAATAACTATCGCAATGGATTGCATAAATAGATACACAAGATGAATAAAAATGTATTTGATTTAGTCCTTTGCTGATGGTGCCAGCAGATTACAAGGACTAACCTGTCTACTGCAATGTTACCCATCAAATAGCTATAATTCAAATGTTTCCTTTTTTTTTCCCCTCTCAGAAATACAACATAGTCATGATAAATAGCAGCCTTCGCATCGTTTTGTTTCTCTGGAGACTGATCCTGATCTTACCTGTCTAATTTCATGCACATGAATATTCCTCTTGATTAAGGTAAGACAGTTTTTCACATCCATAAATCACTGTGGGATTTGGAGCCATGATGTATCCTATTAATTCGTGACCTCACTCAGCTACCTATGCATTCTGTTGGCCTGACACCACATTACACAATTTGGCTGTAAATTTGGTGTGAGAACTCTTGAAGCACAAATAGGAGTCAGGCTCTCACTGATGGTCTGGTAAGATCAGGTCCCATGCAGCCCTCCCTCATCCTGTCTTGTAGGGGTGAGCATTTCGAGGGTAGAAGTTAACAGGCATTCCTAACTGTGTGGCATCCTGCTCCTTAATGCTGACACAAATGGACTGTTTCCTGGGAGATAGGTCAAAATAAAATGAATTATTTGAGAGATATTCATGTTAAAAATTCCATGGAGTTCATCTTTACAGAAAACTCCTGTTACCAACTAACTGGCTATGGATTAGGGCTCCAAGATATGACCTATTTCCCTCTTCACTGTGTGATTCTTCTGTGTGTGGTCAGACCACCAAACTCCTTTTTCCTGTGTCACACTGCTGGTTATCTGAGTGCTGCAGTGAGGCCCTGCGTTCCTGCCCTCACTCTTGGAGGCCCCTGGTTCCTCTTTGTGCCAACCTCTTACAGTAACATCTTCAACTGGTTGGGGGTAAGCATGAGTGATGTTAGCAGGAGATTTTCTCTCTCTGTTATTGTGGATCCAGGGTGGTGCAGTGTGCTTCAGGGCCCAAAACCTTGAGGCTACAGTTTGCTATTCCCGCTGTGCATTTCAGAAGTGACAAATCAGACCTTCTGCTTTGATTAGCTTTCCTCCACCTCCAGTGGCTTTTCAGATTGAATCTAGTGGAAGGATTGCCCATAAGCTGGCATTAGAGGTGTGCCTCTGGGAAATATATTACGTGAATTAAAATGTGCCAATTCAGAAATACCTTTCCCACCTTTTTGTTGCCCTTGTTAGGGGAAAATACTCCACTTTAACCTCCAGCTAACAGATTACCTGCTAGTTCTGAAGCTGTGCTCTGAATTAATCTACTCCAAAAGCCAACAAAGATTACTTATGTTTGGGCACCTCACAGGAAAGAAGGGAAATGAAAAGCCTTAGCAAACTTTGACAAACTGCTTGGAATGTTTGACCAACTATGCACAACTGTTGAATGGAGAATGCAAGTAACATGCCAAACAGAGATACAACAGGATCAATGGGAAAAGCAGCTTTGGTACTGAGCATTTTACTTTCAGGAAAGGAGAGGAACTATGCTGAATTACCTGTAGGAAGTGTGCCTGCTTTACTAATAGATGTACATGCTTAATTAATTCCTGACCAGTCAGATCCTGTACCAATGTACACCAGAATTCTGTCTGAGGTCAGTGGAGATACACCCATGCACAGCACCTTAATTTGATTGATTACATCCCACCCATATAAACATGCCTTAAAGACTTGTTTGCAGAGCTGAACCAAAATACCTCTGCCCCCTCCAATTCCCATCTTGAGGCGATAATGTCTCCTCATAAATCCTGGATACGATAGCACCAGCATGACCTATCACTTCATTACACCAGAGCCATGTAGTGCACTGAGGAGGAGTTTATCTGGTCAGAATGGATCTGGTCCAGGAACAAATAAAGGAGTTAGGAATCTGATTATTTCTGGGCCAATTTTGTATGAATTACAGCTTCTCAATTTTCCTGACATCAGCTAGCTTTACTTGTTTGGTTCTCCCTCCCCACGCAGGAGGCGAAGTATCTGGCTAACACAGACATCTTGATGAGCTGCTGTTGTCAGGAAAGACAACCTAAAATTCAGATCAGGCTGGGAGAAAAAGTACCATATTCAGTGTTATTTGAGCAGCATGTCTGCACGGTTTTAGACATGAGTAATAGGGAAAAAAATTTCTTCTATTTTATTTAATATTTCAAATGTTTCTTTTTGATGACTTCCTAATGATTTCAAAGATAGCTGTTATTTCTTGGCCTTGCACTAGCTTGTTTAGTCTGATGTTATATATCATTTGCTTATTTCTTCCAGGGCATTACTTTTTCCATGTATTTACTGAATGGTTTATATTTGCCTAACACACATCTTTCAGAAAGACATTCAGACTTAATTCAATGATTGCTGGAATTTCCTATGTTTTCCAAAACATTAAAAATTACATCAGTGTGTCTTGAGCCTCCCCTTGCAAAATTCTTCTGTGATTATCCTGTGCAAGTTTTGCAGACTAGATGGGCTTAGGAGACATAACTCTTACAGGTACTCACTGAGGTTTTAAAGTACTTAATTGGTCTTGAATGTATAGTGCAGATCTCCAGATACAGGACTGAGATATTTACTAATTCCTGCTGTCTGTTCTGCACATTTAAATTGTCATTTCCAGGTAGGCTGACACCCTGCATAAAGGAATTGTGAACTGTAGTGTTTTCAGCAGAAAAGTAGACGTTGCTAAGGGGAACTCATGGGTGTGTGTCCTTAGCTGCAGCACAGTGACAGCTTTTCAGTTACTGCTTTTGGCACCTCTCTTTAGTTTACGCCAGTTCTGAAGTTTAGAGTAAGCAAAAATCCTTATTCCACAGAAACACTTTTACCCTTTCGTAAAATTCTTGTTTACTCATCAAATTTTCGTTTGAATTTTTTTTAATTTGTTTTTGTTTGATTGGGAAGTACTTCTGCAGGGCCTTATGGAAATGTTAACTGGGTGTTTTGTCCTGCTCCCTCCCAGGTGAGTGCCTGCCTGGGCCCTGTGCTTCCCCACTTCTTGGATGCACATATTCCTGCATTGCAAACTCAGAACTGGTGCTTGCTTGTTCAATTTGGTTTCAAATTCTTACCACAATGGTGAATTAATCCTTTCCTAGGAGCTAAGGACTAACATGCAATTTTTACTGGTATTGGTTTACACTGGTAACTAAGTACCAAGTGGCACCTTCAGCACTTCAAGCAGAAATGAAAACTAACTTATCGTATTTCAGAAAACTGATTGAAAACAAATATAAAACTACATGCTCTGGGGGCTGACTAAATGACAGTCATTGTAGACTGCAGTCTGGACGTACACCACAGATTTTTGGCCCACAGAATGGGATCTCCTAGTGCTACTGGGCAAAAATTATTACCCAGGTCCAAAGCACATTTTGAGGTGTTACGGTGCCGTTGCCCAGAGGTGGAGGTGTGCAGACCCCAGTCCTGCCCTCCTGCCAGCCTCCCTGAGCAGCTGGTGTTGATGCCTTGCTCCAGCTGCCACTGATGAGGATGGGAATCCTAGAATCATTAAGGCTGGAAAAGACCTCAACATCATAGTGTCCAACCTCTAGACTGAAACAAGACACTGTCCTAAGAAACTGTGCTGTAGATTTGTCTCAAGTAATTGGGTGGGAAAGCCCTCTTACTTATCCAGCAGCTGTATTAACTTAGTTGACTAATTTCTAATCAGGTAGAGGTTTAGATAGAACTTAGAATACGTATTTGGATTAATAAAGGACACTTTGGCTTTAGAGCTGTGCCTTTTCTGTTGTGTTGTCTGAGAATGATGGTGTGTGAAGAGAGTTCATTGCCAGGCATTTTCCTTGTGGGGAAGGGAAAGATCTCCATCCAGGTGCAAGTGGTGAAAGTCATACCTTATCACACAACAAAAACATGAGCTTCACCAATTCTCCTTTCTATTGGCAAGATGATGGTATCTGCTGTGTAGCCTTCTCTGCAAATTTCAGGTGGTGGTAGAAGGCATCACATATACCAGCAGTGTTTGTGTGATGGAGATATGTCTCAGACCAGCACAGACTGAATTCTCAGTTAAGGGTGGGAGGAAAATCCTCCGGACAAAAAAAAATCTGGAGTGTTTTTATTGTGTTTCCTTCTAAAATAGATGATAATTAGTCCATTCACGTTCTTGTCCTTTTGTCTGTGGTTCCTTAGTGCCAAGAACTCCGTGTGTATTTTTACAACACACATCCATGCATCTTTGAATTTTTAAATTAGTACTTTTCTCTTCTTAAAATTAGACTTGAAGTCATGTATTCTGGAATGATGACAGCCTAAATTTGTTATGAATGCCTAAAATAAGATTTTATTTTCTTATTAATAAACTCTCACACAAAAATAACAGTTGAATATATATTCACTGCCAAAATTCTGAAGAATGTCAACTCACTAAAGGAGAGAAATTACTAACTAGACACCTGGAATTGGAGTTTCTTGAGTAATAAACTAGCTTCTGACAGCTGCAGCCTTTTTTGCAGGTGCAAAAGGAACATTTTCTTCTTTTCATTTTATTTGCTTTACATCACTTAATGACTAGAGTATTCCAAGTTGGGAAAACAATCGGGAGTTGAAAGAACAGGAAAATTTGCTTATCATTTTCCATCTTACGAGTAAAAGGTGTGTGTGGGAAGTCTGAGATCAACCAGATTCTTGAAGAACATGGAAGCAAGGAAAAAATAGCTCAGCTGTTTTACTGCTGATGACATTTGGACTGTTTGGTACATCAGCTGCCTTGAAATACTAGCAATATGCTGATAATGTTTTCTAAAATATGCAGAACACAATGTAGTTCCATTTAAACAATTATTTCCTTCTGAATACTTTGGTTCAAAAGCGGCATGACACAAAGCACACATTAAAAAGTTAATCAGGTGACTGAAAATACTATTTTCTGTTTTCTCACAAATTAAATGTAAAAATCAAACCCCAAAATAATTGCTTAGATATATAGTGATGTGTGTTCTCTTAGTTAACAAAAACAAATATTAAATAGAACCTCAAAGCTACATTTCATTGCAATTAAATATTTATGTTAGTTGTCAATCTCTGAGAATAAATTTATCAAGAATATCTGCTAGAAAGCACAACCAAAAAGCAAATTAAATTATTTAAATTGTAATTTAAATCACAATTAACAAAACTGATTTAAATCAATGTGATATAAATTGGTCCATCCTGCTTTAAAACTAATTAAGGATGTGCCTTGAAAACATACTTCTATCAGTGCTCTGACTCAGTAGGTTCTCTGTATCACCCAAGTTTTAATAAATCACAGCAAGGGATGGAATTTTTATTTATTTCGACACTCTCGATCTCTGAGTTTAAGGCCACTGGAGAATAGATTAACATTTATAATTGCTAGGTTGATCAGTAATGCAAATGAAAAATGGGGATTTCAAAACAAATTAACCTTTGCAGTACATCATGCGGAGACAGACAAACAGTGATATCATTGGAAAGGTTCCCCTCGTCCTTGAAGTGATTTGTCACAAATCACTGTATCCTTTGTGGTGCCTTAGTGCTCTGCAGCCTCTGGAGTCTCAAGGTCCAAAAAATAAACTGTGATAACTGAAAGAACAACATGGACAGTTCGAGGCTGGCAAATCCCTACATGGGCTATCGCTGCTTTGCGTCGCTCCAGGCAGATTTGTATATTTTGGGACTAAGATTAGGATGTTTAGGCTAGGGCCAAATGGGTTTATAATGTGCAGTCCCTGACCTATTAATTGGGGCTCATGATTCCCTACATCTACCCTCCACGTTTAATGAGGCTGTGATTTAAACCAGTCTAGGGAAGGACCTTCTGTACACACACACTTTTCTGTTTCAATCTGCCCATCCCAGGCTTTGCTGAGAGCCTTTCACTGCTCCGTCAAGCAGCAGATCAGACTTTGCCCAAAAACTGTCCTCCTTTGAGATACCACAGGAATAGAACAGGATAGTGTGTCAGTATGGTCTGTGTTGTATTTATTTATAAAATTAAGAACTTAGATCCCATCTGGGGAAAACCACCCTGTGTGATCAGCACCTGTGTATTTGCCATGTTTCTCCTCAGGCAAAAAAACATAACTGGAGAAGATGGAGTGGATTTTGATGGCACCATATAGAAACTGAGGAGGTCCAAGGCTGTTCCTTCAATGCTTAGACACCTGCGGACATGGGAGAGGCAGACGCCCCATGGAGGGATGTGTGGGGGAAAAAGTGGGGCACTCTAGGGCTGGAAAACCATGGAGGGAATGGAAAGAGGGATGATATCACCTGTGAGAGCACACAGCTTTGGTCACTCCTTCTGCAGGTACATCAGCTCCTGCAAAGTTCTTGCTAATCGATGTAGCTGATGCAAGAACTCAAAGCTTATTGTGTGGTGATATCCTGAGGAACAGGAGACAAGGTAACTACATTTTCAGTGTAAGCATGTGGTCCATAGTCTGGCCCTGTGGAAAATATTAGATTATGCAGATGTTTATGCACATCCTTTGCGTAATAGCAGAGCTATTGTATAACTTGTCTTTTCTGTGAGCAAACTGACATGGAGGGAAGCTGGTAGTATTATCTTCTGATCACAGAGCTCCAGGAGAATATAAATAGGGAATGAACAGTGGTATTAAAAGCTTCCTCTGAATGGATTTTTTCCTCTAAGTTTATAAATAGAAATAAAATTTAAACAAGCTAAACTAAACAGACCGGAATAAACACAGAGCTGGGGCAGGTATTGTCATCACTGCTCACACAAGTGAATGGTTTTTTGGTTAATGAGAAAGCAAAGCCAGGGAGGAGCCTTACAAATGTCCAAACTTGAGCAGTGGAAATGCAAAACGTTTTTATATGTGGTAGAGCACAGATGAACAGCTTAGGTCCTGATCTGGTGGCACAGGGTGGCATCAATCATAGGAGATGGGGACAGACCTCTCCTTCCTGCCAGGGCCATGATAGCCTCTCCCAGCTGAGATGCTCCTGGCTTCTGTCATCCAAAGGATGGCGAAAGGTGGGTGGTAGGTGAAGAAATGCTGATGAGAGAGATATTGATGAGACTACTGAATAGTCAGCCAAATACTTGGAATATTTTTCAAAAGTTTGGCAGACAGTACAGGATTGCAGTCTGGAAGAGAAAGACACCTGTCTGTCTTGTTCAATAGGTGTTCCAGCTGCTGGTAATGGTATTGGCAATAGGAGTTAATTCATAGCTGGCAAGTTATTCCTTTTAATGCAAACAAAGATTGTGCAACTTCTATAGACATTCAGTTAAGTGTGCCCTATTTTGCATGTCTCATTTTTCTCATCTAAATAAACTCCAGGTTGTTCAAGAATCTCCTTTTCCCTGTGCTGTGTTATTTGCTGAACAATTTTTTATTTCTTTTTTTTTTCCCCTAAGAGTAATGAAATATTGCACATGGCCTTTTTCCAAAATCAAAGCTCTTTAGTATGGTTAGCCTTTCTGGTCCATCTTATTACTGATATTTATACAGATGTGCTGGCAAATACAAATTTATTGCAATATTTATTGGGCTGAATTTGAGGTTATTTATAATGTGGTTAGATGGCTGTTTATCAGATATGTCACAGTAGCTGTTTAACACTTCTATAGCTGTTTAGCTGGGAATATGACATAAACCAGAATTTATCGTATATTATCTAGAAAATGTTACAGGAAGAGTAAATTCTAAGAGAGAAAGAAACAACCATCTGAGTAATGAAGGGATCAGGAATAAAAAAGTGGGTTTAATCATCAATTCTCAGCCAGACTGAGTGAGGGGAATATTTAGCGTCTGAGGAAGCCCAGGTGCAGATTTTAAGTTCTCTAAAGTGCACCAGCACTCTGAATAACAGCTGACCTTTCCCTCATGAAATGGACATTTTTCATTTAGAGAAGGAAATGAGAATCATCTTCTTTGATTTGTTTTGTGCTGATTAAGTAGAGCTAAAAAGTTCTATGGGACCATTTTTTTCAAGGAACAATTTCATAAAAATCAAGCCTTTCACAGGCAGGTGTTACTTTGGTGTTTGCAGTGTTTTGTGTTAAGGTAGTATTGACTAGTTTATTTCACTGTGATGGATTCAAACCACAACATCGTTTCCATACCGATGTTTTTTGACTCTGTATTTAGCTGTCGAGAGTTTATTGGACTGTCAGGACAAAAAGCTTTAGTTTCTATTAATGTCTATGGGCTTTGGACCTTTTTCTTATTTAAATCAGAAAATGAATACACATATTGAATGTCCTATGAAGAAATCTGGATGAGCCTTGCCTGCAAGGAAGAAGACACTGTAAGGGCAAAAAATTTGAATAATTATGTATTTCCTTCAAAAAAGTAGTTTCCTGTGACCTTCAGAAAATGCAGATTATTTAGGAAATCCTCCATTTTCACATACAGGCACAGACCATCTTAAAATATTTCTCCAAAAGAAGCCAGTCTTTCTGTTTAACAAATAGACCCATTTCTGTGGGAGGATGCGGAGGAGAGAGGAAATGAGGCCATGGAAGGGTTTGCAGGTGTGAGGGTAAAGCTGGGCAGCCAGCAGTTCCCACTGCTCTTGAAGGTGCAGTGGGGGAAGGACAGAGTTGGGTGGAGTTGTCCTTATTTTTCTCATGCCTGTGTTTGGCACTTTCTCATGGCAAAAAGTGTGTTTGCAGACAGTATCACAGCTGCACCAGACCCCCATCTCAGGCTTTGCCTTTCCAGCCTAATTCAAGCTGTCCACCTCAAGTCCCACGGGAACACCTTCCTTGCGTGTGCATAGTTAGCTCATCACAGAATGGCAGCTGTTGTGGACCAATAAATACATATTTATCCCTTGATTTTTGCAGATTTAAGAGCTGAAATTCTCCAGTTTTCAGATTCTAGATCCTTGAATGGTGTAGGATGAGATGTTGAGTAACACAGAGTCAGGGGGTCATGAGGCAAAACTCTTTGTCCAGGCCACACGTGGATTGGGGTAAGTTTTAATGATGATTTTTAAGAGTGTAGCTGCCAACTAAGCGTAAGTTAATGCTGGTGAGAAATTACAGTGAGTAATTCAAGGAGACTATACATTTTCTTAAATTCATTAGCTGCCCATGGAGGGTCGAAGAGAACATAACTAAAAATAATTAAGTATGAATTATGGAGTTCAAATAGAATGTGTTACTCTGCTCACACAAAACTCCAAGGGAGACAAATCAGAGAGGTTTATTAGCATATTTTTTCAACAAATCTTACAAGGAAGGAAAAACATAATAATGTAAGGGAGCTGAAGATTCATGTTTCCATAATAGCTGTATCTGCACTATCCTACCTGTGAAATTTATTCTCTGTGGGTGGTGATGCTGTTGAATATTTTTTATTTCTCAGTCATCTTTTTTTTGCCCCTGTAAGCAGCTCTTTTGAGTATGGTTGTTGACCTGCAATCCTCTCTTAGCTAGAACTTTCTTTGGCCACATTACATCTGGGCAAGGGCCCTTGCAGGGAGCAAAGGGCAGCATGCAAAAGTGATCAGAAATACACTCCAAAAAGTTCATTTTTATGTGAGCTCATTCATTCTAATTGTTCTCCTGAGTCTTAATCCAGAGCATGAAGAAATACAAAGGGGACTCACTGGGCTGTGGGTCAGGTTTTCGGGTCACCTGTACATGGCAAGTGGTGAATAATGAGCAGCACACTGCACACTGCCAGCTCCTCGGGCCTTACCCTGCAGATGAAGGTAAGAATTCAGCCATTGATCTCACCAAGGGCAGTCTCAGGGCTGGAGGAGGGCACAGCCACTCACCTCTTCTGCAGCAAAAGGCAGACACAGACACAAAGGGTTAGCAGGCCAGTGTGTCCCAGTAATGCAGCTGGCCATGCCCTGATTAACTGGTGCAAACTGTGCCCCTGAATGTTTTCTCTGTGGAGTTGGCTCTTTTCTTGATGGCAATGGTCCAAGAAGTTGTTAGAGTCACTGCTGGGACTTGATATGATTACAAATATATTTCCATGTGTAATTATGAGTACTGTGATGACTGATTTGTCCCTTCCACTGGTATAAACAGGTTAGGATTAATATAGGGATTTTTCAAACCAAACTACGTATATTGAAAAGAGTTTAGGTGGATCTTTTTTTTTATTTGTTTTCTTTGCTTCATTATTTTTTTCCTTGTGAGAATCCTTTAAGCTGGTTTAGAAAGTTTGTTCTTGCAGACAGAAGTGTCCTTTCTTTTAGTTTAGGCTAGACATTTGGATGGGAAATGGGATTTGGAGGTCTGGCCCACCTATCTGTGCAACAATGTGTGAACCATTTTGTGCTGTGGCCCCTTGCTGTCCTACCAAACTTTGTCCTGCTTTGCTCGATTTAAAGCATGTGGGAGGCAGTTTTCATCTTTTGTCTTTTTTATGGACACGAGCATGGTATGATCCAAGACCAAGGGTTGTGGATATCACCACAATAATCATGATAAAGGTTTGAGAGCCTCTTCTTCAGTTCCAAAATTCCCACCTCTTCCCACAGTGGCAGAAGCAGGTCCTTGGTGAACTGCCAGCTTTTAGCACTTAGCATCTTCTCCATGTCTCTTTCTCACACTTCCTAGTGTCCCATTGCTTTCCATACATTGAGTTCTACTGTTGTCACCAAGGATCTGGAAATATATATGTAATTACTCACCTGAGTGTAAGACTGCATGGCAGAAAAAGAAATGTTCAAGCTAGAAAACAAAAGAATAAAAATAAAACTAATTTCTCTTACCTACTTTCCAAAGATGCACAACTTTCTATATAAACTCCTCTGTCATTAATCTAATGAAGCTCTACTTTGTTCATAATTTACTGCACTCTTCAATAAGCATAGTAATATTTGTGCAGGGCAAGGATATAAATCATTGTGGCCCTTCTCTACTTCTTTTACTTATCTGGTTCTTTCAAGGTCACTAACCTACCTTGCAACTTTCATCTGGTCTAAATATTCAGCTATTGCCTTTTACACCTCACTTCCTTGTTCATGTCCATTTAGATATCTGCAGCTGCATCCTCTCAAACAGCTATTGATCAATGTCTCCTTGCCAATGGCTGCTAACTTCATCAGCAGTAGTGATACAAATTACATCTGTTAGGGTTCACTCACACCTCACTTTTAGAAAGAGGGACTATTTTCTGATTTTGTTGTTATTGACCATTTTTTGGCCTAGGATATTCAAAACTCACAGAGAAAAATTATATTTAATAAAATATCCTCATTCTGTCACATGTAGGCTTTCAGCACCCAGGTCATGCAGATGGGCTGATCAATCCCTACTGACCTCCAGGAGCCTGTATGTATATATATATATTATATATATATACTATAACTGGGTAAGGCCCCAGTCCAGCAAAGCACTTAAGGATAACTTTATGTAAACATATGATCTGTCCCATTTTCAGTGTGATTTGGTGAGAAGTGCATTTAAGAGCAGAGCATCTCCAGGGATTCTGCTTCTTGCAAGAACTGTGCAAGATTAGGCTGTACCAGTCGCAAATGAGAGCACAGTTCAAGGTATCTGGTATTCTTGCACAGGGCAAAGTAACCCTCTTTGTATTCCTTGTGGGGAGGCTGCTGAGGTGCCACTGCTTTGAGTCATAGTGTGGGTTTGTGAGTGAGTGTGTCCTCGGCAGACTCAGTGAGCTCTTCAGATACTTGAGTTTCTTTTCTGTCTGTTAAAGAGAGAATTAAATTATTTAGAAGTGGGCAAAGTAATCATCTGGGGTCTTGAGGGATCTGACAATTATACTTGCTGTGTTGTGAGAGATCACCCTGTCTTCTGGCTTCCTCTATTCCTTGATCCAAGTGTGTTGCTGCCACAGGATTGTCATCTTAAACCAAAAAACACAAGTGGAGTGGAGTCCTCTCACAGTTATTCACCAAGGAATGAGGCCGGGATAGTTATTACAATGGTGTAGAAGAAGGTAGGGCTAGAAGGGACCTGAGCAGGTCACCCCACAGAAATTGCTCCTGACATGTTTGTCTAAAGTGTTTCTTTAACCCCGTCAGCTGTGGAGATCCCCTGGCCCCCATGGGCAATCTCCTCCAGTGCCCGATGACCCTTGCAGCAGGGAAGTTATTCTAGTGCTGAACTTAGGTCTCCCTTGTTGCATTTAAACCCATTACTTTTTTTTGTGCTTTCCCTGTGGATGTGGATAACAATTTATTGCCTTCCTCTTTGCATAAGACTCTTACATAATTGAAGACTTTTATCATGTCTCCTCTCTGTCTTCCCTGCTCCAGACTAAATAGCTCAGATAGGATGAAAGCTGGAATGGGGCGTTAGGGAGAAGGAGTTAGAGGAGGAAATTAGTGAGGGATTAATCCTGCTTTCTGTCCCTACAAAAAGGGAATTTTTCTTCTGAAAGACGGGGATGTGAGAGGAGGAGACGTGCTTCTCAGTGCTGCAGAAATGTGTATCTCATTGATGGGCTGCTGCCTCTTAGCATAAGGAAATGGAGTTTGGACTGACCCTCTGCTGAGCTGTGACCCTCCTATCCAGCCTGTGTGCTTGGGAAATGAAGGCTTTCATTTCTTATATTGATGAGGAGAGTATCCAGTTCACGTGCTAACTCCTGCACGATGAGGTTCTGCCCATTATGAAAGCTGTTTCTAGGTGCTGTATGTGTTGTATGGTCAGACCAAATGATGATATAACACAACTGCCATCCAGGCAGCCCACCACGAGCCCTGCCAGGGAGCAGGAGTCCTCTCCTCTGATGGCAAAGCAGTGTTTTTTGGGAGTGTTGCCCTCACCATGGCTGTGTGCTTCCCACCCAGGCACAGGATGGAAAGCCACTCCCCACACATGCTGCCTACATGTGTTTCACAACTTGATTGCTGTTCATCAAACCGGCACGTGGAACAGGCAAACGTCATCTGATCCAAAATGCCCTGGGGCGTATTATGTCAATGTCACATACATTAAGAAAGTACAGCAAGCGCTCAGAGTGACTTCTTGTGTTCGTAGCCCTTTTCCATTATTCACATCTGCTGTCAAAGCTGGAGCACGTATGCAGCCACTGCTGTCATAATCTGGAGGGAAAAAAAGATACTTCCCAGCCTGAAGACTTTCAGAAGCACAAGGTGGGGAAATAACACGGAAAAAATGTTTATTTACTACTTAATGGTCCCAAATAGCTTTCAGTGACAATTTTGTCTTACTCTAAGCGTTCCAAGAATAGCACGTAAGGTGGTGCTGTTTTCCCTAGACTCCTGGTGACATGGGATCACAGGATTATTTACATCAGAAACAGGCTGGCCTTGAAGAAAGCAAAATATCAGAAGCTGTTTGGGACAGCAAGGGAAGCCTGTTGTCTTTCAAGTACACTGCAGACTCTAGCACTCCCAGCCCCTCTTCCTCCCTGTCTTCCTCACCTCTCAGCTATTAAGACTATCCAGTTCAATTTCACAGTTAAAAACATCTTGACAAATTATAAATTGCAATCCAATTCTTTTTTTGTTTGTGTTTTTTGGTCTCCTTTTCCCCGCCCTTCCTTCATAGTGACTTTGAAGATGACATTTGTATTTCTGAATTAAAACCACATTTGCCCAATACGGCAAAAAGGGGAGGCAGGGACAGAAGAGAGAGAAACCCTTTTGTTCTCTTTCTCATGTTTTCCCCTCACCTGGCAGGGCCAAGCTACAAAATAATTTCTAACAGCTGAGGTTAGCTGGGGACACCTAATCCCGGAAAGCTGGCTCTGAATTCCAGCACCAGCAACATGGAGTTTGAGTTTCATCAACAGCCACTTACATCTAATTCCCCCAAACTTCTGAAGTGTGAGTATTTGTACAGGTATATGCTTATTCAATCAAAAATTTTCTTTTTTCATAAATCTGAGCACAAATAGCATGAACAGCAGGGGCAATATCCATGTTTCTTAAAGCTGAGCAAGCTCGGGAACTGTTTTGAGGATCCACTGGGGTCTTCTGAGTGTACCCTGAACAGACCTGTCTACAGGATGCCCAAGAATTGTGATTCTCAAGCAAAGGGAGGGCTGAGTCCTCTTTTCTTGATTTTCTGTAATAGAAAAAGAGTGCTCTGTGCCAATGGAACTTAAAGTAACTTGCTGAATTTGCAGAGACCTTTTCCTGCGTGTTTACAGAAGGAGTGTAAGGAGCATCCTGGCAGCACAACAGAGAGAAACCTCTCTGATTCAGCTGATGGGAGGATGTGGCAACAGGCTTACTCTGAGGGAAATGCACCTTCTCAGGCATGAACAGGGACCAAATGGTATGTGTTGGGTAAAACTGTGGTTTTTTCCTGTTTGGAATCAGTCAGCAGTCAGGGATAACATGCTATTTTTCTCAGGGGAGTTTAAATTTTTTGGAAGAGAACTTCCCAGTTGGCACTAAGTATCTGTGACCCAAGGATAAAACTCCACCATGGTTCAGTTGCACCCCTTCCCAGAAAGTAAATTTCCAGCATTTTCACTCTTTGTGATGTTTGCTTTAAGACCATTCATTTTTTATTAGAAAAAAAATTCATTTTGCTAAACAGCCAGCTGAAATGAGTAATGAAAATGTTATTTTCTTGGAACAAAGCAAATGTTTTATTTCAAATTATCCGGTCTTACTAATGGATTACAATGAGACTACTTGGATGTGTGCAGTGTACAGCATTCAGTCCCTCTGTTGGAGCAGGGATTCAGTCAAGCTGGTATAAACCATCCCATGGGAAAAAACAGGAGTAAAAGGTGTCAGGTATTTAGGGCTGACCATTCCATGAAGCCAGCTTAGCCTCCATGAGGAAATAATTTGGGTGTGTGAAAGAAGATATCCTAAAAATATTAGACGTTTCTGTGGAAGATGAAACACTGGAGAATATTGATAATTAAAAACATAGACTAGAAATACGAAAGTATCCAGGGAGAACTCCTGTGAGGAATAGGTATTTTCTGTGCAGTATTGTTCAGTGCAGACACCACTGAGAGCCTGCTAGCACGGAAAGTACTTGCTATTGATGAAAAGTAATAATATAGATCCCTGGTATGTCTGAATTATAATCAGAAAGAGAAAAAATTAATATAAAGGATTCCAGTATTACAGTACAATTCCCTAGAGTAGAAAAGAATCTTGTATTTGGAAGTGATTTGAATATAATAATAATCAAATATTCATGGCTGAAAGTGTTTCCTAAATCTTGTTTCCAAAATAGATGTTGTGAGACATTAACTGTGTTCTGAGCTGATTTGAAAACCATGGCAAATAATGTTGTTTCACATAAACACAGAAGAAAATGTGATACCAAGAGAAATCAAAGGGGGAAACATCATCCAGGTTCGCGTGTCAAGGATGGTGAATAAGAGAGAGAAAAGGCTTCAACAGGAAAGCTGCAAAAGCCAGCTTGGAGAGCCAGTGTCATTCCCAGCTCACCAACCCATCCGTGTGGTTTGTGTGGTTATGATCTACTCTCCCTCAGCTCCAGCAGCCGCTCTCACTGCTGCTGCTGCCAAGAAGTAGGTCAGAAACATATTTTTGTCTTTATTCTTCTGTGGCCACATCATGGTCCCCACACTGGTGAAGAGAAGGGAAGGTCTGAGAGTGGTGGCTGTGGGACCAGACCCATCCTGCATGGCACAGGGCTGAGCAGGGTGCCCTGGTCCTTAGCTCCCTCTGCTTGCTGACAAAGGAGAATAAGGATGTCTCCAGCAGCAGGGATTGCCCCCGGGTGTGCCCATCTCTCTCTGCTTGCTGGAGAAAGATTTTAAAAGAATTAATGACTTAGTCTGTGGTTGAATACCTAAATTTAACAGGATGAATGTGAGCCCAAGCACATGTAATATGCCTTCCAAATCTAGTGAGCCAGCATTGAAGCAGTGCAGGAGGTTTTGGTGTTAACTCAGCTCTCAGTGGTCTGAGTTATAGGGGCCTTGCAAACCCTTGTGTTGGTGTGGCTCAGGGGAGGATGAACAGGGACACAGGCAGAAGTAGGGAGCTGGGGATGAAGCAGAAGGAATTGTGTTGTGACTGAAAATTTAATTCTGGAGGCTGAGAGCTGCATGCTTCTCCTGTTGTCCCCCAGGGCTACTTGTAATACCCTTCTTTCCTCTCCTTCCCTTTCCTCTCAAATTGTCCAATTTATTAACATACTTCGCTTAAATTCAGTAATTGTTTTCCACCTGTACTTACTTCCCTTTGAGGTTAGCCAGAAGACCCGTCAGGAAGCTGCTCTGATTTTCATGCAATATCACCTAGAAATTATAAAAAAAATACAATAAATTGACCTGTAGATACTATCTCTCCTTATGGAGTTGCCTTATTTGTATCTCTGTGTCATGAGTGCCAGAATCTTCTTGCTGCCTCATCCCTCTCTTGTCAACACCAAGCAAAGGCTGGTGGGGACAATGGTTTTGACACCCTAGAGCCCGTGACCTTTGGAGGACAAGTGACTGATCTCCCTGTGGAACAGAGACCTGGCATTTTGCCACTGGTCAACAAAATAGTGTCCCCAAATGAACAGTTTTAAAAGTGGCAAACTCAGCCAATGCTGCTGCCTCAGGGCATGGCACTGCCCTAAAGCTCAGTGGTTTGTCACCACTGAGGTGAGTTGCAGGAGATGCCAACCAAGAACATTAATTGCAGTGTGTCCTTCTCATTATGTTTCCATAAAATATCTGCAGGGTTCACTCCAACACTGTGCTCCTTCATCTGAGGGAATTGCATTCTCTGTGACACGAAACGAACTGCAAAGCAGTTGCCTCATCATTCTGCCTCTAGCAGGTCTTGAGTCCAGCTTTTGAAACCAATTTTTCCCTTTTCACAGTGCATCTGTCAAGATCCCACCCTGGAAAAGAAGATCAGAGCAAATGGGGGCTGAGGAGAACAAAAGGTGACCCAAACCTTTGACCTAAAGTTAACATAAAGCCAAATGAAACCTTAGAGGTTTGTAAATGTTCATGAAACATTTCCACCTCCTGCTCCCCTCTCCTTTATCTTCAGTTTCTTTATACTTCTACACTTACTGTTTCTAATTGAAAGTTTAATGTAAAGCCCCACTAAATTAATGGAAAGGCTCTCACTGATTTTAGTGCCTTTTGATTCAGACTCCCAAAGAAAGGAAATAATTTCTTTAATGAAAGTATCTTTAAACTTAAGAGAAAACAAAGCCTGAAAAAAAAAAGATAAGGAAAAGCAGAGGTCAAATGTAATTTTCCAGCTAGCAGCACATGTTCTTGATCTGAACCACACCCATAAAATTGCTATGGATATTGTTAATTCCTGAGGACAAAAAATCACTATACAGAAACAGAGAATTGCTGAGCTAACAGTGAACTGCTTTAATAAGTTATAATGTCTGTTTGCAAAAACTAGAAACTTTGCCATTCTTAACTATCAGTCTGTGTTGTAGAAGCGCACTCCTGGTGATCAGCTGGCATTTATCACCTGAAGTTTCCATTTGTATGCATGAGTTTGAGTCTTTCCCTTTGTACCAAATTTGCAGCCAAAATTTCCATCACATGAAAATTTTATTAGGAAAATACTATTGATACAGCTTTTAACATTTTAGGTGACTCTTTTTAGAAGGGGATAGAAATATGCTATAGGGCTAAATAACACCTGAGCTCCCCTGAACAATGCGTTATTTGATCAGAGTAAGAGTGTTCTTGTCCAAGTTACATTCTGGATTCATGGATGAGGAAGGTTGATGAAACCAGCTCAAGCAAAAATTAAGATGTGCCTTTTCTGGGAAGGTGGTTACACTCTTTTGGCATTGACACTCCCAATGGATTGGTGTTGCCAGTTCAGAGTTTGGTTTCTAAGGTACTGACCTGCCTTGAGCTCCTATTTTGCACAGACAAATTGAGTGCTTTCTGTGTGCAGACTGGTATGGCTGCATATTTTACTTGTGAATACATGCACAGCTTATCTAGGGAATTATTTCCCAACATTTGTGTAACAGACAGTTTTGGTGTTCACAGTCACAGGGTAGATGCACACAGAACAGCGTGTGCTCCCGAGGTTCTTACTCGGTCCTGATGGAAAACACAGATGTAGGAAAGGGTCCTATGAGGATGCTGCTAATCAGCAGCTACTGCTCTCTCATAATGTTTTTATAAATTAACATAATTTTATTATTATCTATATGCAAATTTTACACAGCATAAGTTTTTTTGTCGTTCTCTCTTTTCTATAATTTTCTTTTTGTCTCTTCTTTGTCTTTTTTCCTTATCTTCCCTTCTAGATTTTCTGTTTCTGAACTCCTCCAAAGTTCTTTCCACTGTCAGGTCTGGACTATCTGATCTGTGCCAGCAATGCACTCACTGTTTCTATCACAGTGCCTGACAGCAGTGATGGCACCTTATTGGGAGATCCCTGACCAAAATGCTTGCCACCTTCAAAGTATCTATTGGGTGCCTTTGTCTTTGGAGGTTTGGATAGTCCTGTCCATGCACTAACCATTGTTCAGGTTCTGAAAGGAAATAAAGACCTTGACCCAAAGGTGCTGGCTGAGGTCCAGGGACCATCCAGTGCAGGGTGGAGCAAATCTTCTGGACAGAGAGAGATCAGGCACAGAAAAATTTTATCCTATTTGCTTTTTTTCATCCCAAGTCAGAAGGGGAAAATTCTATGTGTTGGCCTAGTGACAAATCTATTTTGACTGTCAAAACTTTAAAACTTTTCTTTTTCTCACAACACATCTTGGATTCACTTTTTTATTGGGTACAATGGCTCTGCTGGTGCCGTTTTTGTAAATGTTTCATCTAGAAACATACGGGGCATGAATTACTGGAAATTAAGCAAAACGTACCAGACATAAACTCAGCGCATCCTCTGTAGCTCATATTCTCTGAAGACTCATTTGTCCTTTTCTTCCTTTTAGATATTTCCTCTCTTCTTTCTGGCCTGTTCTTGTTATTTGTTTCACCAGCCATTTGTTATACAACTCTTGGCAAAATACCAGGGAAATCTTCCTGACCATGAACTGGGAAGAGCCTTCTTAAGGGAACAACAGCTTCTTTACTTGGGAGAGTAAAGTCTCTTTGCCGAGACAAGTTTGTGAGGACAGCGATGTGCTTTGTCAGACTCAGTTGTGCAGCTGACAAAGCTTGTCCTGTTGGCACTGGTTTTGTTTTTTAAAGGTTTAAGGTGTGATTTCTCCCTGTGAAATTTGCCTCACTGCTGTGACAGTGGTCAAGTAGGCAGTGGTGGAGGGATGGACTGAGACTGCTGTCTGGCGGGAATTTTGCTCCGTGTGTGGCTCCATGGAGGTGGTAGGTCTTCTCATCTAGAGAGGGAGATGCCTTTCTGGTTACAGGCAACCCAGACAGTCATTAAAACAAACAAACTGCATGCTTTCATCTCTCCTGAGTCCCAGCTTCCTCAGCCCAGACGAGATGGCCTTAGACCCAGTCTGAGCCTCAATAAACTTTTCACTTTTGCAGTTTCACTAAAAGTCTGACTTTGCACTGGGATTATCCTGACATTCATCTGCTTCAGGGCTGTTGAGTTCCTCTCTGTCTCCTCTCCAGCTGAAAGTTTATAGCTGAGTTGTGCGAGCATGTCCTAAAATCACAGCAAACTGAAGGAAAGGCAGCTCCAGCTGCAGTTCCCAGCCTGCCAGAGCTGGCAGGTCTCTGACAAGCCTGTTACTACAAGTCCACCCCAACCAACAGTTCTGGCCAAAGCAAAAATTTGCATGAAGTTCATATTAGTTCAACATTAGCTCACGTTGCCAACAATTCAGTAGCTCCTCACTGCTTGAATCTTGGTTGAAAGATTTATGTGCACTTGCCATGCAGCCTCTCTGAGAAAGTCGTGAAGGTAGGCAAGCATTTATTATGGTACAGGCAAGTTGTATAAAGTCTTCTGGAATGACTGAAGATTTTAAGGCCTAATACATAGTTGTCATCTCGGCAAGATGTAATAGCATCTAGGTTAACTTGCAAAACAGCATGGACATAGAAAAAGTGGTTTTATATAATAATTTGCATTTTCACTCACTGAATCAGTGAGATCTTATACCAATTAGATAAACCAGTATTTATAAAGCCTTTCTTTTAAAATAGTTTATAACGCTTTGCTTGTATGCATTAAAACACATTTCAAGTGTTTTGAATGAATTAAAACCTATCCAAAACCACTTTCCCTTCCTAAAGCACTCTGTGCATTATAGTCTCTATAATGCAATACTTTCAGCTGCTACAGAGACCTCGCAGAGCTGAAGATGTTCATACTAAATAGATTCTGTGTTTTGTTCCTTAAGTTTGTCAGAAGCGTTTTAGATTACCAAAAAAAAAAAAAATCTATGTCAAATTTTTGGAAAAGGATTGCCTGAAAAATCCCTAATTTGATTTCCTTTTTTAATCTGGAAATTGAATCAAATTTCAATGGGTTTTTAATGAATGGCATTATGCAAATATGAGCAACATAGTTGACATTTTCTTTTCTCTTCTGACTTATTGTAGATTAATAAGAATGAATTATTGTCTCATCCCCTGAGGTAGGTTAATGCTGTGTAGTCTGGGCTAAGACTAGTGAGCCAACCCCAGCCCTCAGTTGGACCCGGAGTGAGGCAGTGGCTTCTACAGCTCCACACCAATTTCTGCAGTGGAAAAGGTAGCTCTGTATTGAGTGACCAGGTGCCTGTTCACACACTGCCTGGGGATATATACCCCCAGCTTTTGGTGCAAAGTCCACTTCCAGCCTGATGGAAAGAGCTTTGCAAAGAGGAAGCAAAACTCCCCAGTGCTGCGCAGAATGGACGGCGGCTCTGTGTGGATGTTCATGGGAAGGGGCATCCGTGGGAAGGAGTGGCTGGTGCTCAGCCCAGGAATGGGAAGCATGTCCACAGTGGGAGGCAGCGCTCACAGGGTTCCCAGCTCTCACCATTGAGCATTGTTCAGAACAAAGGTAGATGCTGTATATGAATGTAAATCTTAATTTGTGGTTTTTACACCCACCGCATTTCTTGGAGTTGACATTTTCTAGAACTCTCGGACCTTTTTATCTCCAGGCTGTTCTTTTCTTTTGGGCTTCTTTTTGTCATTTTACAGGAAGTTAAGGGCCCATATTTTTACATAGGCATAATAAAACAGAATGCAAACAATCCAACCCACACTTCAGCAAAAGCAGCTGTGTAATGCTGTCCTCTCCTCAAAGGTGCACAAACCTGGGGGGCAGTGTGGACACATGTTCATTTGGTATAAAACAGTACAGCTGCAGCATGACATTGTTTGGGTGGACGTTGAGAAATGTGGAGGAGTTCCCTGGGGAAATGTGAAGTTGAGTGGGGAGAAAAAAAGCCTGCTTCACTCACCGTTCCACTTTGTGCCCAATAGTGAGAACAAAGTGACTTATTTTTCAGAAATTCCTTGGACCAGCTGTGACTGAATGGCACATGGGCTGTTTCTTGTCCCTGATAGTGCCCAAAATGTTTGGGGCATTTTCCAGGTGGAAGAAAGTTAAAGAGACTCAGAACAGAGAGGGAGAAGATTCAAGGCAGAAGTTCTTTAGCATGAGTGCAATCTCATTCATTCTAAATGTTAGCTCTTTGTGATGACTTCACATTTTTAAAACAAAAAATATTTTTATGCTCTCTTAGGCATACTGAAAAGCTCCTTTCTCCTCCTGCTCTCTGCCAGAAGAGGCTGCATTAAGATTTGTACAAGGCTTTGACATGAGGTATGTAATGCTCACCTCTGAAAATCAAACCAATTTTCTCTGAGGATGGAAAAAAGATAGGCCAGTCATCCTTTGTCTTGGAATTTCCAGCCAAATGAAACAATTATGTATTACAACCCATTGACAAGTGGGCTGCAGCATGGACTGTTGGGGTCCCCTTATTGGGCATGGGATGATAGGTGTGTGGAGATGGCAGGATTGTTGTCACCTCTTGCTCCACCATCATCAGGTGTGTGGCTTTGGCAGACATCTTGAACCAAAAACCCTGAACAGTTTAAACCCTGCTGCACCCTGACCTACTACAATCTTTTTCTCAAAGCTGTCTCTTCCTCTTTTACCAGCCAGAATGGTGGATTCAGGTACATGAAGCAACAAAATCAGATGAAACCAGCTGGAAAAAAAAAGTAGTAGCCCCAGACAGGTATTGATGGACATTCCCCATCAGCTGAAAGCTTCTTATCTAGTTTCAGAGACACTTTAATTTTCAAATCTCTTTTCCATGGACATGTTGATGGGACTATTTCCCAACTGCAGGGATAGGCTACATGATGAGGAACAGAAGTTGTATGTCATGCAACTCATACAAGATCAAGTCTCGAGGTAACAGCATCTCTGAAATTGAACACTGATGTAGTAGGGATTTTAGGAAACTGATTATCCCTTAGACAGCTGAGTATATTTCAGGAAAAAAAAGGTTTACATTAAAAAATTGGTGAATAATAGGGCTAATGTACTTGTATGTAGGGGGAAAGAAATAAGGCCTTTTATTCCTGGACTTTCTTCTCTTGGATCACATTATGAATGCCATTCAAGGAAGCAATCTCTGAAGAATAGTTCCAATTGTTAACTAATTATGTTTCAGCAAAAGTGAGCAGGGTCTCAGATTTTACTTGGCTTGGATGTTTAAAGCTGAGTAACTAGTTACATAATAAGGCAACAGAATCATTCAACATTGATTTACTTGTTTATTTTGCTATAAGAAATGAAATTTATAATGGAATGGAATTAAACAAAGGTTTATTTGCTTGTATTCCCCATAGCCTTTTATACACCACTAATATAGCAATATTCATAAATCACATCAGAGTTTTCAAATTTCCTCAGCAGTGACCTAGGCAAGAAATCCTTAACAACTTGCTGAGAGACTTTGAAATTAAATTCAGCTGTAATATCATCATGACTAATTTATGGCAAGTTTTGTTGTGACAAAGACATATTTAAAGAATTGAAGTACATGACGAGGATAAGAGAAAACATGGGCTTAGTATCATGTATTTATTCCACTAGAAGGATTTATTCTATGTTTCGTTACTTTATTGAACATGGCAAACCAGTGTGCTCCCTGGGAAAGGGGAAATCTTAGATAATGAAAAATCTAAATGCTAGGCCTTCAACCAAGCAAAACAGGGAAAACACTAGATAAGAAATTAAACCTTTATATAGCCATTGAAGGACTCTTTCCTTTGACATCAGATACATTTGTTAGTATGAACATTAATGTAGATGTGTACTCTCTCTATATGCATGTGTATGTACCAATATGCATATAGCCTCCACTTCATAACAGGCATAATAAATATCATAAGGCTGACATAGACATTATCTGGTGCAATTGGACCCACATTTCTGAAATACCCAACATCCTTCAATCCCATTTTCATCCTACTGCAACTTTTGAACTTCCTGCGAGGCTCATTATGGCAAATTGAGATTGATGACAAAGGGAAACATTTTGAAATTATTAAAGGTATTTGTTTTTCCTTTAATTTCTTTTACCACAGACTGAAAAGGATGAAAAATGATTATTTTTTTTTCACAGTAATTATATGTCTGACTTCTCAAATTTTATGCAGGCAGAAAACTTCCTCTGAACTCTGTGTGTGTTAGGACCTAGCTCATAAGAGTCTTGCTTTGCCCCACTTCAGCATTGCCATCACCTCTTGTTTGAGATGTGAATTTCCATTCTATCCTTGCTGGGTAAGACCAGTGAATCATTTCAGGCAGAAGTTAAGCTAAAATATATCTTGGTGTATCTTTCCATGTTGCTATTGATGTTGAACCTTTCAGGGTACCTAGTTTCTGATGGTGAACTTCTTCAGGACTTCTTGCCCTTTCCAGACTCTTTTTCATCTACACCTGAGGGTCTGACCTGTGACTGAAGCTTCGAGGGACCAAGTGTCCCAAGATCATCCTCTTCCCAGCCATTCTGTGTGGTGACATCTGGGACATCAGGGAAAGGTTTTTCACCCAGAAAAATCTGGTTGAGCACTGGAATAGGCTCCCCAGGGCAGAGTACCAAGCCTGTCTGCGTTCTAGAAGTATTTGGACAATACTCTCAGGCACATGGTGGGATTCTTGGGGTGTCTGTGTAGAACCAGGACTTGAATTCAATGATTCTGATGAGTGCCTTCCAACTCAGCATATTCTATGATTCTAAGCAAAATGAGTTGCAATTAAACTCATTGCACTCATCTATTACATGAGAGAAGCACCAGGATTTCTGTAAATCCAGCATGGGAATTTATTCATCCCAGCCTCCAGCAACAGTGAATTACCCTGGTGACTGGTGCAATTTGGAAGCATACACAGCCATAATGAGAAAGTACTGTGGTTTCCCTTAAAGTAATATAGTGGTTATTGCTGATAGTTACTGCCTTTGTGAAGTATTAACACGTGGTTGTAGTGCAGTCATGTAGTGAAATTATAGGGGCCTGTAGAAGGTTACTTAGCAACACTTGCTAATGGTGAGGTGGTAACGAAGGAATGGAGTAAAAGAAATACAGAGAATATTTGAGTCGTAAAATAAACTGTGGTGTGATGTGAGCAAGCTGTTCTGAAGATAAAGATGTTGTCTATTTCTCTTTTTGCCGTGTGAGTATGATAGAAGAACTTAAGAGCTGATTTGAAGCAACATATATGAAATACAAAAGTAATGGAAACAATCACTGCATTTTTTTTTTTTATTATTTCTGATGCCTGGGAAAAGACTCAGAATTGCTGGGCTTTTGAAGATCTCCCTGTGTTTTCAAACCCATCCTGAGGCACTGGGTGGCCAATTAAAACAATCTTTCCTTTGGAAAGTGAGTTTGTCAGAGTTAAGAATGAAGGGTTCTTTCTACTATTGTCCCATTCATTCATTTACTACTTCAGTGTTAATCAAGTGCCTGTAGGCATATCTCTAGAAAAGGGTAAGGCCATAATAATAAAGGCAGACATATCTAGTTAAAGATGAACTTTCCACATGTTGCAGATCTGTCTCGGACACTTATCTTGCTTTATCTCCACCTGTTTAAATTGGAAAGCTCACAAAAATCCATCTCCTGTGAGATTTCCAAGGTTTCTTGATTTCATTTGGGTCAGAACTGTCACAAAAAGATGCATTTCTCAGAGTATTTCTGAGCTGTTGCCAGGAACAGGGAGTGCTGGACTGTGCCACTGAAAAAAAAAAGTTTTCTTTGAAAAGTCACCAAATTTTATAAGCTTTAAAAAAAATTGGCCTAGTTCAGTCTTGAGTATGATTAAAAGAGCTGCCCTGATTTATTGATGTCAAACAAAGTATGTTTGGGTAGAACGTTATTTTGGAATGGAAAAAGCATCAGTGGAAGCACTGCCTATCACCACTGCTTGGGCTGGGTGAGGATTGAGCCTTAAACTGTAGGAAACTCCAAAGCTGGAGAAAAGGAAAACTGCTAAAATGTTGTACCTAGAAGGCCATCTCTTAGTCTCCCAGATAAAGGTGGCTGAGAAGTCAACTTCAACAACATCTGGGTTCTGGTAATTAAATTATAGCTGATAATTGCATGCTTTGCTCCTCACTCTGGCCCTGGAAAGCAAATAGAAACAAGATTCTCATTCCTACTCTACCAGGAATGCTGAACCATGCATATTGAAGTGATGGTTTGGGGAATGTTTCACAGAAGAAACTTTCAGTCAACATGAATTTAATAAAAAAATAATATTCTCCAGTTGGTAACATAGTTGCTTCCTGCTGTCCTTTAATTTTGCACTTTTTCTTTTCCCTTGTAAATGATGAAATAATTTTATTGTGACTGTGTTCTTGTTCTTACACATTGTCTTACCCAGAGCAATGCTCTACCAGAGCATCCTCACCCAGACATGTCTACCAGGGACTGCCCAAAGACAAATGGAAAATCAAATGTGAGTGATGCAGGGGAGCCAAGCCTGCTATGAACAACCCAGTCTGTTTCAGACGTATTTGTCCCACCAAAGCAAAGAAAATCATCATCCTTATGTGGCATTTTTAAAAGGAGAACCCCTATGCAAAGGAGGACCTTACTAAAACAGCTACTCATGCCCTTCCTGAAACCAGTGTGTTCATTTTTATCCAAAACATGCAACTGAGGTGACTTTTGGCTTTCAATATGATTTATGACCCTTTGAGATGCCATTGAGGTTACAGCTGAGGCCCTTAGCAGGACAAAATTAGTAGCAAATATAAACTTAATTTGGTGAACTTAGGATAAAAACGGTATGGAAAAATCAACACTGGCAGGAAAACTCTAACATGAAAAATTATACTGGAATTAGCAGAGTCCTCTGCACCTATACACATTTCCTCTAGCAGATGTTCTCCTGTCCCACTTTGGGGAAACTACTCTTGATCAAAATGCTCCAGACATTAAAAAAGGTAGTCCTCATTTTGTAGTGCTTATTTTGCAAAGACAAAATAGTCTTCTGTCTTAAGATGCTTAATGATTATTTGAAAGCAACTTGATGAATAGAAGACCATGTACTCCCACTTGGGGCAAACGTTTTTTTGGACTGATTCATAATAATTAATCTTTGTCTAAGTGGAATGCATTAATTTCTCCTACTGATGGTGACTTTACTTCTGTTTTCTTTTCCTAAGTTAGATGGTTCTGCTCTAGAGGCATATTTGCTGATTAAGTTGGACCACGACCGGGTACTTAGGTTATGTCACTGTTATCCAAACGATCTTTTACAGAACACAGAGTACTTGTTTTTGCCGCTCTCGCGTGCTCCACATTTAATCATAGATCTTTGTAGCTTGTTATTCCTAGAATTCAGATTACTGTGACTTAAAAGTCTCTCTGTCCTTGTCAGTGCTCGATGACATGAAATAAACCCGCATGTTAGGAAAAGAACTACAAAACCTGTCAAGTTGTACTGAGAGATGGAAAGAAAAAGCGAGTGTGCTTTATGTCGATCTGGAAACGTCGTCTGCAGCACAGCTATAAAGGGAAACGCTATGGTATGTTGAAATCATCCGTGCAGTCAGAACTTTGCTTTTAAGAGTGTTGTTACCCGCGGCAATGCCCACGGGAAGGGGGTCCCGGGGAGCGGGCGAGAGGGAGACGCAGAGCAGGAGTTGGTTCCTGCCCCGAAGAACTCAAGTGTCAACGGGCAGCGGGAGCAGGAAGGGGAACAAAGCAAAGAGAGCGATTCCCCTCAGTCTCCTGCTGCTCCTCAGAGACACCAGTCACCAAACCCTGACTCAGCCTTGCGTTTGCTTCTCCCGACCCTGCCGGAGTCTCTGGTGGCTGGCCCTGAGCCCACGGGGGCTGCCGAGCAGCGACTGCATAGCAGGGTGCCTGTTGCCATTTTCCTCCCACTGCCTCGTCCTCCTCCTCCTGGGCACTGGGGACTGCGGCGGGATGCAGACAGAGCTGGCACGGCCCCGACGGACTGAAGTGCTCCGAGTTCCTTTTTTAGTAAAATCGCTTTGTCTCCAAAGCGCTGCGGAGCAAAGCCCGCTCACCCCGCTGCCCCCCTCCTTGCTCTCGGCCCGATGGAGGTGCCAGGCTGACGTGCCAGAAATGCTCCTTATCCCCAGAGACGGAGCATCCCGAGGCTTCGCAGCCTGTACCCCAGTGTCAGGTTTCCCCAGGACAAGCAGCCTGTCCTCCTGCCCCCGCAGGTCCCTCTCTGGTGAGGGCTGGTGGCAGCATTGCTCCTTTGTTCGCTTTAAACGTGGCATCTAAGGAATGGACAGAAACCAACAACTCGCTTTGGTTTTGGCCTGGGATGACGAATAGCTTGTGCGCGGCTGTGCAGTGCTCTGTGCAGTGTCGTTAGTTCCTTCCACACCCAGTTTTGCCTTTGCTGCTCCTGCTCAGCCCACACTGGGGCTGCTGGGGCATGGCCAGGGTGCCAGGGAGGAAAGTTACACAAAGTGGTGATGGGGGTAAGTACCAAAACCCGTCCCTGGGCTTGGTGGTGCTCTGTTCACAGTTCAGATCCCTCTGATTTCAGACAGGGCTTTGGCCCTAAGTCTTTGCCAGAGTTTCACCACATGACCATTTTCCTTGTCCGGACACCTCAGCCAGGTTAGATGATAGTTTGAGGTGGGGATGACTGATATCAAGCTGCCCTCAGTGGAGATACCCAAGGAAGGTAGTGTGCAGAGGGAGAATGAGGCATGGGTGGGGAGACAGGGACCAGAACAAGGTAAGAGGGGCTTTGATTGGATAGGGGAGTCAGGAAGATGCTGGGAGCTAATGGGTTGCTAACAAGGTTGATAAGGAATGTGTGGAGATAAAGTGAGAATAAATCAGGAGAGATTGTTGGAGACTGGGTGTGGATATCCACAAGGACATAAGCAGTGGATATGAAACAGAAATGGAATTATGGTGAAGAAGACAAAGTTGTCTTAGGGGTGAGGGCAGGACATTTGTGGTTACATGTAAGAAGGGGCAGATTTACATTCAAAAGTTTACTGAACTGACGTTACCCATTAGAATGTTGCTTTCTTCAGTTGGAGCTCTGTGCTGGTTGGGGCACAGTGCTTCTGGTTCAGCTCTGAGCTCTGGCCAAAAGTCCCTGTTTCTCCCTTTCCAAAGGCCACCTGCATCTCTGCCAACATATGGAGCATGTGACTGTACACACAGTGTCTGTGTGGCTGCAGATGGGATAAGAAGTGTGAGAGACACTGGTGTGAGAAACTCTGGTTTGGGGAGATCGTGCTGTGCAGTGATAAAATCTTCAGTGACATGACAAGGTACTGCTGGGTGTTGAGGTAGGTTTAGTATTTTTATTTTTAATTTAATTCTTTCTATAAGTCTCTTTCCATGGTAGGTGGCTCTGCTATAGCTCCAGATCCTGGAAGAAGCGTATTATCTCTCAGATATCTATCAGATTCCTCTTCCTAGGTGATGGAAGGTGATTTTGGGACTTGAGGGCAAGGCAGGATGGTCCCATGATTAAGGTCTAATGCATTTGAATGCCCTCCTGATGAACTAGGTTCAGTTTCTTCAGTTACCTGAACTAAACTCTTTCAGGATGATTATATCTGTGATTTTGGCCAAGGATTGGGGTTTTTTTGCAGATGTTGCATATTCCCAGTTAAAACAGATATTAATGAGAGCTGAGTCTTACATGAACAGTGTAAAGACCCCTGAGAAACAAGTTTTCTGGACAGTTTGGACACCCCAAAATTTGTAAAACATTTTTATTTAATTTTTAATATTTCTCACCCCTCCCAATTCTCACAACATGTGATTTAGTTGCAGAAATACTTGTGTGGCTTTTAGATGACCCACTAATGAAAAGTACAGAAAACCCATGAGGATATGAACCATTTTCTCTAACGTGCTCAAGTAACAGGCAACAAGTAAGGTATGCTGCAATGCAGCAAACAGCAAGTAGAAAACCAAACATAAAATTATTAAAATGTACCCTCCACTTTTCATGTGCAAACAAGAGACAGAAAATTCCTAGGAAAGTCTTTGGGAATTTAGCTGCTCTTGCTGAACTCCAATTAGTGAAGATGGTGTTCATGTAAGTCCTTATACTTTTGCGTAGATAAAGTCTCACTTCACCCTCTCATCTGACACTGGGTCATATTTATTTTGACACAAGGTGTTATGTTGCACTGTGAATAAAACAGTCAGTTACTGACAAAGTAACTTCTATGTGCCTTGAGGGATGGTGATGTTACTGAGCCCTGTATTAGAAGTTGAAGATGCCTGATCTGTTTCTACATCTCTGAACCCTGCTGGGAACCTGAACTGTTAACCTGAACTCTCATTTTTTATATGTTTTCTACTAAAACAGTTTTAAAGCATCTCTGTTACTGTGAATTCTTGCTTATTTGTCATAAAGGAGGAAAAAAATGCCAAATGGGAATTAACAAGAGGATTTTCTTTGTGGCTTTAGTCCCTCATTAGAAGGTTTACAGTCAGGCTTTGGGAAAGCTTTCTTTGACTTATTTTAAGGTTCTAATGATAAAAACCTTGGGGAGGTCATGCACATGGGGGATTTAATACCCATTCGGAACCATCTGGCATTAGATTACATGCCGGAAAAGAACAAAATCTGGCAGTAGTATTCATCTCCATTAACCCAGAATACAGGCTGATACGATTGTAGCAGAGAAAATACTCTCACTCTTTCACCAGGAAGAGCTCTTAGCAGACCTGGGCTAAATTGGCTTATAAAACCAAAGACTTCTTGAAGTGTGGATCTGCCCTCTCATTGAGTTCATTTGCTTTGGCTTTTAATATGTATTTAATTTCTCTTTAACCTTGACAACTAATATGTTAAAGTGTAAAATATTGCTAAGTTGAAGGACTATGTTTGCAGCTCCTAAATTCCTTGTGAGTGCAGTGTTATTAATGTAACATAGTAATGTAAGCATAATGCTGAAGTAGAGCCTGTTCCCATGTTGCTCCTGCCTCTTCTCAAGGGCATCACTGAGTGCATGTTCCCACTGACATTCTCAGCAAAACTCCCACTGATGTCAGTGGTGACAAGGTAACCTCCCCTTGAACATTCCTCCAAGACCCTGAACAAGCTACCTGCTTAAGCATGTGCTGAAGCAACTGACCAGTGAGGGCATTTGGTGCAAACCCAGTTAAGAGGATGCTGGGGACATGATCCCTTCTCATCCAGGTCAACTGCCTTTCACCCTAACTGGTGGGGAGGCTCTCTTCGTCCTCCTGTGCTGCTCGTTACTTCTGCACCATTTTCATCTTGTCATATTCCATCAGGGTTCTCCAGAGAGGGTTTCTCTCTGCTCTCCAAATTTTTCTCTCCTCTTTCTTTCTCTCCCAGCTTGGTGCAGTCAGCTCCTCTGCCTCAGCCAATGTTATGATTCACTTACTACATGGAAAGCAAAACCATATGGAAGACAAGATAAAGGCCAATTATCTTGAAGTCTATTGTGATGTGAACATCTCACATTAAGGCTTCAGTTCAGCCAGGCTTTCTTGAACAAGTTGCTGTCATCTCTTTCCACCAGAACAGAGATGGACTCCTGTGCCAGCCAAAACAATCCTCTTAGCTTGTCATCTGCTTTGTATTGAACATGGCTCTGCATACAAAACATTCAAAGGAAAATAGAAAAAAATAATCTTGTTACGTCTTTCCCTTTATTCTCAGAAACCACCTGTGCCAGCTTTCCCTTTGGAGACTGCTATCTGGTGAAGGAAATTGCTGTCATTTTGAGATAGGGTTGAGTTTGGTAAATGCAATGTGCATCAAGCTTGGCAAAGGAAAGTTTGTTCTGTATTCATTAATTAAATGCTTCTCCCTGGATGCCTGAGAGAGGATCGTAGAATGGCTTGGATTGGGAGAAACCTAAAGATCATCTAGTTCCAAGCCCTCTGACACAGGCAGAGACACCTTCCACTAGACCAAGTTGCTCAAAGGCCCATCCAACCTGACCTTGTATTATTATAATGGATGACATTATTCAATAAATAGCTGCTTTAAGGAAGGGAGACCAGAGGATGAAGTCCCAATAATGCCCATGCAAGGTGAGGGGCAGCATGTGGCCCAGGACTCTGCTCTGACATGCTTTGGGGCTTCCTCACCTGAGGAGGACCTCAAACATGTAACCAGGTATTTAATGCTCCTCACCTGATATTGTCTCCCTGCTTCCTTTCTGCAGTCCCCATCAACAAAATGAAATGACAGCTCATTTAATTCAGGGTGAAAGCCTATATCTTTCATACTGCTGGAGAATTAAGATATAGGGATCCTCTGCAATGGGGCTCTGGTGAATGTCCTGCAGTGTCTGCTGGTACCTTTCTGCTTTCTTCCCTGGGGTTGTAACACATTTGCTGATGGATTTATGCTGCAGTTGGAAACCAGAACCCAGGACAGCCTGTTCTCTGGCTTCATATTATAAACATAAATAGACTCACACAGCCATTTGTATCTGGTTCTTTCTATCAGCACAAGGATTTTATTACCTCTCTAAAACGGAGGGGAGCAAAAGACTGGCAACAAAAGGAAGTGCTCAAGCAGAAACAGGAACACAAAGGAGTGAAGGACAGGAATCTGCCATGAAACCAGGCGAGTAAGAGCAGTCAATTAATGGCAGGTATCAAAAGGGCTGTTGGAAACTGTTTTCCTATGAGGGCTCATCTTTTGAGTAGGAGCTGCCATCAGATCACATGAGAGTCAATCTGGTCTGAAAGTGCGTTTTTAATATGGAGAAAACTTTTTCCCATCTCCAGTTTTGAACTTTGCAGAATGAGTTGCTAAGTTAATGACAGGCCTTTAAATTAACTCATGTTGTGGAGCAGTGAAGCGAGTAATGTGGAAAAAAGATGCAAGCAACTCTGTTTTAAACAAACACCCACCATGTTATTAGAGACTGCCTGAAAAGATAATTCAGCAGGGTAAAATCCATCTTTCAAACAAGTTATCCCTGCTCCCCTATGTGAGAAACCATGAACCAGAGGATTTGTGAAGTATAGCAATCACTGAGTAATTCCAGGTAGACAGTACCAAGCTCTCAGCTGCTTTCTCAGAGTCCTCATGAAACCCTCATATTTGGGTCCTGGTTTTGTTGTTATTTTGCCCCCAGTATGCTGAGAATATCTTGCTTATGAAAGATCCCACATGCTGAACAAGACAAGGCAAATGAGGAGGTGGGCAAGTGGGGAGAAAAAATGATTGAGAGGTGCTTGTCTCATAAAGTGATGTTGGGAATGGTTAGAAAAAGCCAAGACTATCACTCTGCTATCTGCTGATTCTGGGCTGAGCTGAACATAAATATCTTTCATATTCTGTCAGCCACAGCCATCCTGAAGCTGTCAGGGTGCTTTGCTTGCGTAGGCAATGCTATTGCCATCTTTCAATCACTGCTCTTGGAGAACTGCTGAAACTCTCATATTTTGAATGATTCCAGCTGTTCTCCACTCCCTCAGAGATATTATCAGAAAGTAGTCATTTACACTGAGATTACTTTAGTGATATCAAAGGGTGTGGAAGAAGGCTGCTAATTAGTAAACCCTCAAGGTATGAAGATATAAATAGTCCTGGAGCAGAGAGAACAGATCCAAATCTGCAGTCTAACATTATCTTGGGATGAAAGCATTATATATAGGCTGATTCCACTAGAGAAAAGTGATTGAACATTCCTGTTGAACTGAACAGCAGGGCTTGTTTTGATTGATAAATCTCCTTGTCGGATTGTGCAGCATATTATCAATTTATTGAGCCACCTGCCAAGACTGAGCCAGGAGCAGCAGTAGCAAGAACTTACTCTGGAATGAGAATCATTTTGGAAGGAAATTTCTGGCTTGTACTTTTACTTATTTAAATAAATAAATAAAAGAGTCCTTGTCCCGATTCCCTTTACCAAAAGCCAAAAATGCTTTGAAGGTCCAGCCAAGAGGCAAAAAAAAATTATGATAAATGGCTGAAATCTATCAACTGAGCATTTGCTAGAAAAGTGAGCCTATCCTACACAATGTGGTTATGGAAGAAGAGAAATGTCAGGGCTGGGAGAGATGGAAATTGCAGCATTGCCCATTCTTGATCTTTTTGCATACTCAGGAGCCACATCCTTCATCTCACAGCTCTGGTGACAGTTCATCTGTTTATTCCAGCACAACTGCAACTGGCAAACCAGCTGCTCATAAATGGCCATCCTGTATTTTGACATCATTTACTGCACTCCTCCACAATTTTCTGTAAGGATTACTTAAGGGGGTTTTTTTAGTCCTGCACTGTCTCTTGAACACAACACAAACCAGCCGCTTGCAGTGGCTTGACAGAACTATCGCCCTGTGACAAATGTAGAGATCTTGGTTTTAAAATGAAGGCTGTCTAAAGGGAAGAGGAGGAAAAACACAAAAACTAAACCAAACTTCCCTTCAAAATACCAGCCCAGTCATAAGTGTGGACTTGCACAGCTGTTCACAAGGGCAGCACAGAGCACTGTATGTCAGGAGCACTTCTGCAGGACCACACAAGTTCCCTGCTATTCCTAAATCCCAGCCTCGCAACTGGGAAATTCCTGCCAAGTTGTTCGAGATGGTGGTACCTGGTAAGTACTATATGAGTCTGTATTGCATCATGAGATCACTATTTGCACTTAATTATGTGTCTCCCTCCCCCAATATAACAAACGAGACAGATGCTGCATCTACAAAGAGAGAAAGAAACAGTTTTCAAATGCAGTCTGACAGCCAAAAGTCTAAGAGAAGGCTTCAGACAATCCCAGCAATGGAATCCTCACAGTATTGCACAGTTCAGACCAGTAAATGTTGGTTTTCTCTGTAGCAACAACTGCCATGTATCCCAAAGCAGCTAACACTATCCTAATTCAAACAAGTTGTTTTGTGCTCCTGCTTCCTTGTGCTGGAGTGCTGGTGGAGAGACTCTGACCTCCCTTCTCTCCCTTGGTCCTTCTCTGTGAGTCCATCTCTCAGTCAAAAGTCTGGATGTTGTCCCCTCTCAGGTGTTCTGGATGGTGCTGATCATAACAGCCTTACCCAAAGCATGCTAGGATTCCTTGCCAGGATTATCCTGCCTCTGTGTTTGGGGTTTGAGGCAGTAGGTTAATAGGCACCAACTGGGCTAGTTGATCTTCTGATGCAGACTGCTCTTCCAGGGATGGACGATGGGAAGGCAGGCAAGCCTCCCACCAGCCTTGCTGGCCCACAGCATGGAACTGCAGCATCACCCTGCCCTGTTTAACTGGAGCAGATCCCCTGTAAACAGACACAGCTGGTAGGTGGATGCAGATCCATCACCAGCTAACACCCACTGACTTAAAGCCCAGTCTGCTTATTCCTTGGGATGGAAGACAAGATATTTCTGTTTCATAGGGCAATCCCAGGGTATTTATGACAAATGTGCAAACCAGCCTTTTTAAAGTAATTCTTTGGAAGTGTAAGTCCCCAGGAGCATTTCTAAGTTGGGCTCATTACTCACAGACTTGCTGTTGTGTGTACTTAGGGGCTTTAGGCTTTTATCCTCCCCTCATTTACACGTCAAATCCCCGTCCCCTGCCATGTAATCCAAGACAGGAAATTTCTTTTCTGTTTACATCAGGCCATGGTAATGCAGTCACTAATCTGGCACAAGCCTGGGCTCCTGTAAGTGGGTGATCCTTTTCCCACCATCTCCCTCACACTGACTCTACAATACCTGGGTTTGGGCTGTAGTTACTTTAAAGAAGTCCCAAAAGGTATGATGGAACAGTAAACATACTTTTATATAACAGATGTGATATAGCTGAGTGAATAAAGTAAATGGTCCTCTACATGTAGAAAATGCAAATTTAGCAAGGAAACTTTCAGTTTACCTGGTTCAACAACTTTGCAGATAGCTATTATTTTCTTGGCTGAGAAGTGGAGTTCCTCCATATTTTGTGCTGACTGTTCATCTCAACAGAGCCCGCTTGACGCAAAGTTCGAGTTCCTGCAGATCACAAGGTGCCTTAGCCCAGCTCCTCTGTATGATGGCTTTCAGTGAAAAATGAGATCTCTTCTGCAGTTTCACTTTAAAACTTGTCTGACTAAATCTGTCACTTATTTAGACACATTCTGGATTTATAAACAGGAGAAGGAAAATATATGTGAGCAAAGTGACACTTTGACACCCTTCAAAATTTCCAGCATCTTTTCAGATGAGTGTATGCGTTCATTATGTAGATAAATCATTAACAGTTTTTTAAATATTTTCATTTTAATATGTATTAGGGCTCCAATAAAATATTGGGATGCTTAAAAGACCCCAGCAAAACCCCTTCAACAAACAAAAACACCCCCCAAACAATAGTTTCGTTTTCCTGTTTAATTTACTTTGGCATGTGGTTGAAACACATTCTTCTAAATGCACCGAGGCTAGTTGGTGTCTTGCCTATTTGGCATATTCAGAAAACATACATGTCTAGCTTTGCACCTGAAATGTGAGTCATTATTACAATTAAATGTTTATATGCTGAGAAACACAGTGTCTTTATGTAACACAAAGCACTGTTGACTGCATATTGAATACTATATATTCAATGTATATTGAATAATGTTAGGTGAAAAAATGTTTCTTTTGTTAGAATTGTAATTATTTTCTGTATAGTTCTAGGAAGTTATCCCACACTCTCAATTTTAAATGTGTTTCTAATTTTAATGAAGTGTCTGGTTTAATGATGTGTCTGATTTAATCACATGTGAATCCCAATCTTCTTTACATGAAGATGAGAAGAGGGGTTTTTTCCCTCCCAAATGTTTGGGAACTGTGTCCTGTTACCAAGTTCCCCTGTGAGGCAATAGCTCAGGTTTCCTTCTCTTCTGGAAAAAACACCATGAAGATGATCTCATGGATATCACAGCTTTTCAGCTCTCTCCAAAATATGGTAAACTGAACAGTAGGTGGAAGTTTCCGTGATTAAACTCCTTTCAGAACTGGGAAACCGATATTCATTCACATTCATGGCTTTTTAATCTGATTGTGCATCATCTGGCCATTTAATTATTCAATAAGCTGTGGTGGCCAAGGAATGTAAAGTGGAATTGCTGTAAAATAGCTGTGGTATGAGATGGTCCCTATAATTGATTGTTACTTTTGTGCAAACTTTCTCACAACTTTTTGGCATTTAATTAATTCTGGTTTTTACATTAATAGCCAAGTATTATTCAGCAGTGCAAGGTCTCTCGCCTTGTATTATAGACATTTTTTGTTGAGGGGGAAGGAGGACCTCCTTTACTTCAAAGTGGGTTTAATTCAGCTGCTACGTGGACAGAGACCAGAATTAAAGCTGTTTTGGTGGCTTGAACAAAAGAAAAAATAATTGAGATTTCGTGGAAAACTGTTTAGATCCTGCTGGAGCTGGGAGGGTGGAAATGTCTGTCTCTGCAGGACTCTGTTGGACGTCACTTCTGGTTACACATGTGCCTAAGTATTTTGTGGAGCCAGGCCCTCAAAGCATGCAGAAACACCCACACACTTCCACAGACTATCCAGGGACACAAACACTTTCCAGTCTTCCCCCAGAGAAACTCATCTTGTCCTCGCCTTGCCAAGAAGCTCAACCTCAGCAACAAAGTCAACTCTGCCCACATGATGGGGTAGACACAGTAAAGCTCAGCCAGCACTGCTGGTGTGGGAGGAACAGACCCCTGTGCGCCTCTTGGGGAGCATCTTAGATGCTGGTTTTTCCTCTGGCTGCAGGATACACTTCCTGATGCAACTGAAATTCCTGTATTCTTGTTTTATTAGTGTTATTCCAGCCAGAATCTCCAGGCATCTCGTCCCATCTTATCTGTATACAGCCAGAGCAATGCAAGAAGCTCTTTAGAGGGTATACTGTTCTCTTAAAACAAGAATAAATGTTAGTCCTCTCTGAACTAGGAGAAATACTTATTAGAAGTGCACAAGCATATGTTTTGCTGTAGGATCAGGCAAGAAAATGAACTGTGACTCTTAACTTATCTTGCAGGTATGAGGGAGGATGTAGAGCAGCTGGTTCCTGCCTGGGTACTCTGATTGAATAACAAAATGAGTTAGGTCAGGGTTTTCCTCACTTGCACTCTTTTTGGGTCACTTGGGGAGAGCTGGCCTAGAGCAGCTCTCTCTACTGCAGCAACAAGGATGGAGGTGGAGGTTTTGCTGCTCTGTGAGGTTCAGCAAGCTGGGGATGCTCTGCCTGGCCAGCAGGACAGGAAACATCCCGTGGCGTTGGGCTGCTTGCTGAAAACATCGTCGCAAAGCAAACACGAGTCCTGCTTGAAAAGATATTATTCATCTCCTTGCTTAATTTAGTTCTCTCTGTAGTCTCAGACAGATGGCCTGTACCTTCAGGCAGGAGTGGATGCCAGGAAGGAAGGATGTGTCTCTGAGTGCCCAAAGCCCTGGGTTGCTCTATGTGCAGCATGCTCACTTCTGCATGGCACTCGAATGATGCCACGCTTCCAGCCTGGCCTGAAACCTCTGATCTCCACTGCGGGGTGAGTTGAGCGTGGTTTTGCCGTAGCAGATTGTAGGGTGAAGTCTCCCAGAGTGCCAAGCCAGCTCCCTGAGTGCCAGCTGCTCCATGGTGACAGTGCAGGTGCTGGCAGCAGCAGTGGGACCACGCTGTGCCCAGTATCAGCCTCGCTTCGCCAGGAGAACCTGGACTGGCCAAAAACAGACTTGGATTTGAGTGTTTACAGGGAGGATTTTGTGTACCCCTCAGTTTCTGCCTGCCTGCTGTCCAGGGTAAACTGAAGGTTGATAAATTCAGCCAACACTGACTTGAACAGGTGTTTTGTCTAAATTTTATATCAATTTTTTTGAGAATTTGAGAATTGCGAAATTTTCTTTTTCTATTTGAAAAAAAAAGATAAATGTGCATTCAAAGATGCAAAACACATTCAAGGAATACACAAATCACCGTTTCAGGTAGGCTGAGCATCTGTTTTGATATTTGAATGGTTTTAAATTGTAGAGTTTCACTAAACAATTTTGAGTAAAGAAATCTTTCCTAGGTAGCTTTCAACTTATTCCATTGTTTTCTCAGTCAGTATTGCTATGCTCTGCCAAATACCAGTGCAGTTGTGTGACTACAGTGAGATACTTTTAGCTAGATAAACCAGTGTTTTCTCATAAGGCAGCAAGAAATACATATAAATAAATAGATTCAGAGACAATTTGTCCAACAAGAATGTATAGCACAGAGGGGATTCTGGAGTCATCTTCAAAGTATATGTTGATATTTTTAAAATGACCTATGAATGTCTCTCTAGTTTGTAAGGAATCCAGAGGGATTTTCAATATAATAGATTTGGGTTATTTAATTACTGTTGGAAATGTAGAGATGACCTCCTGTGGCAAATATTTCTGTGAAAACATTGGCAAACATTTAATTTGGTGAACTTTCCTCTATTGTTTCTTTTCTGAAATCAAAATAAACAATAAAAATATATTGGATGGGGCAAGAAAACACAATAAACCTATTTTGTTGCATTTTCTAACAAGTAATACAGTCTAACTGCTAATAAATATTGGACAAATCTACTTTTAGCAGATACTCTAAGTCCAAGATGCCTTTGAGCTTGCACGTAAAATGGGATGAAATTACCATCCCTTTTCTGCTGATTTAGACTAGAGCTGGTGAGAAACATCAGCTCTTCATTGTGCAACACTGACCAACGGGAACGTGCAGGACTCAATAGTGCTGTGATGGGAAGAGGTTCCTGGGGACAGATTTTTGGCTCAGAAAGGCAGTGAGTGGCAGGGGGTGATGCAGGAGATGAACACTCAGAGCTGTGACACTTCCCTGAAATGAGCCTGGTTTGGAGACCTGCACGGGGGTTTCCACCTCCCGGCTGCCATCCCAACAACCAGATTATACTGGCAGGAGCTCTAATTTGGTGAATGCTTCCCTTTTTATACAAATTAAGCAATTCCAGCAAGAGGGAGCCAGAAAAAGAGCCTGTAATGAGCATAAAAAGGACTTGAACAAGAGGCTCTTGCACTGAGATGAGTACTCTCATGTACATTTTAAATTAAAAAGACCCTACTGATTTTGGCCATTAATAAGCCCAGCCCAAAGAGTTCAGGTGATGGATTTCTCAGTGCTTTCAGTCTCTTTACAGAGAATTTTGATTCAGCCCTTTAGTAATGGCCTGGAAATTTAGGGCATTTTCCTTATGACATCTTAAATTTCCAGACTCGGGGTACTAGAATAAAATTTTTACGGCATCTGTTGCCCCACTGTATCTGACACTTGTTTGACACAAGTACCCTGAGAGTGGTTTCCCATCTGACAAGCTGGCTGTCTCCAGCAGTGCTCAGCCTCTCCAGCAGCTTGTGCTGGAGCAACACACTCTGGTTATTGATGCTCTGACTGTCTCTGGATCTCCTGGGTACCCTTTAAGGTAAAATCCTGTATCTGGCATTTTTGCTGGGTACAAGGGCCCCAAGGCCCAATTCTTAAATCCAAAACTCCATGCTACAGAGTAGTTACATTCCTCCAGGCATTTTGTGAGAGCTCATTAACCAACTCCCCCCCCCCCAAAAAAAAAAAAATTAGAAAGTGATAAAAAAAAAAAGGGACACCAGAATAGCAAAGATATGCTTTAAGCACAGGAAATGTTATTTTTAAACAGCTGGAGAGGGTTAAATCAACAAAAACCTAAACTCTTCCCAGCAGACCCAGTTCCCATCTCTTTGGAAGCACAGGGTCTGCACAGCATCCCCAGGCCAGATCACACATCCTGCTTTCTGAGCTGTGGCTCCTCAGATGTGCCTGTGGAGTGGCTTTTAACAGACTGGCCTCTTTTCACACTCAATTTCTGCTGTTATGGCTCAATCCAAGTCATCCAGCAGTAGTGATAGAGTCATAGAATCATTAAGGTTGGAAAACACCTCTAAAATCATCGAGTCCAACCATAACTGTTGATGCTATGTACCTAGTCTTTCCACTAGGGATCAAACTCTACAAAAAAAAACCCCTCTGATATTTCATGTTAGCATAGTGTGAGAAAGCTGGGAAGCCAGAAATACAAATTATAATGCAAAATAACAATTACAATGAAAAATAAAGGCTGGGCAGAGGAAGGGGGGAACATAAAGGTCTACAAAGCAAAGCTAAGGTCACTGTTATTTGTACTGTATTTCCTAGTAGTGGGAAATGTTGAGATAAATCTAAAAACAAAATAATAAAACATGACCCAGGTCAGATCCCTGAATCCTGATGTTCCCAATGTGTGGGAAACAGAACAGCATCCATCATGCACTCAGAGTCCTCGTCTTTGCAGCAAGGTAATCAGCAGTTTTGTGGTCATGAATTAGAGCAGTGCCATTCTGCAGATGTAAGCAGAATATATTGACACGTCCGGGGCACTGGGTTTTACAGTCACTTTACTGCTTTCTGCTCACCACAGAAAAACACGCAATTTGCTCATTGTTTTGCCATGTGCTCCATAGCATTAAGAGTGATCATTGATAAAATGGTAATAACAAGGGGGGAGAGTGCAGCTCCACTTTCTCACTTCAGCTTGCCAAGATTTGGGGAGCTGACTAAGCACTGTCCAGGCTAGGAGTGGACAGAGAGCAGATCTAGTTATCTTATATACTAAATGGAAATACCCTGAGGGAAACTGCAACCTGAAACTAGCTCAAGTGGCTTGGCACACAATGTGATAAAACCTTCACATCAATAGCATCACCCATGAGATGCAAAACAAAAGCCATGCTATTGTATGGAGTCTTTCTTCCCTCCAGGCAGAAATGGATCAGTGCTTCCTCACTGCTTGCCAGCTACCCGAGTTGTTTAGTAATTGTTTAACTTCATGCCGATGAACAAATGGTGAAACTGAACCAGTGCTTCAGAACACAGTTCAAACAGTGAGATAAAAGGATGGATAATGCATGGATAGCCATGTCCAGAAGTGAAATATGAAAATGCTGAGAATGAGAACTAAGTTTCTAAAATGGCAAGAAAGCAACACATGGAATGGATAAAAATTGAAATGAAGCATAAAGGGTTAGCACTACATGGCCTTGCTTGTCACGTGTTGCTCATTTTCTGGACATTTGAGGGAAAGTTTTTGGGTTTACCATCTGCAACATTGGTGGAAACACTACCCTTTCTACTCCAGAGCCAGCCTAGAGTTCTGACTCTTTGGGCACACTGCCAGCCTCACTGCAGATGGGCCAACCTTTGGAGCATGAACGGGTCAGTCTTTATGAAGTTGGTTGGAATTCTAGGATTTTTTTACTGATCTCTTCTATTATTTTTATACTGAAATTTAAATTTTGCTTGAATTTGCTGTCAGTTCTTACCAGTTTTGATCTCCTTAATAGGGAGAGCTAGAGGGTGTTAGCACCTCTGTAGGAGGGAGGGCTGTCTGCAGGGGGACACAGTTATCTGATGGGTTCAAGACATGCTCTATTAGGGATAAAGTAAACTTTTCTCTTTCTTTTCTCAGACCTATGGTTGAACCTGTGGCACAGTAGATTCTTCTGTAGGCCATGGATGTCAGTGGGAGTGCCTCTTGGGCATGGGGTGATTCAAAACAACCTGTACATGCAGTAATCCAGAGACCTGGGGGTATTTCCATGTTATGTTCTATTGAGTCATACTTTAAATACTAGAAGGAACCATTGGATTATCCATACTATTACCCTCACACCTCTGGCTGTTTAACCTCACTCATCCATCCCTGTGTGAAGTAAGAAACCTGTGTTTGGCTTGCACATGTCTTCCCAGAAGGCATCCAGTCTGGATTTAAAGAGACCAAGAGACAGAAGATCCATCACTTCATTGGGTAGTTAATTTCAAAAACTTAAACCTCCTCACTCTGAAAATGCAATGCCTCATTTCTTATCTGGATTTGCCTGGCTTCAGTCCCTACACAATCATTTTTGCTGTCTTCTGTCATTATTTAAAAGTCTTTACATGCCTGGTATTTTCTCCCCAAAAGTTTCCTCTTCCCTAAAGGCTGAGCATTTCTAAGTTTTTTTCAAAAGAACAAGCTCTTTAAGTGTGTGCTGAGCAAGCATTTCCCTAGAGCTCAGGTCACTGTACATCCTCTCCAGCAAAACACCTCCAGGCTTTCTACAGACAAAAGCATTCTCCATGATGTTGCAGCACTGTCCTCCCTAACCCTGCATACCCAGGACAGGGCCTGCCTTCCTGGCAGTGCATCTTTGGACCATGCAAGCCCTTTTTTGCTGTAGCATCCTCCTGGAGGTGCATGACATTCAGGCCCTATAACTAGCTGTCCACACTGAGTTTGGCCAGGCAAAACTCATTTTACCTCACCAAAGCAAACAATCCATGTGTCAGATGTTCCACGCCTACCATGCTGGGAATTCTCACTTTGCACCCAGATGTTATCAGTGATATGTTTTACCTCTAGTCAGAAGTTTCTAATCAGCTTCCTTACAATATATGTATTTTTTTTAACCAGGGGCTGCAGCAAAACAATATGCTCTTGTGAGCATGTGTCCTAAAAATATTGTTTTAGTAACAAGAAAAAACTTGAAAACCTTCAGTCAAGGGAGGTCTTTGTATTTTTTCTTCTAGTTTTGTCCTTATTTTGACAGTTACATCTCTATCTGCTCCATAGGCTGCTGCTCAGAGAGCAGCTCCACCCTGATCTGGGGTTGGTTCCGAGGTTATGAAAATTTACTCACCGATTCACTCTATGCACTGTGGCTTTTGTGAAATGGATTCATTTGGAAGTTTAATTACTGGAGATTAAATATATGACAGTAGAGGTAGACTGGAACATAATACTGATGCTCAGCCAACCTTGAACCCACATATTTGACTTGCTCAGCAAAACTCCATCAGATTTGTTGAACCATCAGATTTGCCTATGTTCATTTTCAGGTTGGTGTTTGCAGGAGCTGGTGATTTATTCTGTGATTTATGTGATGTTGGAAGATTATGTTAAAAGTACTGAAGTCTGTATCTCCCTTTCTTAGCTTTGAAAAAGTGCCCAGCTATGGATTAAAGAACGCTAATACTATATACATAGCAGCCCTTTATAAATTTTTTTGAAAGATGCTTTTCCAGTTTTATTTTGCTAACAAAGGCATAACATACGTGGGTCAAAGCCCAGTTCCAGCTTTACTGTGTCATAAAAAATATCTGATAGTTGATGGAGAAGAACAGAAATATGTAATGAAAATGATTAAAAAAGAGCTGAGCCAATAAAATCCCAGAAGGCAGAAATGAGAGCTGTAAAATTTAAAAAAAAAAAAAAGGTTTAAAACTATTTTAATTAAATTTTGTAATAAGATCAAGAAATGACCCATTCTGACTGTAAGGAAGCAATCTGTGACAACTTGAGCACTTCTTTTTTCCCCAGGCTGCTACTGACTGTGAATGGATCTCACTCATCTGCTTGCTTGACCACTTGCTGACTCTGGGAACAGCTCATGTCCCAGCCTCTGGCCATTTCCCACCTGGGATATTTTGCACAGTGTCCATCCTTCTCCCTTGGGACGTGCATTAAGTGTATTAGTGGATTTGTAAACCAATATCCACCTGCATCTGCTGCAGAGATTGGGAAGTGTGTGTGTGTGTGGCTAACCCTGCTCGCCTGGAGCACAGAAGGGATGGGGCAGCTCCTTGACCCTGTGCTTCTCTTGCACCTGATGGAGCTTGAAGGGCTCCAAAGGCACATTTGGAGACACCTCCTCCTCGGGATCATAGTGTAACACTAAGACGGTACTTAAAAAATTCACTAGAAAAGACCAGCTGGGTCTGGGCCACTCCCTACAGATTCCTGTCCAAGCTGAACCCAATTACTGAGGTGCTTCACTTGCCCAAAGGATGTAAATTGCTATGGAGGAGCAACCCACAGCTCAACTACATGAGGTGGAACATTAGGATTATGATCTGGCCACATGTAGCTCTTTAAAAGCACCGATGCTTCACTCTCTGCTGTTTGTTGGCTGAGGAGAGTCCTTGGAGCCAGCAGGGGCTGCAGAGATCCCATCCTCTCTTTGTAGGTGTTCTGCAGGAAGTCCAGCAGGGAGATGGGAACCCTCTGGGCAGCAGCAAGGTCACTCATAGGAGGTAGAGGAAGCAAGTGAACTCTGAGTGAGCTGTGCTGATGGTTTCCCTGCTGTCAGTGTGAGTATGTGCTGGTTCTCCTTGATGTGGAGGGTTTGTCACCCTCTCAAACCAAGTCTGGCTGCACTCACTGCTCCTGGATGTGCATTACTGTGTCCTTCTACTGTCACTGCTCAGGACAAACAGCAAGTGGGTAGGAAGTTTGCAAAGTGTCTTTAGCTGCTCCTCTGTTTCTTAATACAATTTTAGCTGGTTGTCTCTGTGCTGTTCTTTTCTTGCTTCATCTGAAAATGTAGGGCTGGCAGTTGGTGCAGACACGTTATGATATTCCCATCAATTTCATTAGCCTGCACTGATTTAAATCAATACAGGAGAGACTTTAGGGGAAAAAAACCAAAACAAACCAGAATGGATTTAGCAGGCTGTGAAAGTAACATGCTCTGACACACATCAATGTTGGTATTGGGTTGGATCAAGGGTAGAAAGGACTGTCAGGCCCCTCTTAAAGCTGGTTCATGTGCCACCTCCATGGGGACATAGACATCCCTTGTGCTCTGCCTGTGTGTTATGCACTCCCTGAATACTAATTATGATTTTCTGGGCCTGTAACTAGGAAATCCTGAGTTATTTCTATGTATTCTGTCATTAGCTATCAGCTAGTTTTGAGAAATGAGTAGTCAACTGCTGTACCTCTGGATCCCAGAACACATCTCTCCAAGAGATGCACTTCTGGAGACAGCAGCATACCACTACTATAATTTTACAATGAATAACAGTAGCATCCTACTCTTGCATCAGTGAGAGCTCTTTCATGTTATAAGATTGGCACCAACCCCACTTCTTGATTGGAGATGACACATCACTTATGAAGCATCAAATACATGGAAATAAATGGGTGTTTTGCCCTGCCCAGCAGGTCAGGGCTGGCCAGTCAGGACAGTCTGTAGCACCCTGCAGCTACAGCAAGCTGAACCTCAATTGCAGACATGACTTTGAGAGTTATTTTTAATGCATTTCATCTTCCTGCTGTACGTTTTGGCACACATATCTCTCCAAGAGTCTTCATGCTGCTCAGATTGCTGAGATCCAGCACAGATTGCTGGATTGTGACCTCTTTTGCTGGGGTGGCCCCTGCTCACACACAGAGCCTGTGCAAAGGAAGCAAGATCACACCTGCACTCTTCATGGCTAAGGAGAGCATGAACTTCAGGCATACTAAAGACAGCTGAAAATAATTAATTGCTAGCTGATTTAGTGGAGACTGGCCCTCAGAAACTGTTTAGTTTGTGTGAATAAGTTTCCTAGGAATTACACTCAAACATTGATGTGATGAACAATTAAACTCTTTTCCATAGTTCTGTGGTCTTTATATTGGCGTGTTTTGAGCCAGTTTTTAAAATTCACATTGATATGCCAAGGAAAACTTCCTCAACAAACATAGTTCCTGCATCTGTGCAGTAGTTGGCTTTCAAAGTTAAGCATCCCTGCTGTTTCACTTTTTTTTTTAGATGCCAGCAGTGATTAGACATTACCATGGGCTAATTGCTTGTACAATTTTAGTTTTTACCTTGCAACCGCCTTTAAATTTCCAGCTGCAACAACAGGAACAAACCCCATGCTCTCAGCAAATAAAAATTAGTCAAAAGCAAAACAATACTGTTTTTTCCTGTGTTTTGGTTGCAGCTGTTTATCCTAAAATTGGAGAGCTGCTTACCTCCCTTCCATATGAACCCTATAAACAGACATTACCCCAGTCTGAGGCAACATGTATTCATTGTCAGCCCAGAGCTCAGCAAAGGCACCTTCTCTGCTCAGAAAGAAATACACTTATGATTAGTATGCTGTATCTCAAGGATTTTCTTCTAGTGAAAGGGATGCTGAACTCTCTGGTTAAAGGATTTGTGTGATTTGGTTTTTTTCATGTTTTGGATAGTGTTGTTAAAACCAAATTTATGCGAACAGGACTCTGCTCCTGCTGTAATAACTGGATGTAGACCTGGGCATTGACAGACAGGATTGCAGACACATCACGGGGAGCAGCTGAATTTTAAAGACCATTGTGCTGCAAGCACTGCTCCTCAGCCCCCGAGTGGGGCATGTAATCCATGGTTTGGAAATTTTATGTACTTTGTTATGTATTTCATGTGCAGTGTTTAAAAAAAGCCCCCAAAACACAGAAGGCATGCAGATACGTGACCAGAATAATGCCTCTTTGGGGGCAGCATTGCTAAGAATTAATGACTTTCTCCCCAAGATGAATTTCTGTATTAAGGAAGATGCCTGCTCTTAGGACAGGGGCACCTGGACAGCAGGATATGTGATTCTCTTTGGCAGAGCAGCTGTAGCTGACAAGTGTTTCCAGCCTGCCCTGGCTTCAAACAGCTCTTCTGAACCAGGCATTGCCACCTAAAAGAGTGAGGAATCACCTCGCTGCCTTTCCCAAATTTTGGCATGCTGTTATTAGATTCAGATGCTGGAACATGTGCTGATGCTGGAGAGCCTACATCATGCCTGCGGATGTTTGCTAATCCCAAATTTCAGAGCCTCCCTGGTCTTGCCAGAACATCAAAGCTTGGCGGAACTTTTCAGCACAGATGAGGAAATTACAGTGGGGATGTACGTGGCAGGTAATGGATTAGGGTCTTTTAGAGGAGTGAATGTTTGGCCCAGGAAAATGATAGGTAATTATGAACAGTATGGGACTTGAGATGGTTCCAGGAGTAATTTATATCTAGCTGCTTATTCTCATGTCAGCATTTCCTGTGCCCTTCCCCTCTATTCCCTATGGGCAGTGGTAGGAGAGGGCGAGCTCCAGGGTGAACCTGCTGCCCGTCTCCTCTTCCTCCCATTATGGATCTGCCTCCAGGAGCTGCTGGGCTCACACCCCGCACTGACTCCAGAGGTTGTCTGCTCTGTTTTTAGCAGTTCTTCATCTTGCCTGTTACAAAAACATATGGCAAATCAGTCCTGCCCTGCTTTATGGGGACAAATCCCCAAGCAGAGATCAGGCACACACATAGTCCCACAAATGTTAGTGAATATTACAACAAAAGTAGGAATAAGTAACAAAATCTGAAGCCGCCATGGTAAACTCTGTTTTAAAAGCATTTGTTTGAGTAATTGTAAAAGTACGTTTCAATAGCCTGGGCTAGTTTCAGTTCCTAATTCTAGGTAAGGTCTTGAAACAAAATACTAAGCTGCCATTTACTGGACATGGACAAAGTGAGGGCAACTTGGTGAGGAAGGGACATGGATGGTTAGACTGCATGGGTTGGGGGGACTATAACTTGCCCTTTCTCTCTCCAGCCATATCCAGAGACAACAATATGCCTCTTAAAAAGGTGTTTGAAATGCTCAAGTGCTGGTGAAAGCAGGGTGGGTCTGTAGTGAGGGCTCTCCTTGCCTCCTGGCTCAGTAGGTACGTTGGGCCACTCAGGGGGAAAAATGTTTGCAAGCAGAAGGTCACACTCACAGTGTACAAATCTACAATAGCTAATGAGCCCAGAGCAGTTTCTCTGCTGTTGGACTTAAGGCAGATTGTGATATTTCTGGCTACATTTTCCATCTAATGTGACTTGTAGCAACAACAAAAGTAGCCCTACTACTTTCTGCTCTCTTATCTCCCCTTGCCTTAAGCTGCCTCTGCTCCCACCTCTCCAAAACCCCTTATCCTTTGTGGACTTTTGAAAATTAACAGGGCCTCCAACCCATGTAGTTCACCTACTCAAACTTCAGCAGAGCTTCTCACCCCTGGTCCTGGGATGTGACACAACTACTGTAAATGCTAAGTGGAAGGCTCCATCCTACTTGCCCATATGAATTCCTTGGCTGTATAAAGATTTAGAATTTGCTGTCTAGTCCAGGTGCCTTTTGATTTTGGTTGTGGCTGTGTTAGTCACATGGGAGAGGAGGTGACATATTTCATTGGGGCTGCTGGGAATTGACTGTGGCCAGGAAATGAGAAAATGTGGCTGTCCCTGCATTTTCATTGCTTTTCTCCCTCCATGCTCCAGTCTCTCCTAACACATCAGGAGGCACTCAGCAGCCTTGGGAGACCATTTGTGTGTGTGCTGGGCTCTCTCTGGAGACTGAGTAATATCTCACTACTATTACTAGCAAGTAAATTTATTTCCTTGGCAAAAAATGGGAAGGCTCATACTGCAATACTGATGGCTCTAAAGCTTTGACCAGTAGGTCATTCCATTATCTGCACCCCACAGAACCAGCTATGTTCTTTATTGCTTTTCTTCCTCTCTCTCTCTTTTTTCATGAGCAAGAAATAAGAAACTGTCCTTTCCCCTACTTTCCTCATTAGGACTTTAATAACAGAAAGCACATTTTTGGCAATTAAAGTTAGCAGTCATCAGCACTTCTTTTTTTTAAAAACAAGTCTGAACCTTTGCAGCAGCCTCAACAAAAAGGAGTGGGTTTTTCTCCTTTCTTTTTTTGGAACCTTAAAAAAAGAAAGTCTCTGCCTCTGTGTAATGTTCTTGGGTGGAACTACTAACTTTCTATACAGTTAGCAAAATTAAGGAGTTTACAGTTTTTCCAGCTGTTTTCTGTGGTGCAACATAAACAGTAAGAGTGATATCCTGCCTTGGAAGTGCTCTGTGCAAGCCATACAATTGGATTCCAGTGTGATAAGGTTAGGTTATTCTGTCTGCTGCTGCTTGTTTTTCTTCTCAAATTTCTGAGTCAGCAAAAACAGCAGAAGAAAATATGCAGATATCTTACCATCACCCATTTTCATTCCTTCCCCATGCCAGGAGGAATGCAATAAAATTGATGTAGGGACACAGGGAGTTACTGAGGAAGTTTTTGTGGTTTCTAGAGGAGAAGCATTGGGCTTTGCATTGTGAAAAAAAACCCCACTCTTGTGGTGTTTCCAGAAACAAAAATTTGCAGAATAAGGGAGCTTTCATGACTGTGTGTAAGGTGAGCTTGGCAAAGCAGGGTTATATCCATCAGCACAGTGGCCACAAATTGCTTGGATTGTGGTTATATGCCAAGAGAAAGATTGATGGATGTAGCCATGGGTACTCTGCCCATGCTCAGACATCTGGTAGCCCTGGTCTCAACTGAGGCTGGTTTTTATCCATCTGCTTAAATCATTCCTTGCAGAAGGCACAAAACATGTGATTCCCTCCCCATCGTGTGAAAGTGGGATGGACAGTGAGCTGGACACAGACATGGGGTGAGAGGTGCAGAAGGAGGCTCTGTACCACCAGGGCTGATTTGATGCTCTGACCCTCTGGCCCAAGATCCAGGCTGGAGTAAGTCTCAGTAGATCTAAGAGCTGGGTGTACAAGTTGAGCTGGAGCAAGTATAACAGCATACAGAAACAGCTCTCAAATGGTAACAAAACACCAGATTTGGATGGTAAGAACAGGATTTGAGTATCTGAGCTCTGATAATTGATACCTGGGTTTCCATGTGGGAGTCAGCTAGTGGAAAGCTCAGTCAATCATGTTCACAAGTGCTGCGATGCCACATGCTGATAAAGCATGAATGTACCCAAGGACTTTTATTGAAATGCTCTCTGAAAATGGATAAACCCTTCTAGAGCTCAGAACCCACTGAAGAGCATCCTGCTGGGGGGGAAATAATCAACAAAGTGGGTCTATCTTTTGTCTGAGGATTGCTCTTTGTAAAACAACCATGGCCTTTTATTCAAGCCAAGGTAAAGCCATGGGTGCTTTCTACCTTCAGCTCCCATGGCAACCCACAAGCACAAGATGTCTTTACAGATCTAGACATCACGTACCTGCAGACATTGCAGTTGGAAAAGTACATTTTTTGCGAACACTATTATTTTATCATTGAACTTCAAGTGGAAAATCAAGCGAAAGATGGCAATGCTGCAACCATCTGATTCCATTTCTGGGTTACACTTTATCCTTCCATGATCTCTTCAACTGGTGAGAGATGACAGGGTCTGATGCTGGTTATATGCCAAGAGAAAGATTGAAAGACTGAACATACCCTTCCAAAGAGACTTTTAGTGAATTGCAGTTTCTGTTTCCCTCTGTTGACGTGCAACAAGCCCTCTCCTGCCTCCCCCACGCCTCTTTCTATGGTTGCAAGGTCTGGTCATGCCCTGCTGCACAGAGAAGCAGCCAGGCATGTCAGAAATGTTTACAGCTGTTGTTGCCAAGATACAGGAGGAGGCTCACTGGTCCCTGTGCCAAGCTATGAGCTACTGAGAGCACACTGAGAGAGGGGCTGCAAATGTGCAGACTGATGGTTCCCTTGCTAATGAGAGAACTGGTGGCAACAAGCATCATTTTCTGAGCATTTTGAGTCGCTCCTTTAGGCAGACTAAACTAGAAGACAAAAGAATTTGATATTGATGATGGGTAGCTACACAGGTGAAAACAGCAATAGCTCTGGTGCTTTGATCTGCTTGGGATACTGGCACCGATCAATGTTCTCAAATGAATTGTGAAGGGGAGGATTCAGCAATGACGGTCTTTGCAGTCTTTCCCTCCGAGAATCTCTGATTCTTTTTAGCTCAATGGCTTCAGGAAAAAGAAACCAATATGAAGAGCTGGGAGAGAAACAGGCTTCCCATTCCCAAAGACTTTTTAGATTTAAGAGATTTTTCTGTTCTGCATCAGCAGAAACTCATGGCCTCCCTAAAGTTTCTGTAGGAAAAAGATTGAAAGAGCCTATTCAGGAATAATAGAGAGCCTGAGGGCAAGGCCAGTTGCGTGGGCTTTGGGAGGTGCTGGTTGCTCTGAGTCATGGTACAGGCTCTTGAATTTGATTCTCCCACGTTCCTGAGGAGCTGCCCAAGAAATAGACAATTCTTTACTCCAAGTCAGTGTCTCTCAGCCTTTACTGAGGACTAGTATCCAGGAGCTGAAAAACCTTTCCTGATGAAAGTCTCATCAGCACCCATACATTCTCATAAAGTCTTTTAGTGAGCTGACATCTTTCAGTGTAGATGTTTTGCTGGCAGAGTCCCAGCCTCTCCTCAATAGAACACTCTAAGGGGCTTAGCACCAGTATAAACACCAGCTTTGATGAAAGATGTTCAAACAAATACTCTAATATTGTCTCTCAGACTTTAATGGTACTTTCATGGCATCATCCTATAAGGCAACAAAGCAGTTTCCTGGTAGACTGCTCAAGCTTTCCAGCACCTATAGCTACTGCCTGGAGCACTGAGTTTTGTAGCTAATTGAGAGATGCATTCAGACAGAAACCCTCTGATTACTCAAATACCCTTATTCACCTCAGCCTCACATCCATGTTCCATGCACAGTTCATCAGATACGTTTATTTAGCCTGATAGCAGCTATACAGGGGAAACTCACTTGTAGATAAGTTTCTTGGGGAAACTCCTGCAGCTTGTTCAGAAATGCATAGCTATTGGTGCTCTGTCACTGAACCTTTTCAAATAAGTTTGGAATAAACTCTATTATAAACTAATGATTCCTGCAGTGTTATTGGAACAGTGTTGTTAACATGACACCTTGTTGCTGCTCTGCCCATAACTTCAAGTTTCTTGAAGTGTTCATGCTTCCCTAAAAGCCTCTGCATCTTTTTCAATATACAATTTTTGATCTTCATGGTTGGATTCACCCTGGGTGTAAACATGACCTTCAAGGCTCTATATCCAAAAAGCTAAATAGAAAAATCCCTGATATATTTTGTTCATGCTCTTGATTTATTTTTTTCTTAAAGAAAAACAGTTGATCCTAAATACCTGGCTGTGGTGAAAGACTAATAATGACCAAGGTCGTATTGTTTGTATCACCATTTTATCAAAAAGAAACATGTACTACATTAAAAGCCATAGTGTTTAAAATTAAACTTTATATTGGAAAATAGAAAGGGAAGGACTATTGCAAATACAATTCACCAGAAGAAATCTCTGACATTGGAAGTCTCCCATTGAATTGCTGCATAGGTTGATAATAGAATGATTAGTACAGACGTGAAAGAACGTGCAGAACATTAGATGGGATGTAAAAAAAACTTCAGGCAAGAAGCAGTTAATAATTCTGAGCATATTCTTCAGGGATACATGAGAGAACCTATGGATGGAAAACCTCACTCAGCAATGCTTTGAATAGACATGGGCAGAGGAAATAGAAGTTGCCAATGCTGGAACGCTCTTAGGAGCCATTAAGGGAAAAACATTATTAGTGTGTCCCTTAGCAAGGGACCTGCCCCACTGGGGACAATGGCAGCTCTCTCCATGGGTGAGAGTGGGGTCATGCCCTGGCAGAGCAAATTTTGCCAATTGAACTGTTCCTTTTTCCTTTCTAAATTATTGTTCGTTTGTATCTCCTTCCTGCAGAGGCCCCTGGACTTTGGCTCGACTGGCAAAGGGTGGGTTTGTAAGTCGATCTTTTTATTGACCAGAACCTGGGGCCTCTTTGCTGTTACTGTCATAAAGTCCTGTACAAACTGGTACCAACTCTCCTGCTAACCAAAGTCTGATCTCTCCTTCCAGAGAGGAGTAGCTGAGCTTTGAGTCCATTTGTTAGCTTTGGCAAGCTTAAATTTCTTTAATCTTCCAATAAGTCTTTTTTCCCCCTCCAAATGACTCTGAATCCTTTAGTAGAAGGATGTTGTAAATCACACCAGAACCTGGGGGGAAGGAAGTGAAGACACTCATCCAACTGTTCAGCATGTATCTGAAAAACCTCTTTTCCTCCAACTGATACCAAGGATGTTTTCACAAATTGCATTCCATGTTTTTAGGAAATGGACATGAATTTAATAGCTTCCTTAATACTACTTTTTTTTTACTCCCTCATGCTGATGCATGTGTTCCTCTGTATATGATGTGGCAGCTCAGCATTGACTATTACTGCATGGACACCTGTAGAAACTTGGCCTTGAGTGTACTTGTGGCCTCTTGGCAGCCCTCCTCCAGTTTATCTGGGAATGAAACAGCAGTAATTGACTTTCAGGAAAGGAGTAGTAATTTCCCTTTCCAAGCTGAGTGCCAGATTCTGACAGGACGCAAATGCCTGTGCTGGAAGAAGAGCAAGGCTCAAACCTGTCTGTCATAGAGCTGCACTGTGAGAGAAACACGCAGGGCAGGATGTTTCTGTTTCCCTGGTGGAGTTATGTCTAAAATTCTGCCTTTTTCTCTATTTAGAGCATGGTAGTCTAGGCTCCAGTGGCTCCAAAAGTGGAACACCAGGGGCTGTAGGTCTGGCAGCAGCACTCAGACCAAAGCCAGGATCAGCTCTTAGTGCTGGCCAATGCCTGACTCCACAGGAGAGAGGAGCCTGGCACCACTTCATGCTAGCAGGAGTGAATCAGACTGCTTGGCCATTAAATGCTGCCCAGTGTCTGTTCTATCTGCAGGTGGTGGTGACAAGCAGCTCCCTGGCTGAGCATTAAACCCAGCACCCCTCTTTGTGCTATTAAGTGTATTCTTCTGGGCTGAGTAAATTACCACTGGACATCTGTAAAACACATTTATGTGGCAGAAGGTTTCTGAAGACAAAGATGGGTTAGCTCTAGTTACCCTCCCAGATTAGCTGAAGGGTATGTTCTGCTGTGGATGTCTCCAGTGAGGAACAGCATTCCAGAGCTAACAAAAAGCAAGGGAAGCATTTTCAGTCTGTGTTATCCATTAGTGGCTGGAAGCTTGTGCCAAAACAATTCTTATTGTTATGGTTGATTTGTGTGTAGATATCAATGGATATACCTCTGAGAGCAAAGGAATTCTGTATACAGGAATCTGTCTCCAATGGCTCACGTTTTTATGGGTTTTCATGTACCACACTGGGTATTGCACATTATTAATACATATGCTATCTGATTGCTAAAACCAAGGGGAATACATTTGCTTTTCCTCATTCCTCAGACTTGCAAAAGTACATTCATATGTTCCAATTTTTATTTGGTTACTGTCTTTATTGACTTCACTGGACTATTCACAACATTGCATTAGACATACATGTTTTTCTGGTAGGATCACAATCTTATTCTGACCTTTCTTAAAACAAAAAAGAAATTAGGTTCTTAACTTTGGGACAAATACAAATCTGCTGTTCTATGTCCCTACAGTGCCTAGCTGCAGATTTCTTAGACATGAATCCTGTAGCTGTGTAGTGCAAATATTTAAGGAACAACTGCAAAATAGCTGTATGCCAAGGCAATGGAGCACCCAGGGACACATTCTATCCTCCAGCACAAAGACACAGATTAAGAGCTCCTTTAGACAAGTGACACTGCTCGTTGCTGTTACACCGAAATGAATACACTGAAAAATTTGATAAACCTTAATAAATTTCACAAGTTCTTCATGGTGCAAGTAATTTTTATAATTTTTCAAGGTAATTTGAAGACAATAAAGCACCAAAGTCTTTTCTATTGCCAAGGGCCTCTTAACTCTGGGAATCAAAATTAGGTTCTAGCTACAGCTAACACTTGGCAAAAAAATGTCTACTGAGCCCATTTGCTGGAATTCTTTGTCTTGCTCTCAATCCATGTGTGAAGTATATTGCTAACATAGCATTCATCTAATTTAAAGCTGGGAGTGAAGCCATTGTGTATAGCAGAAGGTATGAGTGAGGGAAATCCAAAGGTATTATTTTCCAGGCCATATTTGTTTTTAAATCCAAGACATGCTGCAATCTGGTTATTCCAAAGGGAGACAGGAAAAGGGAAATATCTCAAGAAGTATTTTTATGAACCATGAAGATAAATCACCTTTTTCAGAGCTGAGTTAGCAGTAGCCAAAGAAGCCATAATTCCTGAGCAGGGAAGGAACTCGGTGTAACCTCTGTTCCCTGTGCCGGCCGCACGCTGCCCTCGCAGAGCGCTGGTTTAAAAGCTCAGTTCCTGCAATACCCAGGGGAATCCTGGTGAAAGGGAGCTCTAATGACACCTGAAGTCACGGCTATTAAAAGCAGTTTAAAGTTGGCAGGGCATGAATCTTTTCTGATTAGAGGAAGAAGAGCAACAGATAACAAGATAAAGATATCTACCAAAGCTGGCTCACAATATTTCCAGAGAGGAGAGAAGAAATGAGGAACTGTGCTGCTGTGAAAAAGCCTCATTTCATCTGCCCTCTTGCATTTCAACTGAAGGATGCCCCTGTTTCACACACACAGTTTTACGACTAATAGCCAAGAAGCTGTGCTCCCTTCTGTGCATCCAGTTGGGTTTGAATTTGATGCCCATAGAAGCCAAATTAAAACAGCTCTCTGCGAGAAACTTCCAGAGATATCTTACGCTGCAAGTAAGATATTAGTTTGCTCCTAATGCCACGGAGCTCCAAAGCTCCAGGAAGAGGCTGAGCCTTTGGGAAGGGAGAGCATCACTGCAGGAGGGTCCGTGCCTCTTCCAGTCCTCGCACCCACCCCGCTCTGTGTTCCTGCTCAGGACAGCCTTTGAATGGACACATTATCTTTTACAACTGGGCAAAGGGGCCCCTCTCCTGGAAGGGATCTCCTGGGGAGGTATTTCATCTGCCATCCAATCCCTTCCTGCTCGCTAAACTCAGTCAAAAGGCACTGTGGGATTAACCCTTGGAGGTCTGATTCTGTGACTTTGGTCAGGAATGGCTTTGCGGATTTTAGGCATAAGCAAGCATGAGATCATGCCTTCAATTTTGGTCTCTGCTGTCCACAGCTGAAAATGGGATCTAAAGTGCCAAAAAAATCAGGGCAAAACCAGAGAACAGAAATGTGTAACTCATCTAAGGTACTAGACAGTGACAGACTATATAAAATGTTATTGTTCAACAAACACTGTCTCTAATAAACTCCATTTACTAGTGTTAGCAGCTTGGCAACTTGGAAACCCCAAACTCCAGTTAAGTAAGGAAACAAAAAGCAGAGCCATATGATGATACCCATAAACTACGCAGCTGGTTTTTGTTTTAAAAGATATTCTACTTTCCATATTAAATAAAGCTGCTTAGAGTGCAAAAAAAAAAAAAAAACCCATATGTCTTTCTGGAAAATTTGAGCCAAGTTCCAAACTAAAAAAGCCCTGACCATGTGCAGTCATTAAAAATAAAATTGTGCTTTTTCTCTAACTGGCTACTGTGACACCAGAGATGAATCCACCTCGGTGGAGTGAGGAGTGGGAGAGTCTGCTGCTTCTGTTCCCAGGAGACCCTTTGACCTTGGGAGATGCTGCAGTGGGAGCTGTGGTGCTCATTATCCCTATGATATGCATGGAAATCTAGGTACTGTATCCCTACCTGCCACAGGTTTCAGTAGGAATGGAAAGACCTTAGGTTTTTGCATGAAAAGTCTATAGTCTTTTATAACAAGTCGACCTTCTATACCATCCTTATTGGTGCAGTTTGACCTCAAATACTTATTTCTGGTTGTACCCTAAGATTTCTGACTAAAGATGATTTATGGAGCCATAAAAACATTGCCGTACTTTATAAATCTTGTATACATCTGTGAAATAAAGATATACGGAGTATTGCTGCATTTGTTTGAAAACATTTAAAACATGCCCTAATTAAAACTTCAGTTCAGCTACTGATGGCAGCAAAGGAGACAGCTGCTAATTTTGCCTTTGGTTTGGCCAGTCTCCTCGAGTATTTCGCTTTCAGTGCTTGTCTGCTTTTTGAGAATTCTGTTACATGCAAATTCCTGGAAAGCACCCAGTTCTCTGTCTTGCAATGAGCAGACTAGACAGCTTCTAACAAAATAAAACTATGGCATTGGCTTATCACCGCTACCAGGAGTTGGTTCTGCCTGTGTATACTGTTATATGTACCTATGGACAGGTAAAAGTTGCTTAAGTCCTCTTAGAATGGTTTATATATATATATATATGTATTTATAACTCTACCATGGGCTGGTGAAGTTCTCCTTCTGCTGTGCTGGATTTTGTACAGATACAAGTCATGGACCCAGGGTTACCTCTACAGGGGTGGTATTCTGGTGTTGTGGACTTCTGAGGTAGGCTGGAGAGGTTAGATGGAAATATGTGTCTAAACCCATAGATGTCTTATTCATCACTGGAGGCTGGAAGAGGCACCTGCAAAATTCTCATCCAGATTTGTTTTGGATTTTGAACACCTCTCATCTTTCTGTGCTGTTTTTATCTGAAATTTCAGGTTTGAAGTCACCTTTGCTGACAATACCAGGGTTCAAAAAGGACATGTGATGTGATAGCCCTCAGTCATTGCTTTTCTGGTGGGTAACTTGTCTATAAACAGCTGTTCTTGTGGAATCTGTAAGCGGTTTTAAAAACATCCAAATTATGATCTACTGATGGCTTTATAAAAGAATTTTAAATGTAGAACATAATTTTCCTCTATCATACGCTTTCATAAATAGCCTTTGAAGAATAAAGAAACAATTTAAGCTGCAGCACTTAAATTTGTGAAGGAGTTTTGGCAGACTGAATAGCTTTAGGAAGCAAATCTTTCTAGAGGCAAAGATACAAGTAATAGCACATTTATCCACATGTGGATTAATATGGCAGAGAGAAAAAAAAAGGGTCAGAGAAAGTTGTTGACATTGCCTGTTAAAGTTAGAGTCTCTGGGTGAACTGATGCTCCTTCCACTGCAACTTTTCCTTGCTGCCACAGCTCTCCAAAGCCTTTGCACAACTATAGTGCCATTCACCTTGTGTTTACAAAATGTGAGGGGTGAACTAAGCTGAAGGGAAGGTGGTGAGGAGACTGTGGCTGCAGGATTCAGGCAGTGGATGGTCTGGCTGGGTGCTGAAGGGTCGCTGAAGCAACTCTGTGGATGTTTTACTTGGTGAAGGGATGGTTCAAGTTAACAGACCTGACACCCTCCATGTATAGTAGATAGTGGAAAGCATGAAACAGCATCTGCAGGGCTGGAAAGTGGAAAAGGCAGGATGAAATGAAATAAGAGCAGCCTGGAGGGATTCAGCCTTCTGAGACAACTGGATAAAAAGCCTTAAACAAACTTTGTTGTAAGAGGCAAATCTGCGTTCAGAACTGGCAACAGCGTTGAGGGAGATAAAGATGAAAAAACATTTCTTTCTATCTCACAGTGAGAAGATAAGCACAAGGTGAGCAAGCTGTTATTTGCAGGAGGAGAGCCCCATTTTCTGGATCTCCACATCTGCACAGGAGTCATGTGAGCACAGCAATCTCAAAAAGGAGGTGAGTGATGTTTTCAGCTTCAGTGAAGAAGAAATGAGGAGGGATTCACTGGAGTTTGCAGGACTAGAACTGCAAGTCTGGAGACAGAAAATCTTGCTAATTACAAATCAGGTTATTTATGAAGTGTGGGGCTCCATCTTGCAGGAGCCAGTGGTGAGACAAGCAGCTCTAATCCTAGAGAAATGCCTCCTGAGAGCCAGCAGCCTGGGAGATAAGCAGAGAGAGATCCCAAGAAAGGAAGAACATGAGTTAAACAGAGGAAGCAGAAGGCAAACAGAAGCTCTCTGGAAGCTTGAGCATTCTGAGGTCACAGTATATCCTGTGCAGAGGCTATGGAAAACTGGTTCATCTTGGAGCTACTGGGCAAAGGGTGGGGAGAGGAGCTTTACCTTGTTCCAAATCTCCAGTGACTGCAATAATTTAAAAACAGAAGAAGAAAAAGAAGTGAAAAGGAGGAGGCTCGCAGTGTGAGTTTGTCAGATCCAGACTCAATAAATCCGTGGGATGGGAGAGCACTGCCAACCATTTGTCTGCATTTGCATGTATGTTATTGAATGAACAACCTCTTCCCTGCCAGCTGGATTGTCAGCTGATGAGCACAAAAAATTAGGATGCAAAAATACAATAAAACCATTCTGAGAGCAGAGGGGAAATGCAGTCTGATGATAAGAAACTTCCAGATCAGGCAATGTTACCATTTGGACTGTATGAGGGCTACTGGCACAGAGGAATGTCACCTCCAGCAGTGCAGGCATGGGCACGGCTGCCACACAATGCCACAATACACCCAGTTTAAGTACAGGACAATGTCCCTATGCACCTTATCTGGGCACAAGGCTTTGCCAGGCCTTATTCTGCAGAGATGGATGGATAGATTGAGGGAGAATTTTGTTTAGTCTTGATGGAGCCACTGAATAATGAACTGGCAATCTTTCAAAGAAGAGTCATTAATGCACTCGTAAAAGCCAACATAGTCTGGATCAGCAGCCTTATAAAGGAAAGAAAAACCTCTAGGAAAAGTGAAGGGTGGCTTATCTAAGTGGAGGAACCACTTAGCCAAGGCTTTTCACCACTATCAGTGCTTCAGGACAGCCCAGCTCATCTGCCTGGAGCGAAGCATTCTGTGGCTGAGAGACCAATAGCAGCTGCTGGAACTCTCAGCCAGGCAGGAGCAATGTCACCAGACATTTTGGGGGAGTTGGCTTTCTGAAAGATGAACAGGGAAGATCTGTGCCCAAAAGCCTAAAAATAAATTTTCCACAGATTCAGATCCCTCCATTTACTTCCTGCTTAAATTGTTGGGATGGATGTATAAACCAGCCTCATATGAAGAGAGATTGAAAGATACATAAAATATTAAGACAATAACAAATCAAAATGGATCAAAGCAGGGAGTTTCTGAGTGCAACACAGACTACTGCACTGCCAATTCAAAGACTATTTCTGCTCTGATCCAGCCATGCACTTGTCCTCTCCCTGGCCACTGCTGTGCCTCCCTCTGGCATCCAGGTCTCTCCCACAAGTTCATTGATGATGCTGATACATCCCACATATTCTCCTCAAGCAAGTTGCTTCAACAGTCACTCAAGGAGACCCCAGACTTCTGAAGAATATGAAATTTGTCTCTTCAGGCCCCTCTGTTCCTGCCTGCTTAATATGGACTCATGATATTTACACTTTGTACAAGCCCTTTTTTTTCTCTCATGCTGCCTCCAAATGCAACTAAGAAAAAAAGTTCTGCATCTGCCCCCCAACAGGTAAGGAACAGTTTTTATCTCCAGTGTGATGGTGAAATCCATCTCAGATATCAGCCAGTCCAAAAACTGATGTTTTTATAGTGGAGACCTACAAAACCTTTGCATGGGCTGCAGCTCATTTTCAATGAAAGAAATGTTATAGATATGACTCATGTTTTTCAGGAAAACTGTATATGTATTCCCTGGGAAAAAGAGAACCTGACCAGAAAAGAAGTGGGAACTGACTCCCAGTATTCATACAAGACTAAACCAAATTCTTTTGCATATGGAAAGGCCTATGCAAACCCACCAGAGACTTCACCTTTCTCCTGAACTCAATTTGACTAGGAACATAGATTTGGGGTTTGAAACTGCCAAGTTGATGAGCTTCCCTCAGCCCAGGGAAAGTGGTGATATATTTGAGACACGGCTCTTTCAGAGAAGCCTTAGAGGTTGTGCAGCTCAGGGAGAACACTTGGTCAAGCCCTAGCAGAAAAGGGACCAGACTGTGGAGACTGCCAAGTGTCATAACCCCATGGAACAGCACTGCCAGGCACCAGAGAGTCTGACAAGGAACAAAGGGTTTGGTGAGGGGGGAAAGTAAGCAAGTAATGAATATACAGGTCTGGTAGGAAGGAAAGGAGCAGATTGAACTGAGAGGTTTCAGTGTATAGTATGTAATGGGAGAGCTTTGGGGAGAGCTCAACACATATTGGAAGTGTTTTCATATGTCTGATCCAGACTGAGTGACCCCATAAGGCAGCTGGCATCTTTGGTAGGATCTGGTGGTAATGTTGTTTGAAGAGAAAAGAGCAGTGGCCAAGTTTCAGAAGCGTGGGTTCACAGAGCACTTGCACCTGCAGCCTGCTATATTACACACGCCATCCCTGTAAGCACATAAGCAGATTAAATGCAGACCTTAGGTGTGCTCTTGGCTCATGCACTTCCAGGCAAATGGTCGGCACTTCTTTAAAGACATTGCAATGTGTTGTAAGTATACAGCCTTGCTTTCATCATGCCTTCAACCACCTCTTTTTCATAAAGAGTTTATTTCACTACTTGACTGACATCTAACCCAATCCTTATGATAGAAGGGGTACAGGTTGTAAATTACTGTACCGACCATAATGACCTTGCTCCATTACCCCTCATTTGCACAGCTCTCCCTGCCACAGCTGTGATATTACCAGGCTGGGACTTCACAATCTCAATTTTCACTGTGAGCATGCCAGGATGGTTTTTCAATACTGTGCTTTAATTATGTTTCATCCTTTAGCATGAGTGGAAACATGGCTCTAAAACCCTGGCCCAGTATGCATCATGATTAAAGAACCACCTTACCACTGTTCTGCTAAAATAGGTGCATTCTGAGCTGGGACACATGTTGGAGATCTCACTTCTGGGAAGCAGATCTGAGCATCTGAATTGTACCAGATATTGTTCATCCTTTGTATCCCTGCTTACTTATTCTGTTTGCTCTTTCCAGTGTGCATTCCCTGCTGCATTAACGCTATGATGCTAGTTAAAATTGCTTCATCATTTGTCTATTGAATTAAGAGATCATCAGGGCATTAAAGTGTTATTTAGTAGCTGCTGTTTACACAGATTGGTCATTAAAGATTGCAAGCTCCATTTAGCTCAGAACTTACAAAGCAACTCATTAAGCCAAGACTGCAAGGCCCCGATTCAGCAAAGCAACTAGAATGTGCTCACATGCCATTAAATTCAGTGAATTTTAGGCTCATCATTTTGACTTTTGCCATTCTCTTCATTAGACACTGCAATTGTTTCTAGTAGTTATTTGAAATGATAGCTTTTCTGATGCCACAAAAAATTCCTTAAAATAACATCGAAGTCAGAGAGTTGAAGGCTATTTTAAAAACCAGAGTCTATCCAGCTGTACCATGAAAATTTATTTATAGTATTTGTATGTATAGGATTTATACTTGTGAGTGAAACTCACCACGTGGTCTGTGCGTTGCCATTTGAGAGGAGGCAGCCAAGAGGCAATGACTGGGATACACCTTGACCAAGGTTGACTCAAGTGTTACCTTGAAAAATTAAACCCAGTCACAGAACACCTGCATCACTCATTTATTCTGTTATTCAATAGAACTTTTTATGTTAGCTTCTTTGTTTCTTTGTCTTCATTGATGCTATCGTAGATTAATTGGCATCACTGCAAATGTTCACAGCTGTCTACAAGATGTTGGTGAGTGCATTGTGTCAGTCAAGCATGCTATCACCAAGGAGATGAATTTATTTCATTCTTCAGGAAGACAGTTCTGTAATATGACCTAATAAAATAAAATCTTTCAGCAAGTGTTGGGAGCACATCCATCAGTCTTCAGGTTAAACCAAAAAAGCTAAGCTTGTGCTGATACTTTATAATTTTAAGTTATGCATTGAAGTTTTAATAAAGTTGTCATGAGACAAATCCTGTTACATAATATAAGCAAAATTCCTATTTAACTTGGGATTGGGATGTACAGAGCTTCTTACCTGCATGTCTCCAATCTGGGCAGTGTATTATCTATGTGTGCATATGTACACAGGTGTGATTTGTAAAAATTATCCATGACTAGCAGGTAAGGAGGTTATTAATCACTTAAACTTTTCAGCCAAAGTGACTCCAAGTTGTGTTTGAGTTCACTGCTTTGCTTTTGTACCTTGCACCAGCTGAATCAGTTGCTTACAGTCGCTCCAGATTCAGACATTTCACATGTTTTTATGTAAATATATATATATACACACACATATAGGCTGACTCAATAAACCTACAAGTCAAATCAGCACTTCCCTTGCTCATACAAAAGAAGTGCTGTTTCTTTAGGTTGTGCTTGTAGGTGTGATGGGGAGATGCTGCCCACCTGTAGCCCCTCAGTGCCCTTTGCAAACCAACTCTAAGGAGCATGTGGGATCTTTTCAGACTGATAGGAAGATACAGGTGCTTTCACTCTGTGGTTACCATGAGTCCCCATTTCCTCTGAGAGGAGAGGTTAAGGAAGCTAGTTGATGGTTGTGGTGGCTCCTTTTGGTTGGAAGGTAGCCACAAGGGCATGAGGCTGGGGTGGAAGAGATAATCCTCTGTTCTCAGGGGATAGTTCAGCACCTAGGCTACATCACATCCTTTCTTGCACGAAGACAGAAGATCTGCATATGTGTGTTCATCTCAGGTAATGAATTTGTGTGTGTATTTTAACCTTAAGTGTGTTGGAGTTGGAGTATTCAAACCTATCTTGCTCTTCTTAGGAGTCTTTGCAGAAGGTTTTGGGTTGTACTTCCTGAAAAAGTCTGTTTCTATTTTTTTGCTATTGGCTTTTCATAACAAAAGCAGTATAATATATCCTGTTTAATGTTATATTGACTTACCATAACAGACTGCCTGTTAAGTGCAGCTAGAATGGAGTCATTACACCCTCTATCAAGTTTCATAAAGTAGTAACCTTCAATTATGTCTACAGAGACTTGTTTTTCAGATGACAGAATAATTTATCTAAGAACACTAACCAGATTCATTTTGATTTAGTTCTATGATCAGAAAGAACTGAGCTACCTAGAGCAAAAGCATTTGACCAGCAAGGAATTTTTTACTTTTTAAAGTCCAGCCTAAAATGCCTTTATAGCATTTGTTCTGAGACCTTTGCTTAAAAGCATGTTACAGGGTTATTATAGTATTTCTCTTGAATGTTGAGTATTATTTGAAATGACAGTGCATAAATGTCAAGTGCTGGTATGCTCTCAGTATTTCTAATTTTTTTCTTAGAAATAAAATAATAGAAAACCTGGGCAGTGTGTGTATGTTAGGGTGATGTGAAAGGGGAAAAGGAAATTGTCTCATCAGAACTATTTTACTTTATTTTTTAATGCAAGTCTGAAGAATGACTCCTTCAAAATAGTGGTTTCCTGAAGGCCATAAATCTTTCTGCTTTGGCAGCTTGTCTTAATTGTTCCTACCTTCAAGCTATTAATTCAAAATATGTGCTCTTAATAACATTCAGTTGTGATATTTTTAGCTCTCACAAGAGAGAGGTGTGCAGTTGTGTCAGTAGCCTGTGGTCAGCAGAGATGTCCATGTGTGCAGCTTTTGTAGTAGCTCAGATTCACAAACTTTCCTGAGCGAGGTGTTACTGGAAGTTGAATGTGCATTGGAAATGGAGAAGGAAGTTTGTGGGACAGTATGAAGAGGTGGTATTCAAAATAAATTAGATGATCTGGAAATATGCCCTTCTCATTAAAATCGTGACTGTTGCAAAAGCAATTGAATCCCTATACCTTGTGTGGATGTTTTTGTGCTTTGTACAGGAAAAGCCCTGCAGGAAGACATTTTGATGGTCCCACTAAAGAAGCAGCAGAACTTGTGCTGCAAAAGACAGGAGAGAAAAGGCCCTTGGGAACAGGAGAGCAGGGCTATGTTTGCACTGCAATGGGCAGCACAACTGTCCCACAAATGGGTAAAGGTAATTCAGGCATTGCATAGTTCTTTGGTCCTAAGGAAGAAATTATTCCCCTGTCTCCCTGGGCTCTGCTCTCCTGCAATTATCGAGATGACAATGGTGGAAGGGGCTTGAGGGAGAGTAGCCCTTTACTTCTCTTTTGAAGTTATTGCTTCTTCCTATGGATAGGCAAGCAGCAACCTGGCTCACTAAGGCTGTGGCATTGGCAAGATGTGTTTCTTCTTGGAAGATCTTCTTCGCTGGTCTGTTCTGCTCCTGCAGCTGCCTGCTCTGCCCAGGCAGAAGGATGGCACTGAAGATGCCACCTTGGTCATGTCAGCTGCCCCTTGTTCATGCACTTCCATCCTTTCAAACTCTCCTGAAAGTGTGCAAACAAGGAGCTGCTCTGTTATCTTTCAATGTATGAGAAATGCTGAAATTAAAGATAGGTTCTACAATGCACAGCTCAAGCCAGGAGCTTGCTGTGGTGTGACAGTTAAGGCAATACCTCAGCAGGAGTCAAAGGAAAGTTAAAAATGAACAAAACAAAATAAAGACACTTAAATATTCCAACTTTAGGCCTAAACTAATGATCAAATATATGAGGTGAGAGAAGAATGTTCCCCAGCACAGCTGGGGAATAATTATTGATTAGGTGTGTAATAATTTACACAGTAATGCCAGGGACACTATTTGACTGGAGTGGACATTAATCTCCTGGTAGAGGAATGGTCTTGTTCCTCGTGTTCTGCAATAGAAAGAAAATTCATCAAATGGCTTAATACACATTAAACAATCATATCTCAAGTTCAGATATTTGTATTGCTATCACATGTAATTATTGCTTATGGTATTGATTTCTCTGAAGGTCTTTTAGTCAGAGTTAAGTCCTTTTGTACTGACCTACTTAAAATCTTTGGTTTAGATTCTCAGCTGCCATGCAGCAGCTGATGTGCCATCTGAAAATCTACCTACTTAATGGCAGAAAGGTCCCTAATTTTCAATTACTTTGGCACTCCTTCTCTTGATTTAAAGAGAAAGGGGTGAGGAAGGCAGGGTACTTGGTGTTCTTAGCCTGTCTTCTTTTATCATTGAAAGCAGGGAAGTCTGAGTCCCCACCCCCATGGGACTTCATTAATACTTCTCCCAGGTGAACTTAGCCCCACACAAAAGGGTTCTTTGTATTTTGTCTTTAACCAGCTCTTTGTTCGGGCAGATATCCAGGCCAGTAGGAAAAAAAGTCAATATTCTCTGTTGAATCAGTGGCTTTTTCCTGCTATAAGTTTCAAAAGAGAGTTTCGGAGACAAAATGTTTATAACTGGCCATAGAAATAAATGCATGAGTGTATATATATATGTATACATGAAGAAGAAATACACAATTTACATAGAAAAATGTCAATTTTCATCAAAGAGGAAAACTAGGATATTGTTTTATTTTTAAAAATAAATAAAACCACCCAAAACACACCAAAAAAAAGCCACAAGGGCTTTGCCCAGATGGATATGGGCCTTGCACAGCTAACCAATTGCAATTCTTATTTACAGTACCTGGTAAGATGAAAATAGCCAGAAGTTGCCCTCATGCCCCCTGACCTGACACCAACATTTTTGCTATGTGTATGTGGCTATGGATGAAGGGAGATATGCAGAACTCTCCTAATCCAGGCATATTTTCCAGAGGGAAGAAGTTAATGGTGCATTTGGGAGCATCTGTACCTGTGAATCACTGCCAGGAGAATTCACACTGCTTGTTCTGTGGGATGCCTGGGACTGCCAGCAGCAGCTCTGTGTGCAGCACAGGAGCAGGAGTTTGCCTTCTCCTCTGAACCACTGTGTGTAGGTTGTATGTTAAAGCTTAGAGCGGCTCAGTTCTGTTTGTTTTTCTTCTTGCCCTTCTATCAACAATTAATATCCCAAAGACCCCCATACTGGTAATAACTTCTGGAGAGAGACTGAAAACAGGCAACTTTAATATGAGCTTGTTTTAAGGCTTGCAAGAACAGAAGACAGGTACTGTGCCATGCAGATCCGTTTGGTGCCATCGTGTCTCCTGTCACCATGACATCTGAGTATCTGTGGTTTCAATATAGTTATTCTTCTAATAAGGAGGGTAGGGAAATGCTCCTGTTCTCATTTTAACAGTGTGGCATTAAAGCAGTGGGAGTTGCATCCAGAAAAAGAAAAGTGCTATTGCTGTCAATTTTAATTTCTGAGTTTGAATAGACTAAACTCCTTCTGGAAAGTCCCTCTACACAGAAGGATTGGAAAGGGTTTTTTGATTTTTATTTTTTTTCCTTCCTCTCATTGAAAGAACATGCAACAACCTTGGTAGAAAATCATCATGCTTTACTATGCTAATCCAGCACTGAACTAAGGCCCATCAGTGGCATGTCTTTTTCTAAAGACCAAAAAGAAAAGGAGGAAAACTAAATTTAAAAAATACCCAAACAACTTGCTTTTACATCATCTCACCAGAATGTAAACTAAAGTGAATCTTTGATGTTACATGCACAGATGTTGTAGCCAACATATCTCATGGCAGGCACCAAGCGAGAAGTGACGGAATGGCAGGAAGTTGAGTAGACCACAATCATCCAACACTACAGGGATGGCCTGGAGCAGCAACCTACACAAACACAGCAGTCTAACTCCATTTTTAATTAAAGCAGTACTTTCCAAAGTTCAACAGAAAGTTGATGCTGTACTTGGGACTCTGATTTTCAGTTGTGATTATTGATGCTAAAGTAAGATTTGGGGCCAGCAGTCAATGTGTGGGCACCTGCCCAAAGAGGTGCATTTATTGCAATCTGCCTGCATGCCGTAAGTCGTGATATCTGGATACTCTTTAAAGAGAGTTACAGGTTTTTGTATAATCAAAGAGTTAACATATGTCAATTGATTGCCCATGGATTAAACCAATATTTTATTAGCTTGACTGATACTCCTATCTCACAACTTACTATGTTTCTGTTCTTGGACTATCAGTGAGCAGGGAGGATGTCTTCCTCTTGTCACACAAACTTACAAAAATTATTTTAAAGGATATTTGGACTAAATCACAGACTTCTGACTCCACATATTTTACGTTTAGTCTTAACATGGAGTTTAAATCAACCAGTTATCATCAGTTGTGTTCGTATATCAGATCTGGGATTTGAACATGCTGCATAAGAAAAACCCAGTGTTAGACCCACTAAGGGTAAGTTCTTATATATGATTGATGTAGTAGGATTCTATTGAGTGCATACATAATGCTACTGCCACTGTCCTCAGTACACTCCTTTAGCTTTTAGTAGGTTTGATGTTGACAGTGGATTGTTTTAATTTCCTCAGACTTTAAATAGAAATTTCAAGATGGCAGGAGAATGCCCAATGTATTTGGACATAAGTATTACAGAATACCCACTGTGTTTGGACCTCAGTATCACAGAAAAAAAAAGATATAAAAAGATATGTGTAATCTGTCAAGGAATGTAGTACAATAGCTATTAAATGTTACTAATTTATCACGAATATTGATATTTCTGTGTGGAGGAATACATTTCCGATGTGTACTGCTGGGAGTGTTCCCAGTGGGGAGTCCCAAGGGACATGGTTGGGACAATGCACTGTTTCTAATCAGCTATGCAAGTGTTGGTGAATGGCAGCAGATTTATCATCTGAAATTATTCCCTTCAAGTAGTTTCTTTATTGTAATACCAGGAAACTAGTCTCTTTTTAAGTGCTTTATTGAAATCATCTGGCTATACTCTACCTAATAAAACGGTAGTCTATGGCTGCTGGACTTCCTGCGAGAAAGAAGAATTAATCAGATATGCACAGACACTATAAAGGGGAATGGAAGTTGTATCAGTTGCTGTAACATAATGGAAAATATGTTGGATCCAGGTGTCAGTGGGTGTAAGATGGTTTAAGCACAGGGCAGGTTACTAGAGCTGTATCCACTTTCCCCAGCTGAAAATGGTGTGTTTGTGTAGCAGTTCCTCAGTACTGGGGACAGACCAAGCAGGAACATCAATGCAAATGTTTTAGGAGTTATTTTATTTCCCTTGCAGTCAGCAAAAGCGATGTTCGATGTTCGGAAGCTGTTCTGGTTGGAAGTCCTTCCAAGTGAGAGGCTTGAACCAGAACAGCCCATTGTCTGTTGTTTACCCAGAGCCTCTTGCAAAGAAAAGCTTGGTTCATCAATGGGTGCTTGAGATGTGCATGTTGAGCCATTTTGGATGATGGTGAGAGCTCTCCTTCTAGAGCCACTTGAATAATTCAGGTCTGTATTGGGAAAAACCTTGCTCTGCATATGCAATTGCAGTTGTCTTGCTGCTGTAATATCTAACAGCTCACCAATCATTCTCTAAGTGATGTGGCTAACACAGCCCCTGTATGCTTCTCACCGGGGGCAAACCTCTCTACTGTTTTTGATTTTAGGGAGAATTTTTTTTCTCCTGAAATTCGTTTGTTGCTCTGCCTCTTGAAGAAGAGGTTAAAAATGCCTTAGTTTTCTCTGAGAAAACTTGTTTTCAATGGATAAGGAGGAAAGTCAGTAAAATAAATTTGTCATTGTTTTTATGCAGATTATTTCTTTCTTTACCCCCTGAAGATAGCTGGGGAAAAAATACTTTGTTTTTCCAAGAGCCTGCAAGTTAATTTTAAAAAATGTGGACTTGGTCTATCCAAGCATTCTCCTGTCTTTGTTACCTGGTGGATGAAGTGAAAATACCTGTAAGAAGAAAATAAATTCATAGAAGACCAAAATGATGAAGACTGTGAGACCAGGCTGCAAGGCAGACTGATATGGGAAAATGTAGTGTCTGGCAGCAAGATAACAGGACTTGTGGTGTCTGTGGCCAGATTGGTTTTGATGAATGACCAGCTTAGTGGTGTTGTCTCTGACTCACTTCTTAGCTATCTAAAGAGGTCCCAGCTAAGCTGTGCTTGCTGTTTTACACTCAACAGTTTTCTCTCTCCCACTGTGAATTCATGGCTGGGAAGCACTTGAATTAGCTCTGTCCAGGCTAAAATTTTGGTTTGGAAGACTTGTTTTATATCAAAAACATATTATTCTTGTTTGAAAGAAAATAATTTCCAAAAGTCTTTTGTAACATCGATCTTTTAAATAAGTGATAGATACTGTGATGCACTGTCTCCAGCAAGTACTTGTCTTCAAAGGCAGGAGCACTTAAAATGTAGACACAAATGGGCCATTGCCTAATTTGCACCTTTCTGGAGACGCATACATTAGCAGTCAGTCTGGAAATGTCATGTGGTCGTGGATTCTTGCTTTGAGCTGATTTTGACTTTGCTCAAGCCAGGCTGGCAGCTGCCTTGGGACCTGATTACTTAATTCAGTGGTTCCCAGACACGGAGAGCAGCCTTCCGGGCAAGTGGGTCACTGAGGAGGGACAAGTTCAGGGGTTTTCTGTGACTTCCCAGCAACGAAGAGAATAGTGGATAAAAAGCTCTCCTTGGATGCTGGCAACGAGATACTCGTCTCTTTTGCCTGTGACCACTTTGAAGGAGTTGGACTCGATGATCCTTGTGGGTCCCTTCCAATTCAGAATACTCTGTGATTCTGTGAAGTGAAAAAGGAAAAGAAAAGCCTTTCCTGTGCCACAAAGCCCTGTAAGAGTGATGGATACTGTGAAAATACTAGTGTCTGGTGGATCTGTCTAGATGTTTAATGGTTTGCCTGCATGAGGACATTCAGGCGACATAATCCAGGGCAGTTAAATGTGAATTTAAAAGGGCTGCACTGCCTTGTCATTATATTAAGACAGCTTCAATTCTGGATAAAGGTGTCTGTCCAGAGGTCTGGTGGAGTCTTAACTCATCAACTGTGAACTTGAAGTGATTTTTGCCAAGTGTCCCTTCATAGCTGAGGGAAGGCAAGATGCATAAGCAGACAAAGGAAAATGGTTGAGATTGCTTTCTCATCAGTTGTATTAACTTCCTCAAGCTTCCTCAAGATGCTTCCTCAAGCCAATTCCCACCCACCTTTCAGCCTCAATCCTGGTGGCCTCTTCTTTTTCCCTAGCCCAGAAGGTCCCCTTCATCCTGCTCACCCTGTATATGTTGCAGTTGTGGAATTCCATGGACATTTTTTATGGTTAAGTCACAGTCCCTTATGCCCCTATGTGAATACTGCACATAATTTTTCATATTCTTGAACTATGCCCACGAGCCTCTGGGTGCCAGTATAAATCTGATTTTTTTTTTTTATTTTTTTTTCTTCCCCTGATTTTGCAGAGTCTGTTTCTGATTTGTGAGGGCTAGGAAAAATGTACTGCAGCTGTGAGCTGTAAGTCCTGTGCATTTCTATATGACTTTCTTCAATAGCACTCTAGAGTAATATTTACAGTGCCTTGCAGTGGGCTTCCAAAGTTTGACTCCTGCACACACACAGGCAAGACAAAATATCTGTGGAGAACTATTAACTCTTATATCTAAATTCAGACTAGTTTCCCAGGCTGTTTGGGGCAGAAAGGCAGGCAGGACCCCAGAAAGCTAAAACAGTCACCCTGCTTTTACTGGTCATTTTTGTCCTGTTGAAGACAAAAGTGGTTTTTTGGCATATGGTTGACATCTGAGGTTCAAGGACCAGAGATGGCACAGCTGACATGGGGTCTCCTGCTCAGAGAACAGTGGGCAGAGAGGAGGGCTCTGATTCAGAGACTGGCATGAGTCTGCCTCCTGCACCCTACAGTGCTCCATCAAAGAAAAGTGTTAGGGTTGGGGGGTCGTTTTGAGACTACTCCCAAACAGTCATTGATGAATCTGCTCAAGAGCTGGACACATTTGGTGATGTCTGCAGAAACTGACAACTTCAGGCACGTTATGAATAGAAGTTTCTACTAATGTACAAGCCCAGCCCTTCACTAGCTGAAATCACTGACAGTGGGAACAGGCTCTGAATCAGCCTGAGAGATCTGAATGTAGTAGTTTTGATTTTTTTTAAAAAATAAAAAATTCTTATTGTGTGGTCTCTGGGAAAACATGAACAAATAGAATTGGATCAGTAACTAGCTTTGTTGTTTTGAGCCCTTCCCGACATCTTCCTGGGCTTTGTCTGAACTTTTGTTTTGTTAAAAGCAAGAAATGTTGTATTTCTCCCTGATTCATGACTTGCAAAAGAATTGAGGATACTGAGTCTGCTCATGCCATCACTCATGCAAGGGGTGCTGGAACATGGGCTTCAGTGAAGTTCACTGAAAGCGTAGCCTCTGCTCAGCCTACCAAGAGCAACCACGCTGCAGTGGCTGGAACACCTAGAATGGGGAAAGTTCTGTTTCAGGGGATGGGGGGAGATGTTCTGTGCTTGGAAAAAAGGAGTTCTGGGAAGAAATACTCAATTACGGCTTTTGGTGTAGGCTCAGGATTGAGAGTCCCAGTCTGGCATTTGTGACGGGGGGTTCTTCTTTTCAGTGTCCTTTTCAGATCCATCTCCTCCTTTTGTTTTATTCCCTGAGTTTTGTCTTTATCCAGCTGGAGATGGCACTGTGCCAAATTGAGTGATGAAAGTTGCACCATTCTCTGTACTGTAAAAAATTCAAGTCTCTGTTTAAGGAAAATTACCTCTTTTTATCAAATGTCCCCAGCCAGAAGTTTGGGTCTCTGCCGGGGATTTGGTACACAGAAGCTCACAAAACTTGCTGCTCCATCCTCACCATCTGTCACTGGTGCTGTATATGTCACACTCTTTATTTGTGCCTTGATGTTGGCTCTGTCTCCTGGTCTTCAAATAAGAAGACATCTCTTCCCTGGCAAAGGCACAGTCAATATCCTTCCCACCAACTTTTTCCACTTAAATGCCTTTGAAATACTTGCAGAACAGACAAGTGTCTCCTATTTTGTGTCCCTTTGGAGTAGAATGAGTTTTTGCCCCCGATTTCTTATCCCTGGCTCATTCCATTCATTTGCTTCCATCTCTTTCCCTCTTACCTCTGTTTCTTGCGGAGAAAAATATCTCGCCATTCATTGCTTGGAATATGGTTGATGTGTTACACCTCAATCTTACACTGGGATCCTTATATCAGTCCCTTTTTCATGGATGCAGAATGTCCCCAAAATTCATTCATTCTTGTAGATTTCAGGATACAGTTGATTCTTGTGGTATGTAGGAATATACAGGATTTCAGCTGCTAAGTGGCTGATCTGGGAGGTGGTGTGGTAGAAGAGGGAAGCTGCTCCCTCAGGCAGGGGAGATATCCTTTCTTATCTTTATTTAATGAAGGTGGGTCTGACTTTTTAAACATGCAGAAGTTTAGTGAGCCCTCAGGATGAGGATGTGAAGTGACTTGTAGCTGAGCCTTTTCTTTGCCCACTTTTTGTTCAACTAGTTCCAGCTCCCACACTGTTTCTTTGCCTGAAAGAGAAGGTGTTGTTATAGTACTGGAACGCACAGTGTGGGTGGCTTTGGGAAGCAATGTCTGTTTGGTCTCAAGTCAGACAGGGATGTGGGGAAGTAGTGGTAGTAAATGTTTGTTTTAAAGCAGAGATCCTAGGTATGATTTCCTTCCTTGCTATTCTCTTAAGTGTGGGTGAATAACACGAATCCAATGAAAATGTATCACACAGCCAAGGAATATCCTGCAACATGCTCTCAGCCATTGAGTCCAATATTTGAAAACTGTTGGTAATTTACTGTTTCTCTTGGGGACTATACAACAAAGCACTTTCCGCTAGAATACCTTGAATAAGTTGGTGAGTAAAACTGCTCTGAGAAGGCAGTTGCAGTTTCTAGGGCAAGCTGCCCTCTGGCTCTGTGGAGCAGTGGAGCTGCTACCTGGAGCACAATGGCCAGAAGATGCTGGGGCAGCTGGCTCTGCTTCAGTCCCATCCTCCACTTCAAGGGAAAGAGGAGTTTTAGGGGGATGCCATGTATGTGGCAGGATGATATCACACTGTACAAATCCTCTCCACCTGCTGCCCTGAGAAGTTGTGTTGCACAAGGGTGGTGTACAGTCATCTTTGCTTCTCCTGCCCGAGTTCTGCATAATGTAGCTCCTCCTGACCTTCACCTCTGCCCCAGCTCTGCATCATGAGCTTGTTTTGTTCTTTTTGATGTTTTCCCAAGTACATTTTAACTGATTCTGCCACCTCTCCTTCTTCAGTCTGCTGGCTACTGTTTATCTAGTCTTCATATACAAACAGAAATAAACAGTTAAAAAGTGGTACAACTCCAGGTCAGAGCTCAGTTAATGCCTTCATCTTCAAAGGTTTCAGTTATTTGGACAAAGAGCTGCTAGTCATGCTTACCTTGAGATGCCTTTGGCACCGAGGCAGACATTTTTGTCTACTGGCCAGGATCCTAGGTTTTCCTCTTTGGGTTCAAAGGCAGGGCTGTTACCTCAAGAGCCACTCACCACTTGGAAATTATTTAGTGAATCATTTTCCCTCTGTGCAAGACCTTTGTTGCTAGAATGAAATAACCAATTTCATTTGATTTTTTCCAAGAAAAGTCTAGTTGTCTGGGTGTTGTATGCATGTTTGGTGGGAAACCGTTCCCTGTGCTGTTTCAAAGAGGTAATTACAATTGTAGCTTCTAAATCATTGGAGAAGTATATGGCTGTTCCCCCCAGTGCAGCTTTTTGCAAATGAGTGATGATTATTTGCTTCTTGATGGTGCAATTGTATCTGGTCTGAACTTACCCTTCGGATTGCTGTGATTATGGGTTTGCCTCTCTGGGGCTGCCAGACATCCAGGGAAGCGTGTGTGAGCTGATCTCTAGCAGAGGCCCTACAATTGTTGTTTCTTATCCCTTAATCCCATTTCCAAGATGTGGTATTGCTAAGGCAAAGTTTGCCACCTGAACTAGCTCAGCAGGGCAGAGGACAGTTGTGCTGGGGTACAATTTGTCCTGGAGGAGGGTATTTTGGTCAGCTTGTTTAAGTTGTCTAAGTGACAGTGACATTGTGAGGAGATTCAAAAGGTTTTAGCCAAAATACAGTGGCTTAAATGGAATATTAATAGACTTATAACTACTAATGACATTTGAAGGATTAGACACAATCATTCAAGTTTGAACTTGAGATCTGGAAGCAAGCTGGCAGAGATTGGTTCTAGTTGTGAAATATCTGCAATTGTTAGAGTATCATAAAAGGAGTTGACTCTGCTATGATAAATGATGGTGGCTTACACAAAGCAGTAATGCCAAGGAAAAAGCTGAACTGTTTTGTTTGCAGTATTTGCTCCCCTTACAAACACAGGAAGCAGTGGCTTTGGAATTAACACCACTTAGTCCAACAATAATGCTACCTATCCTTTCAGATGGTCAAAATACTGCAGGGAAAATAAATTATTGCTCTCTTGTGAAATGGACAGAGAAGTCAACCTTGAGCCCAGTCCTGATAAACCCACCAGCTCCAGGACTGGACAGGTCTTCCCTCTGGCTGTGGGTTCACACTGAGCAGTTTCCCACTCTGCTCACAGCAGGCTTGTGTTCTCATCCCATGTTCCCAAACCATTTGGCTATGAAGCAAGTATGGGAGAGGCCCCTTAAGCTACAATTGTTCTGAATTTCAATTAATAATTAAAAAAAAAAGATGAAAGGGAGTGTTTTGTTGGAGCGTATTGCTTAGGACACTCACCTAGAAGTGGAGACACTGAGATCCAGGCTCTAGAAATTACATGGTATTGTTTAAATACAGAGTAAATACTTGAGTTAGGCTGTCAGATCCTGCTGTGATAGCAAGGTACACAAGTACTTTGGTACATGTAACTATCTCAATAGATGTTTATCTCTCTAAATTTGGTACAGTCCTAGTGAAATCCTTCTAAATTATCAAGGATGCCTGAAATACCAGCTGTATGTTGGCATTTCTAGCTAATAAAATCTCTTTAGTGTTTGTGTTCCTAAGCCATTTATGAAAGCAGACTTTAGGCTCCTGGGCACCCTACTCATCAGTCACTTTAATGTCACTCATTCTGGAATAGGGTAGGAATTCAAAGCAAAAGTTTATAAATTTTAAGCTCGTATTCTAACTGGGATATTATCTCTGAAAAAAATGGTTTTAATTCCTAATGGAGAAAGGGGATAGGGAAAAAAGAAAAACATTTGACAAAGGGAGAGGGCAGAGGATGAAAGGAAACCCTTTATTCAATTTGGTAATAGTTTTGTTAGTTTGTTTTTCTATTTAAACCTTCCAGATATAGACAATCCATAAAAGCCACTAGTAAAATTCACATCAAGATAGGTTAAATTATCTAAAAAAATGTTATATCACATCATCTGTAAATTGAGAAATTCTGTATTGTTACAAAATTTTCAGGAATATCCATTAAATTTCCAAAAGATGTTTTCTCCATATTTGAAATGAACTCTTGCTAACTTAGGCCTTAACTTTAGTTAAAAAATTTGAAAACAGGTTAGGTTTACGTAGCTTTAGGGTCTTTCTGCCATGAATTTTCTGAAGTTTCTCTGGTGGCTGTAGTGTTTAGAGAAGGGACAATATTTAAGTCCATTAGTTGAATTTTGGGGAGATCTGACATCTGATTTAGCTCCATTACACTCACAGCCGGTCTACTCCTCAAAGAGCCATTGAGATATGGCTCAGATATGCCCATCAGTTGTTTCTTTCAGCTGAGGATAGGGATAATACAACGTTTTCCCTCACACCTGGTGATCCTCAGTATTTTTAAGCTGCCTCTGTGCTCCATGCAGTCTGGTCACTTGTTGCTGTCTGATGTTGGGTACCCAAGTACCCATTCCAGCATCTGGGACACAATGTGTGCTCAGCTGTGTTATTTGAAGTGCAAAGTTGCCTCAGCCCACCTCTGAAGTGGTCCTTGTGTCTGTAGCTTCATGCAGGCAGAAAGGTAATGGAGACACAGCTGAGTGAGGAGGACGTTAGACTCTGCTGTGTATGATTTTGCCAGCATTGTGAAATCAAGCCTTGCAAAGTGAGTGCTGTAATCGTGCCTCATTGTGAAATCAAGCATAATATGCCCACATTCATGCTTTATGTTTTGATGGAAAAGGTACTCACCAATATATTTGGAATTGGGAGATGCACACAAAGCCAAGAAGAATCTTTTCTTAACCTTGGCACATGTGTATTTTTCTTGCATTCAGTCTACGTGGTTGTATGTAATTCACGAAGGAAACTTCTCCATGGAGAGATGTAGTACATTCAGTCTTACCTATAATTTAAGAAAAAAAAAACAACAAACACCCTATAAAGCAGAAAAATTTTGCATGTTTCTAAGTGTCAGGAAGAGTATAGAGGAAAACACACCCTAAACAGCACCTACATTTACAGGGTGCACATTAGTGTGAATGCGATGTTGTTTAATTGTGCATTCAATTATCCTGGCTCATGAGAAATTGAAAATTAAAGTGTGCTGGTAATTATGCTCCAAGTATCCATCAGTGCTCCAAGTAGCTCTGGAATTGGCTTTAATGGCTCATACACACCGTGTGCCTCTCTGCATGACAGCACGAGTTGGGCTTGGCTCCTGTTATGGTCTATCTTGGTGTGTCAGAAAGTATCGGAAGCTGGAGACAAATAAATCTTGCCTTAAAATACATAGCTAGCATGAGAGAAATGGAGCCAGACAAGTAATTTGTAAGATATTATTGTAACTTTTCACAGTCACTAAGTTAGAGGATGGAAAAAGAAAAGGTGTTTTGGGGTACATTAAGATCATTATTACGTTGTAGTCGATCATTTAGCTCTGATCTATTAAGTAATATTGTTCTTCACAAAATTGCACTTTTTTTAGTCCACTTGTGTCTCCAACTTTATCACTTCACTTTACCAAGGGGGGGGTCCTAGCTTTTTTGCTCTATACCCCTTCTGCCAATGGCCCAGGTCTGCCACCTTTGCCTTCTTGTTTGTGGTGAAGGCTTCTCTTATGTTGGGCTCCCAGAGTCAGACCTACATACCACCTTTCCCACTCCCCTACCTTGGGGTGATATTCTTGTGGTTAGATTTGAAAATTCAATGGTGTGCCCTACGATCCCTAAAAGAGAGTGTTTGGGAGACACTGAATCTTTCAAAATTGGTTTAATTGCATGTGTGACTGCAAGGTAACTGAGTTCCTCTTGAAACAGCAGAGCAAAGCAAAATCCCATTTAACCTCCTAGGAAAGGTTTAGCTCTTTGACTTTGAATAGAAAAAAAAAGTTTAATGTAAATACATCCTGAACTTCACCAAAATTTGTTTACAATTAAAACTTATCTCTGAGCTTGCAATGCAGAATTTGATGTTGTAAGCCTGGTAGAGCCATGTAGCACATACTTTAAAGCAATTTACAGTACTAAGAATCTAATAAAGGTAGCTGACAAGATAATTGCCAAATTATATGAATGCATTACCACTACTTGCACACAAGTGCTCTTTAATTATTTTTTGGCATCTGAGGAAAGGAAGAGGAATGCTGAGTTAATAGACAACATGTAATCCATCTGTGTTTGTTTTGGTGCATCCTGGATTTGTGGAAGATACCGACATGAGATGTTGCCTGGGGTACAATGACCTCTGTGCACAGGAAAAAAATTGCCCCTCACTAGACTAATAGTGCAAAACAAGAGAGTTGCTTGTCTTTGGATTATGACCCGGTCACCTAAAGCATGTGGGAAAAATGTGTTCAGATAAAGGCTACAAAATTGTTAACACTTTTAATTATGTTTAGATTACAGAGCATTATACAACTAGCAGTGTCCCTGTTATTGAAAACCTTATCAGCTGCCATTCAGTGAATGCCCTCACTAATAAAGTGCTTCGTGGAATTTTTGCATGTATTTGTGCCTGGTGTTTGTCCAGCCGCATCTTGGGGATTTCCTTCTGAGGCATCCATCTGATCCTAATCCCAGCCAACAATAGCTATTTTATTCTATTATGCTCTATCACACAGTAATTAAAGAAATTATTTCCATGTTATCATTATTATTGTCTGTGGATACATCACTGATGAAAATAGGAAAGATATTTCTTGTTAAGACTGTGGTATTATTCAGCCACTTGTCTGTTATGCTTTCTTGATTCATTCAGAAAATAATTGCAAGTTACAATGATATGGAACTCTTTAATAGCATCATTGTCTGATTCCATTTCCTCGATTTGTTTTTTTAAATTAAGTCAGGAGTCTATTCTATGAGGAGTGAAGGTAAAATGATCTTCATGTATAATACTCTGTTCAAAGCTTGCTGCTTCAGATGGTAGAAACAAAGGGCTTAATGAAAACAGACTTATATTAGAATAGGAAATATTGGCTATGCATTTCTTATGGATAGGACAGATAGATGGATAATTCTTCTTGTGAAAGACAACTGTCTGTGCTTTCACTGGCACCACAGAATACCAGGATTATATGACCACATAGCTCTCCCTGATTAACATGTTCACCATCCCCAAAGTGCTCTGTGGAACCAAGCTTGAAAACCTGATTTGGAGGTTTGGTCCTGCAGAAGTCATTGGACAAGCTGGGGGTCAGTACTGGTGCTCAGCATTGTCCTTTCAGTGTGCCAGGGAAGGGAACACAGCAGCAGAAGGGCAGAGTGGGAAGTCTTGGAGAGGAGTTTCGAGGAGAGAAAGTTAATCTTATGACTGTGCCACGACCTTGAGCAGACCATGCTCTCAATCTGTAAGGAAAGAATGAGGTGGTGAACACACGGGGCTGGAGATACCTGGCACAACAAAGTTCTTGGGTAGAATTAAAAGGGGTAACCCTCTCCAATAGCTGCACTGAACAGGGAAGTGATGACAGATAGTAGGTATCTACTCACTGAGAGTTCATTGGAAAGCCTTTCCTCTCAGAATCCAAAAGCTTGGGCTGTTTCATGGCCCGAATGTATTAGTCTAGGTTTCCAAATGAAAGCTTCCAAGAAAAACAAAGGCTTGTCTTGAGGTGTTATGATAAGTCCTGATTTTGACTTGTGGGGAGATGGGAATATGCTTGGAAAAAGCTTTGGGTGGTGATTATTGTTCAACAGCAGTCAGGAAGCTGCACCTTTTTTTCTACCATAATTTTTTTTCCCTCTTTTTAACTTCTTAGTTGTTTCTTCCAGGAGTGCAAGCACCATGCTTCTTCAGTCACCAGGGTCGTGTTTTTTGGAGATGTGCAGAATTTGAGATGGGCAAAAAGAATGGTAGGATTTCATGTAGTTGTAGTAACTGGAGGAAAATGAAAACCCATTCAGAGGGTTTGTGTTCACCACTCCAGCAGCTGGTAACCTGGGACCCAGCAGAGCCTCCAAGTGTGCCCACTACCAATCCACTCTCCCTGGGACAAGTTCCCAGCAGCTGGGTTCACCGGGCATGCAGATTCACTGCTTCTGCCTGTGTACCTGAATGCAGATGCTTCTATCACAGAGCAGTTGTCAAACTTGGTGCGGGTACAACAGCACTGCCAAAACAGCTGGATCAGCTGATGGGACAAGGTACCACTCAGCCTTGTCCCAGATGAGGTTACTACAATCATTAGACTCCATACAAGGAAGCTCCCAATGACAATGTAGTTGTTTTGACTGAAAGTATTTGTTTATTTTTTGAAGGTATGGGACTTCCAAGTAGGTCTTCTAGTTGTTCTCTGAGTCAGGCCTGTGGTTACAGCTGTGGACATCACATTTGTTCTCATTAGTTGCTCATACTCAATCATCTCTCTGGACTGACCTCCGTATTTACCCCTTGTTCAAACACATGGTGCAATTGCAAATTAATTGACTACCGAGGTGCTTTTCCTGGATAAAGACTGGCTTCCTACTTGGTTTTGCTGTTTCCTATTCAAATCCAATTTCCATGCTGTAAATAGGAAATCTTCCCCTGTGTGCTTGTCAAAATTCGAGCAAAGTCCGTAGTTCTCAAAGTAGCATACATCTTTTGGGGTCATGGCAAAGCACCAAATTAGTATTGTTTCCAGCACAGAATAGTTCATCCTTATGTTAACATTTTATGCTCATAAATGCATGTCTGAGGAGCATAACAAGGTTAATCCTTTAGTGCACTTGAACACATGCACTATGTGGGCAGCAATATATAATGAATATATATTGAATATATGATGAATAGTATCATTGCAGAAGCATTGCCAGAACATAGATAATGAAGTGATCTTGGTCTGCAAGTATTGACTTAATTGCTTCCACGGCATATTGTCTTCTGTGATCATTTTGGTTTGCAAATTGATCAGGTGGAGATGTACTGTGGTTGATGAGGAATACTATAAGAGCAGGTTATCACTCTTACAAAGAACTTGTTTCCATTAATTTTCTTTATTTCTCTGTATTTTTAGTCAATCAAAAACTGGGGCTAAGACAAACACATCCTTGGTATGCAAAAATCTGTGGAGAGTGGGAAAATAATTACAAAAAGTCTTCAGAGTTACTTTCAAGATTTCTTCTTTCTTCGTACCACAATTTCTACTTTCAGAAGTCCTCCATGTTTTCAATCATGCTTTGAATAATCCATACATGTAACCAAATTTTGGATGATTCTTGCTTTCTCTTTTTTAACAAAAAATAGATTAAGACCAACAGGCCATGTTTTCACTCAGCAATTTTGCTTATCTCTGGGTTTAAAAAGTTTTCCAATTATGAGTGAATTATTTCTCATCACGTTTTTCTTGTCTCATGGGGTCTCTGAATTAGACTTCACCCTAGTGCAGTTAAGAATTTAAAAACACTTTACTAAGACCTAAATAGGTGCTTAAAACTAAGGGTGTAAGCGAATGTTTCTCTCAGATGTAAACGACTCTAAGTTTATGATGCTGTTATTTTCTCAAGGGTTTTACTTGAGCACTGCAGTGGTCTTTAGGTCTGTGAAATCTCTAGTGCGTGTAAAGTTAACCTTGGATAAGTGGTTGTGGCACCTGGACTTGGTTTCAAGAATATATTTTGTGAATGTAAATATTGTCTCTCATTAGTATGCTTCATTATTTGCTTAAAATTTTGTTTGTGTGGATGTTCTAGCAGAAAGATTTGCTAACAAATTATTCTTGGAGGGCAGCAAAACTGAAGCAAACTCATTTGCAGGGTAGGAAAAAAGGCACACAAGGTGCTACAAACAGCAGCCCTTCAGTTTTAACTGACAGCGTTTGTATTTCAACACATTTGTGATTAAAAAAATACCACAGAGCAGAATAAGAGCTGGGTGAGGGTCTTTCCTTGTGTTTGAGGAGAGAGCAAGTATGAAGACTCCCTTGCTCTCATAATTTATTTTTCTGTTTACCATTTATGATACTTCAATAGTTACGCTCTTAGCAGGTAGAATAACAACTGATTAAAGCTATTTCTGTAGCATTTCTATTTAGCTGTAACTAATAGGCATAAATATTTATTCTGTAGTTATCAGTAAAATATATTTTTCTGTAAGTACCAATAACAAACCAATCCCCTAATTACGATATAAAACAGCTGGTGGCATTCACAGAAACATTTCCCTTTGACAGATAACTCGGAGAGCAGAGAACAGTGCTATTTTCATTTAGACCCTTTCAAAGAAACAAGAAAATAAGAAGGGAGTTTTAGAATTGTATTCTACATGCACATTAACTCCCACATTGTTTTCTGTCCAAGATTATAAACAATGTTTATTTGAGAGGCTTTAGATTTATTCATATTTCAAATACTGTAGGGAATGATTAAAGATATCGATCATTAATCTAGTGGTGGTACAACAGAGGAACTTCCAGCTTGTGCCCCACAAGCTCAACCCTGTGCAAGCACTGAAGTCTGTCACCTTTCTGCTGCTCCCAGATCATTTGGTAAAATTTTCATCAAATACCCAGCCCTTTTTGATGTTTGCCTATGTGGTGCCTGTCAAGAGCTGGAAAGATAGATTGGTGTTGGATAACTACTGTTTGGATCCAAAAGGCTTTTAATAGCTGTGTTACAATCCCTAGAAACTGCTCAGGGATTCTTTAGCAGTAGTTAATGAACGCGCCTTAGTGACGAGAACAAAATAAAGTCAGAGAGGGCTGAACTCTTCCAAATGGTTCGTAAATCCTAAAAACAAGATCAGTTCTACTCTTCATCCAGCAGTTTATAAGTTGATATGTGAATGAGGGTGATAGAAAGATATGGCTTATGGTCAGTCGTTGTCTCATGCTTTTGAGAACAAGCAGACTGAGATTCAAAGCATCTGTTACAAAACTAAATGAATTCTAGTTGAAATTTATTTCTAGAAAAGTTGTCCATTGGGACATTCCTGCAGTAAGTTGAATATTTATTTCTGCTGCGAGACATAATTGCATCTGCTGTGTGGTTTTGATTTCTGAACGTCTGGGGGCCAAATCTCAGTTGCTCTAAATGGGTATAGCTGTTCTCTGGTCTTTTGTTATGGAAATTTTTGCTTGAGATCTCAAACTGTGGGAAAGATAATCTTTTTTTTTTTTTTTTTGCAAGGAGACAACTTTGGATGTGTTCATTTTTTGGTGGATATTGGGGTTTTTTCCTAGTGAAGACAGGGTCAGACTACAAGTAGAATACATGCAGCAATGTTCTCCTGTGTCTGGTAAAAAGCCTAATTTAAATAGATTCCTTAATAAAAAAAAAAAAAAAATTGGACTGTTCTAGTAAAAGTTATTCTTTTGTTTTGTTCAAGTTTCTATTTCCTATGGGCACAATAATATTTCACTTAAAGCTAAACATATTCATTCAAAATGGTGCCACTGCTCCTTGTTGGGAGTGTGAGGGCTTCATCCTCTGATCCTTCCCTGTGGGCCAGGCTCCCTGATTCTGTTACGGGGAGGAACCTAAACTCTTCCTCTGCATGGTTTCAAATGACAGAGATTTGGAGCTCGTGAGATCTTTTGAGGGTGTTGTTGGGTTTTTATGCTATTGGGTTTTGGTGGAGCTTCTTTTTGATGTTTGTTTGGGTTTTTTTAGGAAGGAAATATTTCATCTTTAAAATTTCTAGCTTTGATGGACTTTTAATCAAAGTCCACAGTGAGGTCTTTTGCTCAGTAATCATTTTGCCCTTAAGGGGGGCTATATATGAGGCTACTTCCATGCTCTCCCAAACTATCTCCACAAAGTTTCTCCAGTGTCATTTATTGCATGTTGGAGAAGGTTTACATGGAGAAAGGGGCATGCAGAAAGAGTAGGTCCATATCTCTTTACATGCCTCATTGCTGGTGCCCCATGCTCTGTGCACCTCAATATGAGAGTGTTATAATTTTATACAGAGGGGTTTGTTTTTTGAGATTTTCAGCTGTTGTTTCTTAGCTCTTTGTCTAGCTACTTCATGCATGAAATAATTCATGTGGTTTGGACATCCATGCAGGCAAAGGCTTTAAGTTCAACTTTTAAACTGTTTAGTTTGTGTATGAGAAATTTTTTCCCCACTAGCTTTACTTTGGGCTATTAGCCATAGCTGTATTTGGGCCAAGCTTTTTCATGAAGGATCAAGAATTTACTGAGTACATATGTTCATTTTCTTTCCCTTGAGACTACCTTTCTCCTGCAATCCAGCCTGGAAAAGAAACTTGCCATCGAAACGGCCTTGACACTTTGCACAACACTTCCTATCCTCCCTGTGCTCATCCTCTTGGGTTTTTCAGGAAAACAGCAGCAGTGGGGCAGTGTACAGAACTGCAAGTGAAATGCAACTTTACAGTTCTACAACTCATGGATAAAAATTACAACTTAAATGAGTAAATGTAAATGTTGAACATGTGCCAGAAGACAGAATAGAGCTGGTTAGCAGCTTAGTTGGTATGGAGAAATCTTTCCTGCTTCATTAGTGCTGATACCATGTGCAAGTCTGAGCTTTAGAAACGTGGAAACAAATTTCTAATCACAGAGAGTCAAAACTGGGAAACTCAACCAAGACCTCTGCCAGCTGCATGTTTATTCCAGGCTGCAGAGCTGGATGTATCTTACTTGCCAGGATGTATCTTTGGCCAGATTTTATTATGGGTTATAGTTACCATTTTTTCAGAATAGTTGGGAACCACAGTTTAACAAATGTTGGAAAGGGTTGGAGAGGAGGGGAGCTGGTTCAGCTCACAGTGTGGTTATAGGGATGTGGTTATAGGGGAAGCTCGTATAGAGTTTTCCTTGGTAAATCCACAGTCAGGGGTGCCTTCAGTGCAGAGATGAGCCCTGAAGTCTGGCAAGTGTTGCAGAAGCTGGTTTCTACTGGATGAGTTTGTACAGCAAACATTTTGTGGAACTGCTTACATTTTTTTCTCACACTCAATTCCTTCCAATAGTTCCCTTTCAGTTTTTCGGGAATATTTAATCCTGACACAGGATGTTGGATTGATTGCTCAGCTCTAGAGACTCAACAGCATTTGCTGTTGGATCTCTCTTGATGTAGTGATTTATCAGTGTAAGATATTTGTCCACTTCTTGGGACTGGCAAAAATGCCAGCCAAGTGAAAATAAGATGAAACCTGTTCTGGTTTTAGTGAGATGTTTCTTGGACACTGACATCCACATGCAGGGTGCTCAAATCTCTTGCTCTGAGCTGTGAACTCACTTCATGCTGATTTTTTTTAACCAGGCAAACTGAACATGCTTTGACTTTCAACAGAAGACAGGGTACCCAAGAAGAACACTATAGTCCTCAGCCCACTGATTTTTCTAACTTTATTCTCCATGATCCTCTCTGTCATTACTAGACTTTGTCAGGAAATGTAGCCTTGCAAGAGACCCAGTTAGAGTCTGTGAATTATTTACACTATTAAGATTGCCCAGCTTGAAACAGATTTTCCAGCAACAGTGGAGGGCTCCAGCTGCTTAGGTCTTTTAAGCAGTCTTAAACTTGAAAACCAAAAATCATGTAAGCAACTTACTCATCACACCTGAAACTCCGGGCTGTTGTTTAGTCAGTTGAATTTGCACCCAGTTTCCTGTTTCTGCTTTGGCTGTGCATGGCTGCAGCAGAGGGACAGAAACTCTGCCTGTACTCCTGCACAGCCATCCTTGGTGCACCTTCTGGGTCCTCACACACACTGTGGTGTTTGCACAGCTCTTGAGTGCAGCTGGTTATCATCTGCCTCCTCTCTTTCCTAAGCAAAAATTATGCAAGTTTCTCTGTCTGTTTTACACTATGTTAGTGTTAGCAAAAAGGAAGTTGCTGAAGAATATGGATGTGAAGCAAAAGTTTTTGAGGGTTTGGGTTTTATCTTAGTTGGCTAGAGGTTTTGAACTGAAATCTTGGTAGAGATGAACTTTACCTTTAAAATAAACAGTATTACTTCTTCTGTCGCTGTTGACTGTAAGTTCTGTGCCCTGGAGCTCCAGGGGCTCTTCTGTTTTGACCCCAGTCACAGAGTGTTACTGGCCAAGAACTAAGATCTGCAGGTCAGAATCACTATAGCAATTCTACCTCCTTCTCTGACTGATTGCCAGGTAGAATGCAGATGTTTTCAGGTTCCCCTACTTGTTGATATCAGGACACCAGTTTGTAGTTTATTGCCTGTGGCAAATTCTCCAAGTGTGCTCCAAGTTACTGGTCTAATTTTTTAAGAATCTTAGTGCAGTATCACTGGAGTCTGAAGTCAACAACCTTCCTTGTTTTGTCCTGGGGGAGTAAAAATCCTATCTATAGACTAAGAAATAAACAAAATAGACCAAAACTGCTTTGGTTGCAAATTCTACAGAAACATTCTGTATAAGAATGAGATAGATGAACCAGAATAAGTCACTGCAATTTGGAAACTTCATATTTGGTATTCAGCTTGCAGCAAGAATAAAAAATTTGATGGTTTTGCCCACTATTTTGTTGAGAACTGTCACTAACGATGACAAAAATGAAAAGATGACAAGACCACATGTGCACTTAAGGGAGGAAAAACAAAAGCACAGGATAATTCACACCGTAGATTCAATTTTCATGCTCTTACAGTCTCCAAGGACTTGCATGACTGACAACTCTAATAGCAAAAATCTGGATGTTAGGGTCTTCCTTCACTGACCCAGTAAACCTTTGCCAAGTCATGATAGTTGCCTGATGCACAGCCTGAGTGTCAGCTGAAGAAAGAGAAACACCTGGGATCCAAGAGCTGAAAAAGACATTTAAAAAGGAAATATAAGATGAAGTGGAAGAAGGTCACAGGCAAAGAGCAAAGACTGGTGTAGCTAAAACTAGTAGAATGGAGGAACAGGCATTGTTGGAGATAAGACTGTTCCTGGCTAATGGATCATACAGATTTCCAGACTGGGTTTTGTCACTTGTTGATACCATGCTGTTGTGATATTACTAGTTCAAGATTGGATCTTCTCTAAATGTTCATCATGGAGCAGTTCTCTGGGCAATGGGCAATTTCCTAACTCTGAAAACAGTACCAGCTTCACCTGGTGAAGGATGCACCAGGGAGCAGTGGTCTCCAAGGGGAAAGGCTCTGCTGCCAACTGGGAATGCTACAGAGCTCATTTGCAGATTTGAGCTCCTATTTAATGTGATTTCCAGCAAATCTTTAATGGAATTCATGATTATGGCTGACTAGAATTCTTACGTCGCTTTTATCTGGATCTCTCTCATCTCACCCCATAAAAAGCGGGTTTTATGAAGATGTGGAGTAGCCTACTGCACAAGTGACACATCACCTCCTGAAATCTAATAGAGCTGTCATCCTCATGTTGCTGTTGTATCTGTTAAAGCGATCAGCTGAACATCTGTCCCTCCGTATTTTATACATTACAAACCACTCTGCCAACTCCTTCCACCCAGCCAGGTTCCCGGAAATGCTGCATTTTAAATGCTTTTAGAGTGGGAGGAAAGAGGGAGTGTTTTTTTCATTTTTCAGTCAGCTGCATCTGATAAAATAACAATTTGTAGTGCTGGGTAACCCCAAACATGTAAAAGCTAGTTTGCAAGCCATGCTGCAGTATTATAAAAAGGACTGGAGCTCTTCAAAATTCATTCGATTGGAATCACATTGGGCCCAAATTTGGCAAGAAAACCACCTAATTTCAGTGCTGAAATCTGTAAAACACTGGAAGTAATTCTCCATTAGCATGGAGTTCATATAAATCAAGGCTTCTGCTTCCAAAACTGAATTACCCACAACAGCACAAGCTATTGTTGCTTTTAGGAGCAGACATTCAAACCCAAGCATGTCCAGTTCCAGGTGTTCAATGCTGTAATGGAGGCCAGGGTTTTTCTGAGACATTTGGTTAAGTTAAACAGCATGTTGACCTTTCCTGAAAAATCTGGTCCTCTCTTGAAAGGGATTTTAACTCTTTCACAAAAAAAAAATCTGACCTGTTTTTTCTGATTCTGAATATTTTTACAAAGTCCATTTTCTGACAGGATCCTTCTATTTGGTTTGATGACACCCACAGGAAAGCGTTGCAAAGAGCTCATGAGCCTGGACCAGCAGCAGAAGGCTGGAGAAAACAGTGATGAAATGGAGGGAGCAGAAAGGGGAGAAAGGCACAGCCAGAGGAGCTTCCTTGGCAAATCCCTCTTCCCTCACACACTTGGGTAACACAACTCCATCATAGGCACCTCAAACAGAATTTTATTCCCTCCTAGAGTGAAAAGCTGAGCAGATTGCTGTTAAAATCAATCAGATTTCATAGAACTAGCTGCAGGCTGGCAAACACAAAATAACCAACTGCTTTTTTTACCCTCTTTTTAATGCTTTTTTACCTAAAGAGCAGCAGGTGTTCTGGGCTGCCCCGTCAGCATTTCCATATGGGTCAGAAACTAAATCAGCTACCAAATACCAATGGAAAGTAATTAATTACTTCTGCAGTACTTCTCTCTCTTTGCTGATATTGCATTTATTTTCATTTTTGGGCTGTACCTGCCTGTGGTGTAGTTTCCAGGTTATTGTCCCTGACATTCTGTTTTCAACTGAGTATGAGTGAAAGAAAACATTCTTTTCCAGACCTATTCTAAATGTTACTATTGTGCTGTGGGTTTTTTTTTAACCTGAAACCATTTTGCTTAGACATTGCTGGAGAGTCAAACCATGTGCAAAGACGCTGTATATTTAATACATTGTAATTGGGATTGACACAGGATATGGTTTATTTGAAACTTCATCTTGGAAAAGTCACAGTGCAGCTGGTTTATTAGCTGTGATGGCTCTTGATATCTCGAGAAGCTCACCTTGTTACACCTGCCAGGAAAGACTCCTGGAAAAGCTAAGGCAGTTTATCTCAATAAATACTTGGATACAGCATAAAGGACACTTCCTTGCTGTGTACCTGTAATCAAAATGGGCTAAGACTAAACTGTGTGTGTCTGCAGCCAGATTATGTGCTACTGATAAACTCATAATCAAAGAAGTAAAACCCTTTTGAAGATCAAAGGAACTGTTGTTCATGTGTACAGTGTATCTGATTACAAGCAATGGTCTACAGTATCTTGCAGCAAAAAATACAATCATTGAAGCAAAAAGGAGTGGTTGGGATGGATGGAAAGATTGGGCTTTAGCACCGTCTTCTCTGACCTTGGACACTCTGACCCAGTGTTAGGAGTAAAATACCCATTGTTGCAGCCAGCATATCTCCCGTTCCTCTTCCAAACTGAGTTTTCAGTCAACTGGAGAGACTCTAGGAGGAACAGTGAAACCATCAGACATATTTTGTCATGGAAAGCTGTCCTGACTTCTCGAGAGAAAGGAAAGCTTTACTTTTTTCCCTTTGTTTCTCATATTCCATTGCAGACATGGCCAAGAACCAGGAAAAAAGTTATCATGTCTCATCCTTGGGTTGTTCAGTGCTATTCACGTTGCATAGTTTGGGCTTTCTTCTACTCCTAACACACTTTCTAGTGAAGTAATACTAATCATTGAGGGCTCTCAATGCTCAGTCCTCCTCAGAGGATCTTCTCTCAGCATCCCCCAACAGGACCATAACCCTGTCTGTCTTCTGAGGACTGGGGGAATTTTTGTGGACTTGGAGCACACAGTTCAAGGAGTCCTTGAGACAAAAGTAGCTGTGTGCCAAGATCAGCACTGACAGGGTGTGGAGGAGTTTGATTAATATGCTGAAACTTAAGCTGTATCTGCCAGAGGCTGGTACTAATATACAAAAAAAACTTGAAACAAGATAGATGTTTGAGAAATGCTATAGATTCCCTTATGTTGTCTGGGGCACAGGGAGCAGAATACTTCTGCACAGATCAGATATTATGTTGCTGGTAGATACTGAAAAGCATGAGAAAAAGGATAAATTGAATATCTGGAGATAGGGACTTCCACTGCAGCCACCTCAATGGCAACCATGGAGCAGGTTTTTCAGTCTGAAGCAGGTTAGATGCACTAACATAATTAATCCTTCCCTCCCACATGCTCCATGCTAGGCAAAATTATCTGTGCCTGTCAACACCTGAAGGAATCATGGTGTACAGGGTCTGTATACAGTGATTCTGGTCTCATCCAGGGTATAAAGTGATCATGCTCTTCTTCTCACCTCCTCCCCCTTCCATATATTTCAGCAATTGACTTCCCAGAGCACTTCTGTCCTATTAATAAGACATGCTGTCACTCTTGTTTGCCTGCCAGAGAAACAGGATAACACCTGAAAATCTGAAAGTGAAGAAAAGAATTATTTCATTATAAATTATTTCTAAACTAAGAATTTTAGAACAAGTGAGTCAAAAGTACATCTTGAGGAGGAGGGAGGTTCAGTAAGGCACCGTATGTTGCGAATTTTGACTGCTCTAAAACTTTTTTGTTGTTTATGAGAAATGCTTCATAGAAACATAGCACAGCCCAGGTTGAAAGGGATCTTGAAAGATCATCTGGTCCAACCTTGTCATGAAGAAAAAATGTGATTATAAGAATGTCCTGGTCTTGCTATTTCCTGGGCATGTTGGATTGTACCTTGCTTTTTCCAGGGTCAGATGGTGTCATTCTGATAAAGCAGAGTAGGAAATGAGGCTGGTAGGCCACTTCTCTCCTTGATTTTTCACATGCTCCATGTAACCCAAAACTGAAGCATAATCTATTGGCACGAGATGAACTGAATTGAGAGTATACAGACAAAGAACTTTTTCGAATACTTGACATTTCAGTCTCAACCACGGTTTACATCTGAAGTAATTTGAAGGTTTATTTTTATTAGAATCTGAATAGTCATTTTTGATTAGCAGTCTGCATAGATCAGAAATGATATTGCAAATCTGAAGCCATGCAGATTGCCAAAGGTAACACACTATCTTTGCTTACTCAGGTTTTCAGTGCTGAACTTATTTGAAGTTGAGCTGAACCATGGAATATTTGTTTGCTTTGCAACTGTTGTCTACCCATCTGCTTTAGGTTTTGCTTGATTTCAAGACGGGTTGGATTGTTTTGGTTTTTTGTTTCTTATTAAAGACATTGGTTGCATTAATCCTCTGAAAAATCAAAACGCCCTCAAGATTAATTACAGATATGGGTCAGCTATTTGTTGCATTCTACCCATATGAAACAGGTGTTTGGGTTGGCAAGTCACCCAGAGGCAAGGGAAGGACTTAGTAGATGAGAAGCAGCCCTGCGACATTTTTTTATGAGTTTATGGTGAAACTGAGCTTTACACATTGTCCAGGAGTCAATTACTTCAAATGTTGTGTTCTGCAAACAATTCTTACTGGAAGGGTTTCATAGAATCACGGAACAATTGAGGTTGGAAAGAAAATTTTCAGGTCATTTAGACCAATCCCTGCACAAATTATGACCATCTGCCTTTGTTTTCATCATAGCCACCCATGAGGTAACTGGAGAAAGTAATTATATGTACCTATCCTCAGCTCTCTCCTTCTCAGGCTGAAGAAATGCCATTATCAGTCTGTTCTGTCCTCCAGGCCTTGTCTGCCTTGGTCAGAGCATGTTCATGTCCTTCTTGACTTCAGTTCTTCAAAGGCAGCCTTCCTAAGGGAATTCAGAGTAATCCCTTCCCCTGACCTGCTGGGCAAGTCCTTGCCAGTTCAGAGCAGTAGGTGTTTGACCTTTGATGTGCTGCTGGCTCACACTCAACTCCTGTCCACCTCATCCCCACCAACTTCTCTGCAAAGCTGCTTTCTGTTCAGATAATCTGCAGCATACGTGGGGGTTACTCATTCAGATGCAGGGGTCTGCACTGGACTTTGTTGAATTGCATGTGGTTTCTGTCAGTTGACTTCACCTGCCAGTCAAGAGGTACCTGAACAGAGCCCTGTCCTCTGGCATATCAGCCATTCCCACCAATTTAGTACCTCGTGTGACCCTGCTAAAGGTGCAGTCCATCCTGTTGGACAAGTTAATGTGGCTAAACACAGCCCCAGTACCACACTCTGAGAAGCCTCACTAATGATCACCCACCATTTGAGTGTCAAGTCACTCCCCACTACTCTCTAAGCCTGGCAGCCCATCTGGTTTTTTCCATACGTCTCCATGTGTCCCCTGAACCTGTGGCTTGGGTTAGAGGACAGTACAGGCCAGGTTTGGGGAGCTAGAAGGGGAAGGTAATAAATTCACAACTAGGACAGGCACCTTTTGCTAATGGCTTTCAGTGGGAGGTGGTGAACCCACAATGTTTTCCCTGAGGGAATTCTCCAGTAGCATATTTCAGTGTTTCTGAGACTTGGAACCCAGGTTTGTTTTCCTAAGATCTACTTGGCAAATGAGTAATGCTTTCAGCAGCCAACAGTGCTGCAAATTTGATACAGCAGGGAGCCCTCTCATTAGGTAGAAAGGATTCAGAGTGCAGTGGTTAAACCCAAGCACTGGAGTTCCAGTCCAGGGCTGCAGAAGGCCACTCTTAAGAAGAGCTTGTTTGCCATATGCTGGCAGATGACTGTCTTTTCCTCAACAACTAAACTCTTGTTTAGCTTTATTTCAAATGTTTACTTTTCTGCTGGGATTTCAATAAAAGCCCCTTGTCTTGCAGCAGCAGCAGCAAGTCATCCAGGACGAGAATGGGGTCTGTAAAACTGTCCTCATTTGGTGCTTGTAAAGCTCTTTGAGAGAGAGCGCACTACCCATCCTGTGTTTTCCTTTTGGAAGGAAGTTAAACATACATTATTTAAGTTATTTTTGTTATTGTTGGATCACTGGGACAAAGGAGCTGACTGGTAACACACATAAAATAGTTGAAATATATGCCCCTATGATTCTTTTTCTAAGAAACTGCACAAAACAAACTCCAAAAAAAGGAAAGGCGGAGGCAGAGAGTGAGGATCAGTCATTATGTTTTGAGTTGCTTTGGTTTATGGGTTGTCTTTTTCTTTTCAAGCTTCTATTAGCCTACTGAATCTCAGGCTACTTCTGGTCCCCAGAGATAAAGCCACTTATTCAGTTTCTCTAACAGAACAGTTGCCTTTGAAAATTAAATTTTACAGCTAGATCACTAGTACATCCATCCACTGAGGAGGAGTGCATCCAGCACAGTAGAATGCAATTGCTTCTGTTTTCTGGTGGCTTTTCCCTTTGTTACTGCATTGTGACCATCTCCTTGTCGCTGAACAAATGCTACAGCAGCTGTGGACAGGAGCAGAAATCTGTATTTTAATTTTCTATTTACTTGTCTGTTTCAAGATTTAAATGTTGTTGAGTAGCAAAAAAAAAGCCAAGTTCAGGGCTGGAGCAGGAGCAGCTCTTGAGCCCGTGAGTGCTACAGAGGCAGCCTCTGGTACCTTTGAGCACTCGGTGTTCATAGTTTTTGCACCTTCCACAGCTCCCAGAGCATCCAGCCCAAGTGCAATTCTGAATTCATCCCTTCTCCCAGACTTCTGATGAGGAGGGAGCCACCGAGGCAAAACCTGCGGGTCCCTTCTCCCCCACTGGTGTTGACTAAATCATGTGAGAGGGATTAAGGAGACCAGTGAAGCATTTTAACCCTGCTCTCACTGCAAGAGCCGTGGGGACCTGGCGTGTTTGCTTAACAACCGGGCATGTGTATCAAAGAGTCTGGTACATGAGAGCGGGAGCAAGGCGGAGTTTAACAAACAGCCCTTAATCCCGTTAGCTCTTGATGCTGATGATGGGGCCACAACATGGAACTAGAGTGTGTTTGCTCCAGGATTTCCTTTACGTGACGTGTTCCCTCTGGACGGTGAGCACTAAGGATCTTTTGCTGGTTTAGGAAGGCAGCAGCGCTGCAGCAGATTTGTGTGGTGCTCCCACAGCCGTTCCCACTCCTCCCTGGAGTTTGCTGAAACCCCTCTGCCTTTTGATAGTGGCCCAGCTCCCCAGCTCAGTGCCTCCTCTTTGTGCGGGCACCATGGAGTCCGGGCTGGAGGGAGATAATACTTCCTGAAGTGCTCATTTAGCCCAGCGGGAGAGAGGCGGCTCGCAGCATCCACACGGGTTATTAAGCTGCACTGGAAAGAAAGAGCAAACTGCAGAGTTGTATTAGTTTATGTATTACCAGCATTTGTAAGGTACCTGTTGCCTTAGTAACGAGGAACAATGTATATATAGGTTTGACCGGGCAAAATCACCCTCTGGTCAGGGAAATAAAAAATTCACGGCCTTTCCTCTGTAGCCACTCCTCCGGTGCTTGGGGAGGGGGGCTTAGTAGACAGAAGAAACTGAGCTGGTTGTTATGATCATACAATCCCAGTTTCTGTTCATTCACTGCTCCTGGGAACCCTGCAGAGCTGCTAACAAGCTGTGTGTATATTGAGAGCACGTAGGGGTATGCTGGAGGCAGGGGGGACAGAGGGGTGAGCAAGCTCACGTAACCCAAAGCATTCACAGAGCCTTTCAGAGTTATCCTGAGCTGTCCTTTAGGTGTCCCTCCTGCCCTCAACTCCAAAGAACTGGCTGGGGAGCACACCAGTGGTGCTTTTCCTGACCCCATTCACCTTAGGAACTGGGCTGTTCCTGCATGACGGGAGTGGCAGGCTCTGCTGTTTGTGTGGTAACTGCATGAGCTGCCCTGTCCTCTCTTCTCAGGGCTTAGTGCTTTATCATTAAATGGATATCGTAGTAGTACCCTACCTGAAAAACTATCACAGGTCTCACAGTAGCAATTACTCTTCTAATGTGGGCTGAATGAGTGAATGAATTAGATGATGCTGCTCTTTTATCATGGGACGATCCCAGGGCCATCATGCTGAGCATTGGGAGCTCATCACTGGCACGGTGTTCCCACTGGTTCCTCCATCTCTGGAGCAGGGACCCTGGGGAAGTTCATGGTACTCTGGACTTTCAGATGCTTAGCTTGATATCTTCCTTATGGAAAAATAGTCTGCTCTGTATAAATAGTGTAAAAAGATAAACATTGCACTCAGCATGACAACCAAGAAAAATACTGCAAGGTCACCTTAAAGGCTGAGATGGGTTCAGAAGACAATGCTAACTTTGTGTTAAACTCAGGGGAGAGTCATTGCTCAGGTCCTGGCAGTTGTAGGAGATAAAGAAGCACTTTCTATTGCACATGGGTCAGCTAGTATGGGCTTGTTCCTCGTATTTATTCTATATGCTGGCTAATGACAATACAGTTATTGTTCTTACACCTGTTTGCAAAGGGAAATTTGCCTCTCCATGAGGCAAATGGGTCAGGTTTCTTTATTTTCGCCATTTAGCGCAGTACATCTGGTCTCACAAATCTGAGCTGCGACTCAAGATATATATGGGAAATTCAGACCCTTGATTTGTCATCTTCTAAAATACAGTAAAATAGGGAATTAAATTCTCCACCAAAGTGAAATAAGAGGTGAGATTCTGGTAGTTGTAAACTAGACTGCCAGCTGAGGGGAATTCAATTATTTGTGAATCTGCAGGGTTTTGCTGCAGGATCATGTCACTAGTGGTAGCCAGCAGCACACAACTTACTTCACTTTAGCTTGACACTTGTCACTTGTTTGCTATACAAACATTAAGCACTCATCATCTGCTACTGTTCCGTGGTCCTATCACTCTCTTTTTGTTGATCAGAAAAGATTTATCTTCAATCTCTGCTGGCACTGTTACTTGCACTATAATTTTAATTGTCTATAGGTGCTGCACTGATCTTTCTGACACTGGAAGATTTAACAGTGGAGTTAAGCTCTAGAATCAATGTTAACAACTCTTTATTTGGGACTATTTTATTTAATAAACTCTTATAGCTCCTAGGCATGATTTAAGAATCTGACCTTCACTGACCAACTGGAAAAACAGAATATCGGCAAATACATTTCTTTGGAAAGTAATGGATCCTGTCTTATTGGGAATCACCATGGCATCTAAGTCATGGCCACAGCTTTACCTGCCCCAAAGCATTACTGCTCTAACTTTTGAGTAGATGATTTATCGCTCTGTGAAGGACAGAATAAAACCAAACTTCTTGTTCAATACACACTGAGATGTGGCAGCAGAGATGAAAGTAGCTGATTATTTGCAGTGCAGAGCCTCTTCCCATGTCTAGCTGAACTGACAGGGTAGTTTTAAATGTTCCAAGTAATAGGAGTCTGAACCAAATATTGTAAAAGATGTGGTATGGAACAGCTAGGTTTTGATAAAGACATGGTTGGCTAACATAACAGACATTCCTTGGCTTAACAACCCTGCAACAATGTGTAATGAGTTGTGTGGCTTAGAGTTCAATATGAAGCTTTCTGCTTTAAAAAGTAAAGGAGAAAAAAGAAATTGCATTGGCATTCTGTTCCGGCAGACAATGTGCTGTTGGGACTGTGCTTCCCTGTGAAAATGCCATAGAGACAATTTGTCTGCTCCTACCCATCACATTGCTTTCCATGCCAGTGCCTGACAGGGCACTTCCATCCATATGCCAAATCCAGGCTCCTGGCTGCAGTGGTATTTGCAAAGGTGAAATCATGCAGCTGTTACAAAAGCTTGTCTGCTCCTGATCAGAAAAGTCGATGAGCATTTTACAGCTAATGGGTTTGGGCATCAGTTCTGAAGTGACTCTTCTTCCTTTTTGCCCTCTGATTTGACTGCTGGAGAAGCAGTGTGTACTTCATAGTAAATGGTGTAATAAAGGGTTATTAAGTAATACAAATGTGTTAAGTGCTATCCACAAATCAGTATAAAATATTCCAGGCTATTATAAGACCCTATTACAAGAAAATTGAAGGATTTTGCATCAGTTGATTAACCAGTTATGAAACTGTACCTCTTATTAAACTTTCATATGACATATTAAATGTCCGGTTGTAAATGAAAGGTGACTAGGCCATTTATTGCAAAACAAGTGGATTGATATGATAAAAAGGGGGCTGTGCTTTTGTGTGGGGATACTGCCAAGAGGAATAGGAAGAGCAGTCCTGAAAATGAGACTGCCACGATGTGCTTTTATTTCAAAACCGAGTCCTGAATCTGTCCTGTTAGAAAAATCTATCGCTGGGACTTGAGTGAAGTATTATCTAACCATCTGAGACACAGCCCTATAATTCATGGGTCATTGACATAGTAGAGAAGATCAGTTCTGGCTATTGTAGCAGCAGAGGGACTCTTAATCCATGGATTATTAACGTGGAAAATTGAAGGGGCTGTTACAGGCTTGTGGTTTATTAGACTATTGTGGATTTAGGGAGCTTTAATTTGAAGATTATGGACACAATGGAGTGCAACAGATCCCTTGACAATGTCAGTGGCAAGGCTTTTGTACAGGAGAAAGCTTTGGCCTGAATTCTGCCCTTCCCTGTCCCACAGGATACTGCTTAGGAAAACACTTATGGGGCTGTAATTGCCTTTGAAACTCATTTGATCAAAGCAACTCAGAAACACACTTTTCTGAAGATAACGTTTCCTGAGCTCTCCAGTCTGGAAATTATTTTGTTCTAGCAAGGCTTTTCTTGCCAGTGCTTGATTTGCATCCCTTGTTGCTGTTTTGTCTTGCAAAAATTTGATGCTACATCATGTGTGACATCATTAGGTCCATGGGATGTTCTGCAGTACAAGTGAGCTGAATGTATGTCATGTGTTAGAGAAGGACCAAGGAGGGAAACCTTGGACATTCCCTAGCAACAGCTTTAAGAAATACCCCTCTGCCCCTGATTGGCACCTCAGAGACACTGAGCGAGCTTATCTCTGCTTCCCATCCACCCTGAAGGACTAATAGGGATATGAGGAGTTTGTGGGTATGGAGAGATACAGTGAGGCTTGAATGCAACCATAGTTCCAAAGACAACCAGTCTGCTCTAAAAGCCCACCAGGGAGAGTCTGCCCCCTGCCCAAGCATCTTGCATTTTACATATTCTCCTTTCATCCTCTTCTGTCCAAGAAGCAGGGAAGGGAAACAAATCATTACAGAAAATACTGCAGGAAGGGTTGGGGTAAAAGGATGGTGACGGAGACTCAGAGTTGGCACTGGAGTAAACTCTGTAACTGCAGTGATGTTTGAGAATGGAAATTGTTTGCCTCTGGAGGGCATGAGCCTCCATCACTGACAGTGTCTGAGGGCAGGTAAAACATCTGCTAAGAAGGTCTCAGCAGCACCATGTTCCACAGCAGAGCACAGACATGGACTGGACAACCTTTCCATTCAATTCTCTGATTTATGTTTGCAATAAAAGAGGAGAAGCTGAGAACAGAGTAGCATAGAGTGGCTGGTTAGATCAAAGATCTTGGCATGTCTTCTGTGCACATGCTCAGCTTGGGGTGTCTGTGCTTGCACAGGTCGGATTTGCATCCCTGCCAGGAATGTCTGCAGCTGTGGGTGGACTGAGGCGAGCAGGGAGGAAAGCCAAAATGCATTGTTTGGTTTGTTGTGCTCTTGTCCAGAAAAAGCATGATTTGGTCATGGAGCTTTGTGCCACTGGATAGTGAGAAAGCCAAAGTGAATGGGATCAAAAGGAACTGAACAAACCTACGGCTAGTGGCTCATGAAGGGCTTTTGAAAGATGTCTCAGGCACAACATGGAGACCAAGATTTCTAGAAATAGGGAGGACAACCAGAAGAACAGCCTTGCTTGTCCTCTTGTCTAGGCTATTGCCCAAAGTTGGATACTGCCTACTCCTATTCAACTTCATTTTAGGGCCAGACAAAACTTTATAAGCTTTCTCAATAGGGAATTTTGCAACTATGCAAAATAAACAACAGTATATGTGAATTGGGAAATGGGAAGAGAAAAGGAGGTGGGGAGCTCTCCCAGGCCAAGACAGGTGAACTGAATGCTCCTGTTGCTCAGCATCAGTGGGATAGAGTCACAGGCAGTATGTGATGGAGCTCACAACATGAGGACAGGCTTAAGTAAGCAAGTTCTCTCTAATTCTCCTATTTGTCTTTGCTTTGCAAGAGGGAGATGTTGGAGAAGAAAGCATGTGCAGGACTTCAGAAACCAACTCAAGAATTTCTAGGAGCAGCCTCAGGCACTAGAACAGTCTCTATCCTCTGATGTTCCAATGTGTACTAAAGGCTTGGTATATACAAAAAAATCCCAGCAGTCACACAGGGCCTGGGTTAAATTGTAAAATTGCTTGCAATATTTCACTAGCTTGAGTGAAATTATTTTAATTGAAAAATATATATTTACTTGAAATGAACTCCTGTTTCTCAACTATGCTTATGCTACACAGATAGTTTGGTTTATATTTAAATAGAAAATGTTTAATATCCAGCCTGGGAATACTTATTTAGCACAAATAACTCTTTCTTCGATATTAATTTCCACTTCAAGTATTTACATTTTCTTGCCTTCCCTCCCTTGCCCTCTTTCATTCCTCTCCCCATCAAAATTTACTTATATTTCCCAGGGAATATATGTGGTTTAGAGTAATGCAAAACAAATGATGGATTGAGTGTATTTGCAATGCCCTTTGAAAACTGTCCCAGTGTCCAAATACTGCTCAGTTTTATTCCTCTAAGTGTTCTGTGCTTACTGCTGCAACATGTCATCTACACAGCCAGGAAGTTGTACAAGATATGCCAGATTCAGGCCAACAGGATAAAATCCAACTGATCTTTTAGCCAGCTTTTGAAATTAATAGAATTTTGTGACCCAAAACTCCAGAAATTAATATTATCTGAGTAGTCAAACACAGATGGTCCACATGAAGTTTTCTGTGTAACTTCTAATTTGACATGTGAAACATTTCATATAATTTAAAAATATACTGCAATTTTGAGCGCTATGCTGTTTAAGAAAGCACATATGGTTGCAAAGGAACAAAGACCTTCTGAGAAGTGCTTGGTTAGGGAACATGGCTGGGTTTAAGAAGTTTCCAGAATTTGTAGCCAAAGTAACCTGATTTTTGGCAAACACGGTATATGCAACTCCATGAAATGGAAGTGCACCCTTTAATGATGATGCATTGGACACCTGCAAGGGGGTCTGAAAACTTTGGTTGCTCTGACACTCTGAACTCTAAAGTAGTAAGAACTTTTCCTTTGATTTCAGGAGATATCTCCCACAAGTATGCAATAAAATGTTTGTCTTAATATTAGCAGAAGTTTTTAGGTTACAGAAATAGCTGAAGGTCAGAACTTCATTTTCTCTCGGGCATGGTGGTGAATGAACAATAGCTGAACCACTTTATTTGGATTTGCAGTCACTGATTACGCTCCCCCAAGATATTCTTGCAATCACTTATTCTTCCAGTTCTGCTCAATAAAGTGGCTGGAGTTTGGTAAACAGCTGGAGTGAAAGGGGTGTGGGAGGTAAAAACACTGTAAAACTGAGGTAGGTGAGAGGGTTCTTCTGGTGAGAATATGAAGGAAAGGGAGACACTGTGTTCCTGGAGCTCCAGCCATCACCCTCCCTGTGAGATGATTGGGAAACAATGCTTATTTTGGTCTTTTGGTTGCTAACATTCAGAGCAGAATTTATCATAATTTTAAGTGCTTTGCCAGCAGATTAAGCTTTCTACTGAACTCTACAAAACAGAGTGGTCATGTTTGACACTCACATTCAGAGGAGATACTTGGGGCTAGTATGAAAGACTGTGCATAGTGAATAGGGACTCCCATTACCACTGCTATGTAAAACACTGAAACTTGTCTCCAAGGGTACAGGGGAGTAACACTGCTTGGACAACATCACCAAATTACTCCTGCTCAGGATAGTGCTCCCCTCTGGTTTGTGGCTTTCCTGTAGAGCAAGGTAGATGGAGAGCCATCAGGAAACTGCTGACACTGACTCGGAGCAAGTCTGGCCATTTCTTCTTCAGCTTTGCCAAGATGACCATCTCTGCTGTGAAAAGCCAAGGTAGGGATTTCTTTCTTCGCTTATCAAAGCAATCCAATTACATCCTTTTGAAGCTTTATATATTAGCATCACATAACATCTCTTTTCACTTAACTACTCCAGCCATTCATTATCCATCCAAATGGAACCTGGCAAAGCTTTCAAGATTTTTTTCATCAGTAGTTTTATCTGTTGTTGGTCCAGAAAACATCAGCTTTCATCTGAACTCTCCCTCGCAAGGAGGTTTCCTTTCAAACCAAAATTTTTGTTTAAATACTTAAACATTTATTTATTTAAGTAGCAAACCCATAAATCCTCTACTCTTGTCAAATTTCAGTAGACTGTATTTCTCTGGCTTTGCTTGTGTCTTATGGCCCAGCAGATAACACATTAATGGACTTTATGAAAACCCAGGAGGATGTATCCTAGGGAAAAAATGGACCATATCTGGATTTCTTGATAGTCCTTCATTTGGAAATGTTACTCATAAAGATCTTATGACTCTGATGGAACAAACACAGCTGCTTCTTTGCAGATACTGCATCCGTAAGGAAAGATCTTCCACGTTCCTTTGTCTTGTATCAAAAGTTACTGGTGTTTCCTATAGGAGTACTAAGCTCTGTGTTGATTAGTCCAATAACTGGCTGCCATTTAATGCTCCAACCAATCTTCCTAATAATTACAATCAGCAGGGTTCCCATGCTGTGCATCAGGGATGGTTAGTGAACTTGCTTCAGTAACTTCCCATGAGTCATCAGTTGAGTTGACACAGCTGAAGTAGACAAGTCAAACTACAATTACCTAGTTTTGTTTGGGGGATTTTTAAACCTGGTTTCCTAAAGAGAATTCCACCATCACACTGTAAGTCAGACTACACCTGAAAACACTGTTCAGTTTCATCCAAATTTGACAGACAGCTAGATATGTCAGCAATAGCAAGATTAGCAACTGAAGAGAGATTAAATTCGTGCCCACCAATCAGGAACAAAAGATGTCCTGTAATCTCAAGTAAATCTCCAAATCCCACAAACTACTCATAGGAAAAGTATTCCCACTATAGGTGATATTCTGATTTGATTTAGTGTGTCACTACCCAGAGACTGGCCCAACCCTGAGCCAAGGAGCCAAAGGAAACAAGGCTTTGCAGCTTCTGTTTCTCACAGATTGGCTTCTTGTTAAACTTTTTCCTAACTTCACTGTCAGAGATGCATACTTTTGGGCTTCTGTTTTAAATACACAAAGGTGGTCTTTCCATTAAATATTGTGCAACTGTGCTGGGAAGTGCATTTCCAGTACTTACTTTGGTAATAATTCTTGAGCATGGATGGGAAATAGAACCTGAGGGCAGGGGGCACAGAAACCTTTATTGCATTAGAGAGGATGGCAACCTGAGAATATCTCTTTGTGGGACCATGGCTTGTATAAGACCAAAATACAAACGTGCCAGATTCACATGACATGGTGCAATGACTCCACAATCCCAGAACCCTGCCTGGGACACTTATAGTTGGATCACAGTGGTCCCCTGATGAAAGCTGATGAAACAATGAGTTTCTGACAGGTCTCAGGCCTGTTGCGTGGTGGGGAACAGACAGGGCTGGTTTTCAGCTCTGTGGGTTTAGGAGACCCTCATGACCAACTGCACAGCCTTTCACTACTGAGAAAAGGTGTTGGAGCTGAATCCCCCTTTCAAGGTGTGAAGCTTTCCTCTTCTCCAAGCCTCCACAAGCATTTCCTGCTCAGGGTAAAAGAAGGGTCATTTGTGTCTGGCACAGGTGAGCAGCAACACATTAAACTTCTCATATTCCTTCATCTATCTCCTTTTTTCAGCTGACTTGTTTGCCAGAGTGCCTCACTCTCTTGATCCTTCCTGATGAGGGAGGAAATCACTGGGTTTGACATTTACTAAATAGGAAGAGCCAAGGCAGAGGAAGCTACATCTGTTGAAGAGAATTAGGAGAGAAAAAGGCATGCAGAGCAATTCTCAAAATTCTCCCAAGGTGTCCAGCTCCCCTTGGCATCAAGCATTAAAGAAATTCCTCTAAGTTTTCTATTCACATCTTTGCAATCCTAAATACCTCTGAATGTCTGATACTAAATCATCTACCCATGGTTACAGAAGCAATGTGAAGTCTCCTGGGGAACTCATCCTTCTCCAGCAGCAAAACCAGTGTTTAGTTGCTGCTCTTTCCATATTGTGTGCTTCATTCCAGAGAGTTTGCCAGCTGGACACCTTTCAGCTGCCAAATTATTTGTGGAGGGAAACTCTCAAACTGTTTTGCATCAGAACAAGTGTATATATATATATGTATATTAGTATATATGTGTGTATATATCTGTATATATACACACATATATATACATAATGTGTGTATGCATATGTATATGAACAAAATGTATTTACAGTACTAACAGAATAAGAAATGAGAGAGAGCTTCCAAGATTCCAAAAGCTCATCCAGAGGAGAATTATGCCTGTTGCCAGTGGCTCATGACAACCTTTGAAGTGCAAGTGCTAGGTTGTACTACACTTCTCCCAAAACTTCAGGATTGTAAATGAACACTAGTAAATTCTGAGTAGCTTTTTTCTTTTTTAACTTGTTTAATTTTCCCAGTAAACTCTCTCTCACCAGAAGCTCAGCTGGGACTGCTTACTTGAATTTATTTTGCTTAAAACAGGAACTGAGGTTTAAAACCATTATTAATAAACAGTTTATTTTTTACTGTGAGGCATCCAATGCAAGTCATAAATTATTTTCCATTTAATTAAAGACACTCACCTTTCCAGCTGTTGCTCTAATCAGCTCAATCTAAAGCAAATAAATTCAGTGTTTTGCCAGTACTGTCAGACTTTGGTGCAGGCACAAGAAGTGTCAGGGCTCCTTCCCTCACCATCCCAGGTGTTGCTGGGTCCTGTTGGACCTGATTTGCAGAGATCCTGAGACATCCTTAAACTTCTGAGGACTCTGACTCCTCACTAGCAGTTTGAGGTGGGGACTACCATGCCTGATCAACATAGTGATCCCACTTCCCTTCTTTATTTTTTCTTATTCTCCTTGAATCCAGTGGACCTTTGAGAAAGTAAAGTAACTTAGCCACAGCTATCCTGGAAGAGCAAGTCTGCTATTGATGTAGCCAGCAACTTGCTCAATGACCCTTCAAGCCAACTCATATACAAGATCATTTTCTATGAAATGGAGTGGGATGTTTGAGGCAGCTGGTTGGAGAGAGGAGCCTGTCTGTGACTATTATCCATAGCAAAAAAAAAAAATCTCATTTTCAGTCCTTTCTACAGTTGACTCTCTGTGAACTTCCTGAGTTCAGGAGTAACCAAATGAGTTCATGGAAAACAATTCTACTGAGAGCTATGACATACAAATAGAAAGATACCATATTGACCCAAGAAATCACCCTTGAAGTTTGTTTAAGAGACTTCAGGAGAAATGAGATGGGAAACAGAAGATACAGGTAGCTGGAAATTTCTGGAGTGGTAAAATTCACCCCACTTTTGGAGTGACGTGAAAAAGAGGGACAGTGTGTTAACCTTGGTTTATAGAGATGTGTCAAAGGTGTGCATTCTTCTTTTCTGCATCTAATTTTTAACTGACTTCTGTTACCAGTCCTGATATGCTCCAGTGGCATCTGATGTGATTCAAAGAGAGGTAAGAGAGAGCCTGTGATATCTGCAGATAGGAGAAACAAAAACAAGTCAATAATTACAGGTAGACAGGTATTATTCTGCAATAATACAGAATTCAACCAGATGACTCTGTCATCTGCTCTGATTTTGTCACACCCCAGAAAGCTGATCATCCTCAGTGTTTGTGTGTGAGAGCAGATAGAAAATGGATTAAATGCTCCTTTTGCAATGTTTTTTCAAACATCCGAGCCATCTCTGCTGACCAAGTAGCTGCACTTCAGTGACTGTATTATCTGCCCAGTGACATCACCATTGGTTTCCCATTAGATAACACTTTCTCAGAAAGGGAAATTTAATCTGTCAGATTACTTTTTCTAAGTAATTGGGGGGAAAAAAATACAAACGGGGTTGTTTTGCAAGGCCACGGTTTGTTTTTACTTATGACATCCTTCAAAACAAAGGTTGACCTTTTGCAAAGAGAACTCCTTGTAGGGCCAAGGTTCAATACTGAAAGTGTCAGCCCAGCAGAAGTGTGTAGTGGTAGATTTGACTGGGAGTTTTATAGCAAGCAGGAGGTTATGATAAATCTGAATTGTTATGAGAATATATGAGGGCTTGGGTGCTGGCTATTTTGGGTTAGTTTCTCACTTTATGAATTTTTAATATTAGTTACTATTGCAGTTGAATGGTTTGTTATTTATTCTTTATGAAAGAAAACCTCTTTAGGTTGGAGGGAGGTGAAAGAGAAGAATGAAGGCAGCCTGGCAGAGTGTCCTCAGCTCTTCCCTTCTCAGGCATAGATGTCCTCAGAGCCACTTGACCTGGTTTGGGATTTTTCCCATTGGCAGCCCTGCCCAGGGTCTGTTCCTGTGAGGCAGGGCCATTAACTAAAGCCGAGGGACCTTGTTGGACCATTCTGCAGAGAATGTCCCCTCCACAGACTGCAGCAAAACTGAAGCTGGTGCCACCTGACTGCATTGGGTCCTGTGTTTGTGGATTTAACCTCATTTTCTGCTACAGGCCTCCTGGTATGTAAGAAAGCAAATTCAAGCATGTCACTGTGTTCACTGAGGCAGCAAACTTAGTGGGGAGAAAATTCCCCTCCTTCTCAGTTCATGGTGTTCTTCTAAACTATTTATAAATAGGTCTGCTGCAGCCAGTGTTTGCATTTGGACGGCTTCGCTGTTCTCGTTTTCAAGGCTTCTCTCATCTGAAAGTAAAGGTCGGGTTGACTCCCCTCATTTGAAATAAGAGGGGGAAGAAAGTTAACCCTGTAAGCAGGTGGCTCTAACACAGTAATTCCCAGGAAAATGAGTGTCTTCTCCTTTCCCTTTGGCTCCATTTTCACTTCCCTGCCCTCTTCACTAGTTGGTGATAGTTCTAACTCCCTGCATCCTTTTAAAGAGATCCTCTTGCACATCATCTGGGACTCATGAAATGCAGAGATCTGGTAAGCAGCACAAATCACACGCTTCTGGCCCACACTTGCCAGAAGCCCTGGATAAGTTTTCGGCTGAGTTTATGCTTCACCTCCCTCCACTCTACAGAACAATAACATATGGCTCCTTTTTCTCAAAAAAAACTTACACCAAAACGCAACAATGTACTTCATGAAGGATTATTTTTTGCTGATTGAGAGGCTTTTGGAGATGACAGGCATCTGATCTCATCTTAAGCCTTAAATTGCAGTAAATCCTGTATTTGTTTACTTTTTATTTCAACCAAATAGGATATTATCCTGCCTCTGAGTTAACACTTTCCATGCTTGTTTCAGCTGAGTGTTGCAAGCCAAAGGCTTTACTTTCTGCCATCACTGGATGAGAAACTGCATAGAGCCACCAATTCATGTATGACACAGCTAAAACACTACATAGGATTATGTGGCTCATAAGGCACAGAGAATGAGAACCAGCCTGTTAATCAGTCTTTAAGTTGTAGTACATACATGTACCAACCCTTTTGTTTCTGCAGGGGGGCACTTCAAGGTCAGGTAAAACACTGAAACAGCCTGTGATACTGTGTTGTGTGTATGGGCAAGATGTGATGTCTTCTCATCTTCCAGATATTTGTATGCTAAGATAGAGAGTAAGAAAGGTCTCAGTGGATATTTGCTTGAAGTCACACCCTACATCTGAATGAAGAAAACATGACTTTAAGAGTGTGCAAAAATTCACTTCTGAAATGGAAAACACTTTGTTTTTTTTTCTGTATGTGTGTTTTTGTTTGTTTGGGGTGGTTTTTGTTTGTTTTTGGGGGGGCACCTTACCCTCCTATATCCCCAGGACCTGTCTAGCAGCCTTCTTCAGAACAGATTATCTTTGACTCAAATAGTACACCTATTTTCGGCTGGGTTACTAACAAATAGAGATTTCTTGTAATTGGTAGGTAGGTACATTATGAACCCATCTAAAGAAGACTTGTAAGACTAAATATTGTTTTATTGCCTATTTAAGACTTTGAGATGAAATGTTTATATAAAAGAAGGTGCATTATCCCAAGAGTGTGGTTTTATTTCTGCTATTTCTTAACACACTGTTACAAAGACTCAAGAGGTCTCTATAAACTCTCTGCTCTGACTGAGCTATGAATTAAGGCCAAGATGAACTTCTCCCAAGCACTGGGACAAGGCACAAGGAGGTGTTCTGGGTGAATAGGCTAGAAGTAGTCCAATCAATAACAGAGCTATTTCATATGTGTTTTTACTGATGTGTGTTTTTTTACCCACCAGTAACCTGTGCAGATGTAATTTCTTCCAGCACAGAAGCACTAAATAACTAATTACTACAGTTCTCCTTGAATGTGTTCACCTGCTGCTTGTTCTGAACATCCCACGGGCTCTGAGGGGTGGTTTCTGTGAAGGCAGTAGCTGTTACCCTGGCAAGTGAGTGTTCACCCTCTGCTTAGATACCTAATTTTCTTCACTGTCGTGTGAAAAATTGCATGGCATTCTTGTCACGTAATTCCTTTCTAGTTTTCCTATGTTTTACACTCTCACAATTATCTTTGGCACAGCAATTATTTTTGTACCAGCTGTAATGCTTATAATAGGTGATCCTAAACAAACCTTGGTAGATGTCCTGTGAAATTCCAGCACTGGTGAGTATGGATCCCACTAGAGCCTTTATTATGGATTTTGGGTATGCATGTGAAGGCTTTAATGTGACTTACCTCACATACTATAGCCAAACGAATTGCCATAATTATTGACCTCTGAACCATCATTTTTATCTAGAAAGACACAGTTGGTGTTTACGGATGATTTTCTTCACAGTGTTTTTTTAATTGCTTGGCACTTCAGTTAATGATGCAGGTTTTAGTTTTATACATCACTGAAAAAAGTCAAATTTATAAAGCACTGTTAATGAGAACTAGCTCTATATTTCAACAGCTGTTTTAATTATTACCAAGTAATTTATTTTAATATATTATCATTTACATTGATAAAAAGTTGTACACTAGGTAATTCCTATACCCACTAACATATGATTTGTCCACTTGTAATTACTTTGTCATCCTTACTTCCTCAGGCTATTTTCAACTTTAAGCCACTGCTAATCCATGACCTCAGTGCTTTTGTCTCCAGGTCTGAATTATATAAGTATTATGGAACAGGGATTGAAATGAACTATTCTTGGCTTTATTGTACAATAATAGTCAGCTGATTGGCTTTTCTATTTCCACTAACTAGAATAATAGAGCAAATTTAATTCCTTTATGAAACGATCATAAGAATTTTCTTTTTCTTTTATTTTTTTCAGTGTGGCAAGGCCACATAAGAAATATTTCTAAGGAGAAAGTGAAAATGGAAGAAAATAGCAATGGTCTGCTTTTCTGGGTGTTCAGAACTGCTGCCAAGCGGACACAAAGACGACCGAGGCAAGAATGTATCCTGCACTCCACAGTGGCCACTGCAATGGTAATTGAATAAAATCCACTAAGAGAACAAAAAAAAAAAGAACAAAAAGCACTTTGGTCATGGAGCTGAAATGGAAAAGTAGCAGCCTTTATAAGGATCTTTTTGTAGTGTGTCATCTCAAACTCCTTCTCTTTCCGTGAGACTACCCAAAAAGCAGAACACCTGTAGAATGTCAGGTTTCCTTCTGGATGCAGGACAGCAGCACTGCATGGTGTGGCCACGTCTCCAACAGGCTGGGCAGTTTGCTACTGCTCCTATTCCAGGCAAGCTGTCTGATTCTTATTTGAAATGCTATCTCTAAGCTTCTTTTGTTCATTTGCTTACTTTCCTGAAAGGTTATAATCAAAAGGCCAGACTTCAGGAAGAATTTGGCTCCCTTGTATGATACTGGTTTCCAAGCAACATGTAAATAAGGGGTCACATCTTCCAAAGAGAATACTGCCCCACCACCAGCACTGTGAAAAATCTGCTTTGCAGCTCCATGGCTGTATTTAGGGGGAAACATTGCTGACAGGCTGAGTCAGTGGCCCAAATTCTCCTCCCTTTATCCATATAACCACATGAAAGATTGTGCCTCCTATCCACAGAGTGTGCATGAATAATTTGCTTGGCATGGAACTGGAGCTAGCTAGCACAATAACCATGCTTTTGTAGGCTCCATATGTCCCTTGCCTTGGAGCTTTTCAGATGATACAAAACTCTGGTACTGTAACTAAAATGAGAAAAGCCTGGGCATTGACTTCAGAAGAAAATGGCAGTGACCTAAGTCTCATGAAAGGACTCTTGGCTTCAATGGTGTTGACACAAGTCCATCAAACATACAAGTTACATCCAGACCCTATGGAGATCCTGGAATGACCTTGCAGTCTGCAGAGATGGGTTTTTAAACCCTGTGAGGGAGACCCAATTTCCAAACCATTCAGAAACACTGACTCCTTAACTGCAATTTTTGAAATATGCTCAAGAAATGAGTGCATACATTGCCTATCCCTCTCCTCTTCTTTGCACTGAACGTTTTTGGTGTAGGAGAGTTCAGTAACGGAAGCGTAAACCTTCTGTTTACATCTATAAACAAGATAAGGTACAAATTGCTGCAATACAAACTTCCTTGCTCTGGCCCTCCCCTGACCTCAGCTATAAATGACAAGGAACCTCCTTTTCTCACAGTTGCAGGAGTCTCCAGTCTCTAGGACAAAGTTTAAACCAGCAAATGTGCTTGCAAAATCATCTGTGTGAATTTTTCCAACTGTTGTGCTATTCACAAACCACCCAGAGCCAGGGGGCTCATGCCTGTGACACGAGGGACAGATGCAGCTGTGCCCACACTAGCAGGGTGCTCCAAACACTTCCAGCTGCAGGGCAAGCCTGGGGTGCATTTGCACACATTTCCTGAAATCAAGAAACTAACGAGATACACTTTTGCTGAAGGGCTTGGATAGAGAAGGGCACGTTTGTACCATGTTTCAGACTTGACAGGAGACACCCATGTCACTGTATCACACACTCATGTCTTCTGGAAGATCTTTGCTGGGTCAAATAAATTGGTTGCAAAATATGCAAGATTCTGCCAACTAAACACAAGTATAATTAGATTAAAAAGCTACTCATGCATTGTCATATTTTTATAGATTTCAATGGGTGCAGAAAGAAGAGTTGACACTAAGACAAGAGCTAGTTCTGGGCACGGGAACCCAATTCCTTGGTGACCTGGACAGATAACACATGGCCTGAGGGAAGGACACAAGGAGAGGGCTGGAGCATGAGAAAAATCTTAGGGAACGGGACAGAAAAGTAAAAAGGGACTTTGTCTTTGACAGCTGTAATTATGTCTCCATGCCCTGAGAGATCTCACAGCCATTGGCAGTTCTACACACACACACATGCCACTGAGACTCTGGTGAGTGTTTTTCCAATTAACAAATTGGAATTCGTTCATCTGGGATTTCCATGGCCATGTCTGTTCTGGAAGCTAAACCGTCGTGTTTGGTACCGATGTCGACCATAGGGCAGTGCAAGGTTGAACCAGCACTGCATTTGCACAAGGGCAAAAATTACAGTGATGTTTTTATCTCCCCACACAGGACTCGCATCCCTCTCCCCCTGGAGCAGCTCAGCAGAGGGGCAGCCAACTGCAGATCCCTGGAAGATGGACTGGTGCTCAGGTACAGCCCTGCTATAACTTTCCTTGTTCTTACCCTGTCACCATTGAACAGTCATCATTGATGTGTCCTGGAGATGACACAAAACATCCCTAACAGGGCTGGGGCAGTAGTTGTTAGGTGTTTAAGCAATGCAGAAGCTCCTCTTTTGTTCCTTGTGCTGCACAGTGGGTTGCAGAAGATGGGCTCAGTGATAGCTGCAATCGAGAAGGGCCATGGGGACGGTTCTTGATCAGAGCTGTTAACGGTGCTGCCAAAGCAGCAGAGAGCAGGGGACACTGGAGCCCTCCTGATGCTCTCAGTAGAAGTATGTCAGATCCTGAAAACTGCCAGCTCCTGCCCCAGAGGCCCATTTTCTATACATAATGGTGTTCAAAAGAATTTCATGAAGTCAGCTAGATAATGTTGTCCTAAAGCAGATGGTTTTACATATACATAACCAGGGCTACAAAGTTACATCCTCACTGTTCAGAGGGTTAATTAATTCACAGAATGAAACAGGATAACACGTGTTTGTTTTAATGAGCCCAGTACTACACATCTGTTTGGCAGGGGTTGTCTTTTGGCTCTTGTGGTGTTTGGTTGATCTGTGGGTGCTGGGAGATGCCAGCATGGCTCACAAGCTGTGACAGCTCTAGAAGCCTCAGCCATGGGCCAGCATCTCCCTGTCCTGCTGTTGTAAGAACACAAACATCCACTTTGTTGGTAGATGAAACAGCTCAGATTTGGACAATTCTGTTTTGACTGTGGGCTTTGACTTACAAAGAGTCATGGGCAGGAACTTACTATGAAAACAGTAGAGAGAAAGAATGCTGCTGCTGTGTGTGAGGTTTCCCTCTCCCTGTAACAAATGCTACTCTTAGCTGACTGGCTGGTGTGGAGTAATGCATTAACTGAGTGTGATAAGGCAGGGGAACTCTGATACCAGCTCCATTTTCAGTCCTGTGTTTGCTCTGCAGTTAGCACAAAGGGGTCTTGGTCCCTTGGTAGGCCCTGTCATGTCAGTTAAGTCAACAAATCTCCTCATGTTACAGTCATTTCCAAGTCGTGCTTCCTCCCTTTAAAAATTCTGGATGGACATGTTAGTGATATTTAAGAATTTAGCTGATAAAACATGGGGAGAAAACATGGAAACAGCTGGCTCACAAACATGAGCCTGACTCCCATCACCAGCGTTCAGTAATGTTATTTATGTCATAATGTATACAGAAAGTAGAGAGGTCTGAAAAATGACATGTATATCCCAACATCCATGCATTGTAGGGGAGGAAATCGCCTCCTCAGCAGTGCTGCCACATCTGCAGGCATACAAAATGTGCTGTCCATGTGCACATCTGCTCAGGTCTGCCATGCACCTGTGGGTGATGAGGAGCTCCAGCAGGGTTGTGGTCATCAGGGAGGCCAAAATGGTCCAAATCCTCTAAGTAAGTCTGGGTAGCACTTCTAAACTTGGGAAAAATATGTCATATCTTGCGAAAGATATGTCAGGTTGGATATATGGGAGCTCTATTCCTGGTGTCACTAAATTCAGCTTGATATTACAGGTAACAGTGCTATAATCTTTATTGAAAACTGATCACATTTGGTTTTAGAATTGAGTTTATGAGGTTGCTTATTCCTACTGGTATCCTTATGGATTCTGTCCCAGCTCTTGCAACCAAAAGACAAAGTTAGGCTTGGTTGAAAAGCCTTGGGAATTTCAAGGACTGATCCATGGTTTTGTGTGCTCAAAGTTGACAAAATTAGCTGCTTAGCTCATTGAGTGAAAACAGATAAAAAGAAATACCCACTTGTGCAATGAATGATTCGTCAGTGAAAGAAGGTGCTGTGAAATGGTATTTGGGATGAAAACTGCATAACACTAGTCTCGAGTGGATCTGCTACCTGCAAAGGAAGGTATTTCTTCCTGGCTGTCCTCTCTTCAAGAAAAAACTAAGACAGAAAAAGCCTTCTCTTAACACAGTCTGCATTTGGAAACAGCCCACATTTTAAGTAATTAAAACTGAAGTTCCTGACAAACATTTGCCTCCAAAGAAATAGACTATTGTAAACGTAAACTGTCAAGATCCTTCCAGGCATACCAGCACGACTGTCTCCTAAAAATTCTTCCCAAGCCATCTGGTGCCTTATCTTTGTAGTCAAGCCATACAATAACTTTAAAAGAGTTGCTGGTTTAGTCTCAGGACTACAGATTCCCTTGGAAGTATCACAGCTCACTCTGAACCCATCAGCCAGGCAGCTCTAGCTGTGTTTCTCCCCTACTTTCTAAAATGACCCAAAAGGTCCAGCTGTTTCTTTGTGGAGACTCCTCCTGTGGTTTTTGAAGGGAGTGAAGGAGTTACAGGGAGAAACTAGAGACTTCCAAACAGGGATTTACACTCCATTAATTCTCTCTCCGGCATAGCAGCCTGAGTGGCATGACATGAATGTGGTTAGCAAGGCTCAGCCAATTCACATCATTCTTGTAGTTCTCCCTGCACCTGCAATGGGAATGTATGGTTTCCAGGTTTGCTCCTACACTGCTTTGCCATCAAAAAACGGTATTTAGTGAGTGAGAAGGCAGGAAAGCATAGAGCAGAGGTGGCTGATGGAAACAGCTGGGAAGGAAAGGACAGCTCTGTTTCAGCTTTGCAGCTCATCCGGAGTTTGCTCTCCTTTGATTGCATCCCACTACTTCTGTGGCTGCTCCTTAACATCTCACCTAAACTCTGTCATCTAAGAAACACTGAATTCTTACTGTTAAGTGCCCTATTTTGATTGCAAACCCAGAGCTTGACAGTGAAGTTAAGTAATGAAGCCAAGGTTCCTGGCACATGACAGCAAAGCAGTAATCTGGGCATGAAACAGAGTGAGGGATTGCATTAAGTGTGCCCAGCTGCTGAGGTGGGTGACAGCCATCGTGAGAAACAGGCAGGTTGTTTCAGTGTGGCTGAAAATAGAACTTGCTCACCACTCACTCATCCAGGGCAAACACACCATACTTGGGGAGAAACCAAATCCCCTTTTAGATTTTTGTCAAGTGTTTATATGCCGAGTCTTCCCTACTAAGCATCCCTAGTCTGTTCCTTATCAATGCTGCTTTCAGAGGAAATGAGGAATCTGGGTGCAAGAGTATAGGAGCACATGTAGGAGTAGACCTGCTTCCTCAGCACATCCTGCACTTGGCAAGTTGGAGACTGCAGATGAGTTTGCAGCATCACATTTAAGCAGCATCTCTTATCCTTTAGCACGGGGGGAGCAATCCCACATGGCTGGTCTGGTCTGGTGCACTTTCTGGCTGTGGTAATGATGTGATGCCAGCAGTGGTACCAAGTGATGGAGCTGCCATTATATTATCTTCTTCCTCTCTGTGCCCATTTGTTCTGGCAACCCTCAGCTGCCTGGGCAGCATTTTACAATGCTCTGGGGTTTCAGGTACTGCAACTTACTGAGCAGAGACATTTTTCAAAGTTAGAAAGAAATGTGTTTTTTTCAAGCTGTTGCATCTTGATAATGAAATACTGGGCATTACATACGCTTGTCAGGTGGGTATTAATGAGCATGCTGTAAAAGTGATGCTGTAAGAGCTCCTGGAATGACAGAGGTTCTGCACTTCTCCAAGACAGTGGAAGTTTTGATGATGAGTTTTGACAAGAGCTGGATTGAGCCTAAAACATTCCCACTTTTTAGCCATTGACAATTTTTTTGATGGTTTTATAACCAGTAGAGACTTCCTACCACTATACAAACACAACAACATTGCAAAGACTTCCCCCAGGGAGATGTCTCTGCTTTTAGCTGGGTACCTTTGATTTCCTCAAGGGAAATCAAACAGTGTAGGGAAAAAACTTGATATCTGTAAAACTGCTTAGCTTTTTCCCTACTCTAATGGATATTTGTATTTTACTATCTCTGGAGACAATCTACTATTTGGGGAAAGAATGAAAACAACCCTCCAAAAATAGTTTTACAGTTTAATGATCCTTGCACTGAAATATTACATTGTACACTTAGGCTGCATGGAAGCTTGAGAGGGAGGGTGGAACTATTATGAGATAAGAGTTCCATGACCCCAAGTCCTTCACCAAATCAACCATCTCAGTCTCCTCTTCATAAGGTGTTATGATAATTAGTTTATAAAATGAAAGTACATGGCTTGAGGGGTAAAGCTTTTTGTACCTGCAGAACTTCCAATGTTCCCCATTTGCCTTTTGGTGTGCAATTACAGAACATCTGCTCTGTTTAGTCCTCCTAGTATTACTGTTAATGTTTTGGCAAAGGCACCTGGAACACAGCATAGATGCACATGTACATAATATCCAAAGTCAAAAGGAATGTATTCAGATCCCATTTGATTTATAATGTATCAGACACAAAAGATAAACCAATATTATATTTAGCTTGATGGGTTAATTTGTACAAAAATTGGAAGATCCAGAATTAAGTGTTTCTCTGCTACTTTAGGAGCTGTCCCAGATTGCTATGTGTAGTAAAAAAGGGGATGGGATCTATAATTGCTTGTCAGGCCAAAGGAACTGCCAGACTGCAGGGAGACCCAGGAGCTGGGCTACTCTGAGCTTTTTCCACGTGGCAGATAAGAGGTGTAAGGAAAAGGAGCAGTGTGTGAACGGTCAGCAGCAATGCTGGAGCAGGGGAGGGGTGAGCTGGAACCAGCAGTTTTAAGTGGAGAGCCTCAAGGGATCATTATGTCCATCCGTGCTGACCTGAAGACAAAAATCCCACACACTTGCAGCATCTACATGGGCTTTGCTGTTCCTCCCACCCAGTCCCTAGTTCCTACTCATGTATCTGTTTTCCAGGGTCAGAGTTGTTTCTGAGGCAAACTGAGAGCCAATTTCCTTGCATGTGAACAGAGCAATACAGCAGACTTGTTTGCTTTCCCTCCTTCCCACAGCAGTGCTGTGCTGGTACTGCTGGGAATGACACCAACCTCCTACAGGTTGGAGGAGCAAACACCCAAAAAAACCCTCAACAATTCAGACCTCGATGGCAGCAGCACACTTCTCGGGGTACAGACAGAATGCTACAGAGGAAGCAGGAGCTTAAATGGCTACTGTAGGTGTATTAAACTGTATATTTAAATGATTTTAACAAGGATCAAAAAGAGTTGGCTTGGTACAGATAACAAGTCTAAAAATTAAGTATACACCAAGAACTTACAAGTCTTAGCCCCTCCAAATGTGAAAGGCTTAAAATGTCTTTAAAATGCAGCTGTAACGCAATTACTGAAAATGTCCTTTAAAAAGAAGCCTTTATGTAAGCAGAGCAACTTCCTAGACAAAAAGGCAGAGCAGTATCCTTGTTACCAGCATCAGCAGATGAGTGAGAGGCAGTCGGCTGTTTAAAGGGAATGAAATCTTTCACTTTCTGACCACACAGATTAGACACGAGGAGAAAATGTTGGCTGTTTTCAGTTATCTTGTGGTATTGAGGAGCCACCATCAAAGGGAAACTGTCTGCCTTCTGGGATAATCGTTGGGCAAGCAAGAGGATGCAGCAGATAAAGGAAGATGAGGCTTACCCAGAGAGGCTAAGACACAAAGAACAAAGATTAGTGTTGGGGATGGCCTCACCTATAGGGAAAAGGAAATGGTAACAAGAGGTAAAAGCAGTGCAAAAACGTCAAGAAATTGGGGTTCCTCAAATATTCTTGCATCAGCATGCACTGCCTTAAATTTCTTACTGAAGTTTTGCTGTTGAGATCAATTTCTCATTTTTGTAGTTTATAGAAGCAGCATCTGCAGCTCAACTTTTGCAGTATTTATGTAGGCAAAATTCCCAGTGTTTTAAGGGGATTTTTCATTGATAGGTATGGGCTCTTAGGGCTTACTTTTGACTGGGTGAGGACTTGGAGTCTGCACAATTACCATACCGTAAGTATTAACAGATCCTTCCTAATATGAAAGTTATTTGAATTTAAGATTGTAGCTTAGTTTCTCTAAACTCCACGTAATCTATTTACTTCCACTACAGCTTTTCTTCTGCACGTCTAGTCTCCAGCTGTAAAGATTCAAAATGCTGCACAACATACAACTCGTGTATATTGATGGAAATGGCACTTGAAGTCATGCCATGCTGCTAGAGTATGTTTAGTGACATTGCAAGGCCAGGATTTGGTCCTGGGAGCCTTTAGTCCACTCCCAACTCTGTCCCATAATTGAGTTCAAATTAATCCCATGGGTCAACTCCCCTCTTCTAAATGATGGATTTGTTCTCTTTCTTGCCTTCCTTTGCATCTGTAGTTCCAGCTCAGCAGGTGAGCCCGTGAGGATGCTCCACAAGACAATCCTGCTCCATTCAGCTCAGTGCCAAGTGTCCTACCCAGCCAAGACACAGGCATGTGCTGCCTCTTCCCACCCTGTGTCTGCTCCTGAGCTCCTTCAAACCTCACCCCAGAGCCGAATTAATTGATAACCTTGTAGGAAACTAAAGCCCCAAAGCTTTGATAGGTTTTTCTGTGACAGCGAGCTGAACAGGAGCAAGGCAGCTCCCGTGACCATCCGACGACGTGGGGGATGCTGAGGCTCAGTGGTGGGATGAGGGGCGCTTGTGGAATGGAGATGCCCTGGGGCACTCTGCGGCCCGGATAAACCAGCAGCAGACCTGTTTCCCAACCCCTTCTTGATCCAAGGACAAGGAGATGAGTGAAGGCTGCACCCCTCTCCCCCAGGACACCGGCAGGACTAGCTCCACGTAAGCCTCCTCCCCTCCCCTCTGACTCAGCTCTTATGCTATGCTCAGCTTTTCACTCTCTTCCTCAGGCAACTCTGTTCGCTTTTCTTCACTCCCCCTTTGCTGACCTGCTGCTTGATAGCGCTGCACACACACAACTGGCAGCACCGGCTCACCCCGGCACTCCTGGGATGTGTCCCCACCTGAGTGTGGGATACAGCCTCCCCTTCCCCTGCCTGATTTCTGGGGCCACATCCCAAGCTCAAGCACCCTGTATCCCTGTTAAATTTGAAGGCTTTGCAGCACATATGGAAGTCGTAGAAAGGTGCTGGGAAGAGGATCAGGGTTCAGGGTACTCCTGCAATCCTGGTGGAGCAGCACTGCAGCTCAGGGAGCAAATGTTACTCCTGCTGTGAGTCAAGTAATTTATTTGATGAGAAAAAGAAAGAAAAGAATCAGGGTGAGAAAACACACATGGAAGGAAGCTTGGGCTGCTATGTGATGGCATTATGAGATTCCCCTTTTTGTTCATCCAGCAGTTCAAAGACCTTGGTGGCTTTTCTCACTCAGTCAGGACACAAAATGGTGTGGAATGGATGAGGATTCCATACTTTTTCATGCCAAGGGAGGAAAGGCCATACAAACAAGGGGTCTATGGCAACCCCAGCAGGCTTTGCAGATTGAAGTTATTTTAGAATAGTTTGCATCTCTTCTTTCTTAATGTGTGTGGATGAGCAATCAGATGCAAGGACAGCCCTTTGCAGCATGAAAAGCAAATCTGATCCAGGTTCACTCATGAACAGGTGAGTTCATGGAGACACAACTATGTTTGTTTTTGGGAAAACTTGCTTGTGGCAGTAGACTACACATACCAGAATGGGCGTGTCACTGCTCCTACACACCCACAATGGAAACAAGGAGAAAACTCTGCTCCCCAGAACTGGGGGGCCAAAAGGCTGTTCACACCAGCCCTAAGGCTGGACACAGTGAGAACACTCAACACTGCTGTCAGGGCTGACTGCACAGCAAGGCAACTCCACTCTGGAAGCATCTGAGCTTTGTCAATGGCCCCCAGCCAATATGGGTGAGTTATCTTATTGTAAGCATCCAAGACCTTAATTAAGCCTGGTTTATGAACATGGGCACAATGCCACAATGGGGAGGTTATGTGCCATTATGCTTTGCCCTAAGGGTGTCCTGACTTGGGTCTCCAAAATCCTGGAGATTCCTGCAATGTCAAGGGCCTGCCTCCCAGCCCTCTGATCCTGGCCAGTCAGTCACAGTGTTGAAGACACATGACTTTGCAGGTGATGCTTTGCTTACTCTGACTTTTATATTCATCATAAAAAAATTAGTAATTTGGTGCTAACAGTTGAGGTTTGTAGGGCTTCACCAGTTGTACTGAAGAGTCAGGAGGTGCTATTTTGCCCAGAAGTGGATTCTGAACTGATTTTTATTTTAAAGCTTTCTCTTTCTGCAGCAAATATTAGCATTTCTGTTCTTTGCCCCAAAGTTGAGTGAAGAAAGTACAGACCTTTGAAATTTTCTATGGAAGAGCAAATCGAACTTCCAAACATCGATTTTCTTTTGCCTTGCCTATGGCCTTTAAAGGTTTAAAAACCTTTTAAACCAAGGGTTTGGATTTTGATTTGAGGAAGAGGTAGAAGACAATGCTTAATTATATTTAGCTCTAAATTTTTACAGGGAACTTTCAAATTGTAGAACAAAACAAATTAAACTCAGATAAGGAAATAATCTTCCTATTCCCTCAGGGTGCCTGAAAACTGCATAACATAAAACCCTAAACAAAGGTTGCTTGAATGCCCTCTTATCTGACAAATGCAGAAGACCTGCTGTAAGAAGTGTCACACTGGGTATTCTTCGATTTCTGGTCCTCTTCGAGCTGCCTTGGAAAAAAAAAGGAAAAACATCAATTATGTAAGAAAACTCTGCTCTCCTCCCGGTGAGTGACAAAGTGGCTCTTCCCCCCAGGACCTGGCAGATCAGGCAGCAGCCGGTGCCGCTCTGGCCGGGCCACTTGGCGATTTTAAAGCCTCTTGGAAGAAGCCGGTGGGGCCCGCCCGCCCCGTCCAGCCACAGGGACGGCTTTTCTTGGCCAAAACCTGAGACTTCGGCGTTTGCCGGGAATCAAAGAGAAGTGACATATTGGAAAGAGGGGAGAGGAGGAAGGGCTACTACTCCTGCAGGGCGGGATCTCTTCGTCTGCTTGATCTTATGGAGCCCGCCCCTTAAATTGACTCCCGAGAGCGCCCCGTCCACCATCCCGACGGGGGAAGAGGCGGAAAGCGAGGGAGAGCGGGCGGGCGGCTCCCCCGTCCCGGTCCGTCGGTCCGACCCCGGCCCGTCCGCCCCCGCGCACCANAGAGGGAAAGGGAGGAAGAAGGGGGAGAAGCGGAGCGCGGGGAAGGCTGCTCCTCCGAGGACAGCGCGCAGCACCATGCAGCTGGCGCCGCTGGCGCTGGCACTCACCACGCTATTCATCGACGGCTTGAGGACGGGAGCGAGGAGGCAGAAGCTGCACCCCAGGCAAGGTAAGGGGGTGCTCGGGGAGGGGCGGGGCGAAGGGGGGGGGAAGGGGCGGCGCCACCCGGGGGGCGCGGAGTGCTGGCACC
>WEIV01012179.1:1235341-1246190 GCA_013390005.1 Calyptomena viridis
CGGGGACACGTCAATGCCCGCCCGCGGCTCACCGCCGTCATCAGCCTCTGCTCCGGGATGGTGAGACCCGCATCCCGGTTCCGGTCCCGGCCGGGCCCCGCCGGGCGCCAAGGGGCGGCGCGCTGGGGCGGAAGCGCGGAGGAGGAGGAGGAGCGGGACGAGGGTGGGCACAGCGATGGGAACGGCCCCTTCCCCCGCCCTCGGCCGCGGCTGGGGGGCGCCCCCGGNTGGGGCTCGCCCCGGTTGGGGGTTTTTCTCACCCAGTGCTTATTAGTTCGTCGGGTTTCGGGGTGAGCCCCTCCTGCTCCGCGGGTTTTGGGGGAAAAACCGCCACCCAGCGGCACCCCGGGGGCGATCCGCGGGTCAGTCCCCGGGCACCTCGGGGACGGTCACTCGCCGGCCCCCGAAGTGCCAGAGAGGGGTGACGGGGCTCGCCACCAGCGCTGGCCCCGGAGTCACCCAGCACTCCGGGGCAGAGGAATGGCCCGCTCCCTGGTAGCCCAGCTTGGTGCCCTTCGATGCAAGGATGTTGGCACCGGTATGAGCAGAAGCTCCCCTGGTGCCTTTCAACCTCCAGGGGTGCCAGTCCTAGAGGTTGCCCGGAGGTCTGTTACTGGCTTCATCCTGCCCAGCAGCTCGCCTGGGTGCATGCGTTCACCCAGGCTTGGGAGTGTGTGGCTGTAGGATGGTTTTTCCCTTGAATATCTTTTATTTGCCCACCAAATCCATACATTCATAGTCATGTGCAACTAGGAGCATTGGTGTCTTCCCATAAGCAGGGATTTCACTGGCTGGACACTGCCCTCTGGTCCTTGCATGAGGGTTTAAAACCTGCCTCAGGGAGGGCTGCTCTATGAAACCAGCACAATGTGATGGGATTGTACTGGGGCCTCCAGCACTCTGCAGCACCATTGCCCTTCAGACAGGGGTGGCTTGGAAATGTTATAGGGATGGGGTCTGGCTAACGTGCCCCTCTCATGCTCCCTGCCTATGGATTAGTAGTCAGCTTTCCATAAGCTGCAGTGGGATGACTGCAGGGAGCAGTGCAGCCCAGCGTGGGTGCAAGTGGTGTGACCCAAGCTGGATCTCCAGCCTGTGCCTTTGCAGGGGGTGCTGCAGAACTGAGTAGTCAGTGTACCTCCCTCATTAACTGCTCATTTTGTAGGGCAGTACTCCTCGGTGGTTTGTCATTGGCCAAAGCTGACCCCTGTTCCTTTCTCTGGTCCTTCTCAGCTAGGCACATTCAAGTCTGATGATGGGGACTATTTTGTAGAGCCACTGCTATCGCTTGAAGAACAAGAATATGAAGAAGAGCACAACAAACCACACCTTGTCTACCGACACCGGACACCTCCAAACAACTCTTCGGGGCACAGGCAGACTTGCGATACTCCAGGTACTCATTTTGTTACTGCCATTGATGACTTGGCACTTACAAGTGCTATTTGCAGTTAAAAACAGCATGTTTGTGCGGGACAAAAGGGATCTGGAGTTGAGGGACCTCTCTAGAGATGGTACCGTGTGTGCTAAGACCAGGCTCGTGATAGTAATGCTGTCCTGGAGAGATGTGGTGCGCCTGTGCTTTCTAGTAATTGGTTATAAGGAAGTTGCGGTCAGGAGGAATGTTCTGGTTTCCCTTTCATCCCTGCTGTAAGGCTAGCAAGAGGTTCTTTGGGCTGTCTTGCCTTAAGTATCCCATAAGCCTTTAAATTTGTTTTCTGTCCTCTCTTACATGTAATTCCTAACCATCCTAATCTGATTTGCTCTCTGTCTGACACTCTGTTTCTATTCTTTAAATGACATCTTTCTGTCTTGGTCTTGCTGTGCTCCTGGTCTTCCCTCCCCAGATCTTATTGTGAGTTGCAATGTGTTATTTCTTTCTAGTGGAAATGAGAAGGTCCTAACACCAACCCTGACAGTTCTTCCCTTATGAATCACTTTTCCATGGTTCATTTTCAAAGGCTTTTGTTTTTCCCTCATGGCACTTCCTCCATCAGCACCATCTTCTGACCTCCCCATTCTCTCCTTCTAGTCCTTGCACATGTGAAAGAGCACAGGCCTTTTTATCTTCATTTCACGTGCATTGTGAGAAATAGCCTTGCTCCTACTGTCCCTATTATCTGCAATGGCCTCCTGCTGCTCTTTGCTTTGTTGACTTCCTGATGTTCACAACTAATCCTCTCCTTTGGCAGCAAATACCTACATTTTCTCTGAAGAAGCTTATTCCTTCTGTCTCCTGTTTCACCTGCTCTTTTGCCCTCTTCCTCTGGCCTGCAGTTAGATCTACAGGAGCTTTAAGGCCTAAACAGAGTAGAGCTTCACTGGATCCCCTTGTGTGGGATGCAAGCTGCTCGTATGCTGCAAAGTAGGTGGAGTTGCTCAGAGAGTAAAGGTACCACTGGAGGAGAAGCCTGGTGCCAAAATTAGGCTGCATTTAGAACGCGTGACTTGTTTGGCACCCATGACTGTCGGTCATGGTTGTGCTGTTGAGTTGTTGGTCTGTTCAGCTTGCACTGATCATGCTGAGTCAGAAGATGTGCTGATGCTCTGTAACCAGCCAGAGCACTAGCAACACGTGTTTCTTGTAGAAGATGTCACATGCAAACATATGTGCTGGGGTACAATGGTACCTCTCACAGGCTGTCATTGTTTGTTCTTCCAAGGGTTGCTGCTGGACTATGCCATTCTGGTTTCTCTCTTCCAGCTGTTTCTGCTCCCTTCTTTGAGATCAGATGCAGGAGACTCAGAACAGTTGGAAAGAAACACGGAATCTGGCACATTGCATCAGTAGCCCTTGGAGGAATGGAGCAGCAGATCACAGGACTCATTGAATCAAAGGTAGCTGGGAGGGCTCTGACTTTTGCTTGTGGACTTGACTCTGTGCTGCTGTAGCTGTGTGCTGTATTTCACCCCACTGTATCATAGCTTCCAGTTAGGGTATTATTTTTCTAGATCATGATTCACAAGAATAATGCTCCATTTGTGGTATTACCTACATGGTGTATATCTCTTCCTCTTTTCCAACATGCTTCGCTTCTCACCTTTGTTTTCTTGTTCTTCTCAGTTACCTCCATGTAATAGAGAGAGGAAGTCTCATCTCTCAAATACAAACTTAAAGGTTCATGATAGGCATGACAGTCTTATTTGTCCTCCTGTGCTCTTTCCCTCCATCTCTCCTCCTTTTTACTATTGTCCAAGCTTTTGGAAGGGAATGTTGCTATGATATATATATATGGTGAAAAAAGCTTGGTCATTTCATTTAAGGAGAAGTTCAGGGCAGCTTGGAAAATGCTGAACCTTGGTGTCCTCTCTGGGGTTATGTCTGGCGAGAGAAGGTGTCCCACATGTCTTTGAAGCAGAAGTGAACATGCAAAATCTAGCAGCACTCACTGTTTTGGACAGGGTGTATCTCTCCCTCCTACCAGAGAAGAATGATTTCATGAGAGCTTGGGAGTTACTCATAGCTGTAGAATGTTGTGTGAATGCAATCTTTTGTCAGAAGGACGTGTGAAATGGTGCATTTGCATTGCAGGCTTCTGGCAGGGGTGGAAATGTGCTCAAAGAGGAAATTCGTGAGAGGGAAACTTGAGGTATCCACCCTGCAGTGAGCAAGGGCACCCATCTTGCCAGGCAGTAGTGCTATTAAAAATTTCTTTCTGATAGTCTGCTTCCTGGAAATGATTAATAAGCAACATACGGTTGTGCCCTTGCCGTGGTGATGTAATTCTAGACTTCTTGCAGTATCCAGGAAAGTTTCCCTTGTGAATTCATTGACAGATTGAGGAAAAGCTTTCATTTCCAGCAGTCTCCTTGGTCTTACTTTTAGTTTTCAGCATCCCCAGGTCAGCTTAGAAAAACAGGTATTTGCTTTTGTTAAGTTTTAATTAGCAGTTTCTGATAACAGTTTTAGGTCCTCTGACATACAAGATACTCTGCAGATGTTCTGAAACAAGATCTTTTTCCTCTGAATGCTGATGGATATCAAATGCAAACTGTGCTCTGCAGATGAACTCTCATAGCACAGCACTGGGGTCTCTGGCAGTGCACTTCAGCTGTCTGGCATATAGCTCAGCTGCCTCAATAAAAACTTTTGACAAAGTTTTCCTTGGGGTAACAGGTTAATGTAGTTTCAGTCATAGGAAATGGTGCAATTTCTTCTCCTTCCCTTTTAGTTAGTGCCGTGAATCAATTTGTCATCTGGCCGAGGATCTGGCAGAATAATTAGTTGTGTTTTACTGAATAGCCCTGACGGGATGGGGACTTGGCCAGGCTGACAGTGTGATGTCACTAGGTGCAGCGCCGCTACCACCCATCGCTTCACGATAGCAAGTTCTTCCGATCCAAATTATTAAATATCCGCTCTTTTGAGGTGGAGGAGGAAGAGAAAAGAAATTGTGGTCCTAAAAAAAGAAAAAAAGGAAGTGGCTCATTGCAAAGCTGGAGCACGGAGCTTTCCTGCGCCCCACAGAGGGACAATGACTCCAGTGATAAAAGGCGCGTAGCTGCATCCTGTGGTGCGGAGGGAGCTGCATCTGTGTGCTGGCCACCTTTGGGAGGACAGCAGCAGCTCTCTGACCTTCCATCCAGTGTGACCTTCTGCCAGGAGCAGACCAATGAGCCCTACCCACTGGTTTCCATGTGAAACCCTGAAGGTTTGGTCTTACAGAGAGATGTCCAGTTCCAGATGCCAACAGGATGCTGCCTCTGGCTGTCACCTGAATAACCACTTCAGGCCACCTTTTGCTCTGCATCTTTGTGCTACTTCTCCTTTCTGTCATACCTCCCATGCTTTTTGTCATTGATGTATTTGTATGTATGTTTTGGTGGTTGTCTTCTCTGGAGCTTTTCCAGTTTTGTTGGGTTTTGTAATAGCTTCGGCCTTTTATTGAATCTTACCCCCTCATTCTGCCTGTTGGCCACTCCTTGGTCTGAGACAGGTGTGGTCTCCACCTGCGTGGTGGCACCGAGCCACAATTTCCCTGTGTCCATGAGTATCCTTATGAGAATTGGGCTTTTTGTTGCTCTACTTCTGCTGCATGCACAGCTATTGCTCCAAACTTTTCAAATTCCTTGCAGCTTTTACTGTGACCCTGGTGCAGGACTCCTGAATGAACTTCTGTGGGCAGCTCCTTCCTTGTACTCACTGCCTTCATTTTGCTCATCTGTATTTCCTCTTTCCATTCCAGCTTCTTAGTTAAACACCTCCCTGTTCTTGCCTCTTTTTTCATAATTCTTTTGTATTCAATATCCGCCTGGGGCTGAGGTGAATAAACCAAGGACTCAATGTATAGTGAGTGCTAGCTGCTCCCATGACTTGCTGATCAGCTGTGCCCATCCTGAGGCTGCCCTTAGACATGGGCTCTGGGGCTGCATGTGAGGATCTTGCACAAAGTCCTCATTCCTTAATGAGAGTGTTTAAAACAGGAATATCCATCATGGGCAAAACTCCTCAGGCAGAAGCAGCAATAATACTGATGGTGCCAAACTAGTAGGAAGATGATTAGAGCTGTTTCTATTTCTGGAGGGGAGCCAAGGGGCTGTAGCCAGCAAAGAGGCCTTCCAGCAATTCACACTGAGGTGGTGAGGTTTTGGAAGCAGGATCTTTAGAGTGCAGGACAGAGCAGGTCTTACCTGTGCCGCGCTGGCTGTGCCCCCACTGCTGCCATTAGAGGTGGGAAAGCCTGGTGACTCACCTGCTGAGGTCGCTTTCCAGAAACCACCAAGTATTACCAGCTCAAATGGCTGCAGGGCACAGCCTGCAGGCTCAGCACATCCCAGTTCCAGCCAGAAACGGATGGAAAAGAGTCTCAAATTTGCAGCTCATTGCGGTGTCAAAGCAGTTTGACTACTGGAAAGGCAGGACATGTGAAGCAAGGCACAGCAGCTCCACAAAGGGAAGCCCCAGGAGCTGCTTCTCCAAGAGGAGAGCTCTGTGTGTAAGTTGTGCTGAGAAGGTTCCTCTAAAAGACACAAGAGAAACCAGCAGCATGAACCAAGTCTTGCTGCTGAGCTAGCGTGACAAAGACGTACTCTGTAGTATGTAACTGATTTTCCAGTTGCATTAATGAGTAATTTGTAATAGATTACCCTTTCATAGTAACTTTAACAACCTCTCCCACTGAACCTGACACTGGGAAACCACCAGAGCAGAGGAGTGCTTCCCTGTGTCTTGAGCAAGCAAATGCCTGGTGCTGCCAGCTCAATGACTGTGATCTTGTTTCTGCTTGATAATTAGCAGCAGCTCACTCAGCTCATACAGGTGGTTGCCATCTCTCTCCTAATGCCACCCAGCTGCATGGGAAGTCATTGGTGAACCTATGGCACAAGCAGGAGATGGTCCTGTCACCGTGTTCCCATGTGCTTGGGAAGGGGTGGCCAGGTTGAGGTTGTCAAGATATGGTTTTGTGAGTGTGTTATTAGGAGATCTGGGGGAGGATGTGTTGGGGATCTGGCACCGTGGCTAAAGCCTGACTTTCCATGTCCCTTTCCATGTAGCATGGCCTTTCATTGGTGCAGAAAGGGGACGAGCTCTTGCTCCTGCCCGAGCTGTGGGTCAATGTGTGTATCCAGTGTTAGAATTGGCAATGGACCAGAATAGGGCCAAGGGTGAAAAATTTCCTACTCCTTCTACAGGCCCTTTATATGTGTTATGTTGTTATTTTATAGCAGTTTTGAGGCAGAAACTTTAAATTCCCTTTCTGTAGGACTCAATGTTTATACTCTTGTTGAGTGATCCATGGTGAAATCCCAGATTCTTTGCAGTCAGCCTTGTTGGTCTAGACCCCTTTTGTATTTTTGTTGTCTCTTTTGGACTGTTTGTCTTGCTTCCAACTGTGTCCGTTTTTTGTTTTCAGCTCTTTCATACAGCAGAATTTCACATTCTAGCTGTTTTCCAGGCAGGTCTTCAGGCAAATTCTGTACTGCTGGGTGTCACGTAACCCCAGGGTTGCAGATGATCTGCAGGGAAGTTTTCTTAAGCCTTTGCTTCCAGGTTGAGCAATCCTTGAGCTCTTTCAAAAATCTGTTTAAGCTGTCAGCTTTGCTTTTTGCCTCAGGGTAAAACACTGACTTAGTTCTTTCTCTCAGAAAAGTTTTTCATCTTAAGGAAGTGAATTGTAATTTTTAGTCAGATAGTAATTATTTCAGGTTTCCTTCCCTCCAAAAAACAGCAAAGAAGAGAGTTACATCACAAGTCCCACATGCTAGTGTAATTAATTCTATTTCTGGCGTTCTATTGAGGTAAAACCACAGTAAGAGCCAACTAGTATTTGGTCAAATGGGCCTGGGATGTCAAGCACAAGTTTTTCCCATGCTGAATTGGGTAACAGATTGGTCTGAAATGTTTGTGGTATCTTGTGATGTTGGCAAGTAAAATAAGGTGATAGACAGACTTCAGCTGAAAAAATTGATTACAGTTAATGATACAGATCCCATAACTGGTTTTGGTTTAAAATTTTTCATTCTGAGTTATAAGCAAGGTACGTGTATTTTGTCGTTACTCTTTGTATTGAAAATGTATCAAGCATCCATGTGGCACCCTAAAGGTGTAAGAATGAGATTGTGACTAAACAAATTCATCTTGACTGGCTGTTGTTTTGCACCTTAAAACGTGGTAAGTGAATTGAGTTAAATTATTCTTCTGGAATCAAAATAGATGCACTTGAAATTTTGCATCTACTTTTACCTCATCTGTGTGGACATCCACTGAAGAAGGGCAGGTGGGAGAAGCAGGGAAGGATCACTGATGCTTTCCATCTGTTCCCTGTGGCATGTCCTACTGAAACTAAACAGGCTGACTGTTCTGTGACTTCTTTTCTCATGTGCCTGCATTGTCATTACCAGCATTCCTGTGGCCAGTTGCTGGGCAATTTTTTTCTTTCTAATGGGATGTTTTTTCTTACGTTTTACTGAGTGTCAGTACAAAGTTGTGGTGATCTCAGTGTTGTTGTTGGCATGGTACCTCATAGGTATCACTAGACACAAGTATGGATAATGTGTTGGTGTACTTGTGGCTGTAAGGTGTTGAAAGTTGCTTTAAGAGCAAGCAGTCAAGTGTGGGAGTTCAGGTGCCTTGCAAGGCAGAGATTGGGTTCAGCAAGTATTGCCTCTAGAGCTCTAAAGGCAAATAGGTTCCATCAGCCAAATGCAGTGCCAAATGCAGCAGCTCTGGCTGTTTTCCTGATGTGCTGAAATGCCACCAGAGTAGGTCACTGTGCCTGGGTTCATACCAGTGTGACCCACTGGTGTATGTCTGCTCTCAGGTGAGACACTGGGATGTACTTTAGAAAACTGCCCAGGCCACTGCAGTGTCAGGGTGAATTTCAGGGGCATTTTGATGGGGTTTTTTTTTAAGTTGTTCTGAAGGGCTGTTGTTTTGGGTTTTCTCCTGAACCAGGGGATTATGGAGCTGGTATCAGTGATTTTCAGCACTGTGATCTACTGTCCGCAACACCTTGAGTCAATATTGTACCCATTCAGTGATGCTTTTGTGCCTTGTAGTTGTGAGATGCACTTAGTTAATTATTTTACCTGTAAGATGATCTTGAATCATTTTCTGCCACATACTCAGCTCACGTGAGCTGAGCAATTTATTGTTTTGTTCATTAATCTAGTTTTTGTCTACTGTGCAAATATTGATAGCTTTCCTGGGCAACTTTTTACCTTAGGCAGAAAAAAAGTCTTTTAGGCTGGAATGCATTCTGATATTCATCATCAGGAAAGGAAATGTCTAGAATATATGTGGTCCTTGGTGTTTGCATGGTATAAGCTAAAGAATATTTTTACTGAGGGAAGTTGAGTGATGCAAATCCATGGCTCTCAAGCATTCTGGTTCAAGCAGTGAGAAGAAAGGCAAGGTCACCTTGAAACACGTCAGGGTTTAACATCACCTTGAGCTTTGGCACCTCCAAGGCTGAGATGACTATAGCAAAAGCCAACACGGATGGCAGTGGAACTGTTGATTTTTGCATCAGTGATACTTCATGCCAGTCTGAACTGCTCGTGGCTCTATGGCCTTGCTTTCTGGCCTTAGTGTCTTATTGCAAGCACAAATTCCAGGCTCTGGACTTGACATGTGGGACTGACTTCAGCAGTAGATGCTCCTAGACATGGACCTGTCTGAGGATCTGAACATTGCTCCAACTGAGCATTTAGGAATCCCCTTAGTAAAGTGAATATGCAAAACTCAACGTGGAGGAATGTGAGCAAGTTAACAAGCAGGTTTGCCTGGGTCATGGGGGCTCATGATCCCTCCATGCAAGTATTTTTCTAGTAGCAAAGAAAAGTTCTTTGTAGAAGCCCAAGGTTTTGATCCTTTTCTGAGCCCAGACTGTGTTCTAATTTAAAGGAAAGAAGGAATAACATGGGGAAATCAAAGCTTCCCTCTGTATTGCTCTAAGAATGGCACTTGTGAAAGTACTGATATGTTATTGCATTGTCAATAATTCCAACCATGAAAGTTTGATCTATGCAGTTTTGCCCAGCTCTTGCTGATGAGGGTTGAAACCTCAGTTGATCTCTGTTGAGTGGGTTCAGATTAATTTGCAGTTGAACAGTTTCTGGTTTACAGATTAGAAAAATTGAGCAAACTTTCATTTCCACCCTTAGTGCAGAATATCTTCCTCTTTGGATCCTGGCCAGCCTGGATCTTTCATTTCCTTGCCAATGTAGGTCGTTATCTTACCTCTATCAATAAAATCTCTTTTCTCTTTCCATCTCTAGCAGCAGCTCTGATTGCACAGTCAAGGAGCTATCCAGAGGGAAGGCAGGATTAGTCCTGCTCATAGAGCTGCTCATCTCAGTATGGTACAGAGTAAGGCAGTGGCTGGTCCCCCATTATGTTTCCATCCCTGGCTGTTGTCAGAGCAGGGCAAAAAGCTGCTGGCAGAGGGGGTGTGTTCAGCTCTGTGTTATGCTGGCCACAACAGCACCCCACAGTAACAGAGGTGAGAATTTGGCCTCGTGGAAGTCCATCTGACATACATCTGGAGATGTATTGAAAGGTAGATAGAAATATAAAACATGTTGATAGGGAATTAAAACAGAGTCAGGGCTAGAAAAATCCTTNTCTGAGCCCAGACTGTGTTCTAATTTAAAGGAAAGAAGGAATAACATGGGGAAATCAAAGCTTCCCTCTGTATTGCTCTAAGAATGGCACTTGTGAAAGTACTGATATGTTATTGCATTGTCAATAATTCCAACCATGAAAGTTTGATCTATGCAGTTTTGCCCAGCTCTTGCTGATGAGGGTTGAAACCTCAGTTGATCTCTGTTGAGTGGGTTCAGATTAATTTGCAGTTGAACAGTTTCTGGTTTACAGATTAGAAAAATTGAGCAAACTTTCATTTCCACCCTTAGTGCAGAATATCTTCCTCTTTGGATCCTGGCCAGCCTGGATCTTTCATTTCCTTGCCAATGTAGGTCGTTATCTTACCTCTATCAATAAAATCTCTTTTCTCTTTCCATCTCTAGCAGCAGCTCTGATTGCACAGTCAAGGAGCTATCCAGAGGGAAGGCAGGATTAGTCCTGCTCATAGAGCTGCTCATCTCAGTATGGTACAGAGTAAGGCAGTGGCTGGTCCCCCATTATGTTTCCATCCCTGGCTGTTGTCAGAGCAGGGCAAAAAGCTGCTGGCAGAGGGGGTGTGTTCAGCTCTGTGTTATGCTGGCCACAACAGCACCCCACAGTAACAGAGGTGAGAATTTGGCCTCGTGGAAGTCCATCTGACATACATCTGGAGATGTATTGAAAGGTAGATAGAAATATAAAACATGTTGATAGGGAATTAAAACAGAGTCAGGGCTAGAAAAATCCTTTGGCCCAGCTTAGGACCTGTTTGTGTCCTAAAGA
>WEIV01012179.1:1246801-1439472 GCA_013390005.1 Calyptomena viridis
CTTGCTTTCTGGCCTTAGTGTCTTATTGCAAGCACAAATTCCAGGCTCTGGACTTGACATGTGGGACTGACTTCAGCAGTAGATGCTCCTAGACATGGACCTGTCTGAGGATCTGAACATTGCTCCAACTGAGCATTTAGGAATCCCCTTAGTAAAGTGAATATGCAAAACTCAACGTGGAGGAATGTGAGCAAGTTAACAAGCAGGTTTGCCTGGGTCATGGGGGCTCATGATCCCTCCATGCAAGTATTTTTCTAGTAGCAAAGAAAAGTTCTTTGTAGAAGCCCAAGGTTTTGATCCTTTTCTGAGCCCAGACTGTGTTCTAATTTAAAGGAAAGAAGGAATAACATGGGGAAATCAAAGCTTCCCTCTGTATTGCTCTAAGAATGGCACTTGTGAAAGTACTGATATGTTATTGCATTGTCAATAATTCCAACCATGAAAGTTTGATCTATGCAGTTTTGCCCAGCTCTTGCTGATGAGGGTTGAAACCTCAGTTGATCTCTGTTGAGTGGGTTCAGATTAATTTGCAGTTGAACAGTTTCTGGTTTACAGATTAGAAAAATTGAGCAAACTTTCATTTCCACCCTTAGTGCAGAATATCTTCCTCTTTGGATCCTGGCCAGCCTGGATCTTTCATTTCCTTGCCAATGTAGGTCGTTATCTTACCTCTATCAATAAAATCTCTTTTCTCTTTCCATCTCTAGCAGCAGCTCTGATTGCACAGTCAAGGAGCTATCCAGAGGGAAGGCAGGATTAGTCCTGCTCATAGAGCTGCTCATCTCAGTATGGTACAGAGTAAGGCAGTGGCTGGTCCCCCATTATGTTTCCATCCCTGGCTGTTGTCAGAGCAGGGCAAAAAGCTGCTGCCAGAGTAACAGAGGTGAGAATTTGGCCTCGTGGAAGTCCATCTGACATACATCTGGAGATGTATTGAAAGGTAGATAGAAATATAAAACATGTTGATAGGGAATTAAAACAGAGTCAGGGCTAGAAAAATCCTTTGGCCCAGCTTAGGACCTGTTTGTGTCCTAAAGACGAGCCAGTTTCCATCCCATTTCCTGGCAAGAAGAGCTTAAAAATGTGGTTTGATTTCAGTCTGATCTCTGCATGAAGAAAATCCATTTTGCCTATCCCCTCTGTTTTCCAAGTGATGGCAGTCACTTTGGCTGCTGCTGTACCAGCTACAGGCAGAAAGTTCCAGCCAACCAGCTGGAGCTTGTGTGGAAGCATTTGGGCAGGTTTGGAAGGGTTTGCATTTGGAAGGGTTTGCTGCTGGGGCTCCTGCTCGAGTTGAGGGAGATGGGTCACATGTTGACTGATTGCCTGGAGAGAGCTCAGCTGAATTTTGATCTGCTTTATGGAGGTGTGCAATAAATAATTAACTTCCAAATGATAGTTTTATCATCTGCACAGCTAGACGAGAGCAGGTCTAGGAGTGTGGTGGGCCAACCACTGAGCGGCAAACTTTGTTAAAAATCCTAGGTCACACATTCAGAAAAGTTATGATAATAAGTTGGTTTGAAAGGATCACACTTCTTTTCTAGCAAGGAGACGTTGTTAATGTTGTTAGCTCAAGAAATGGATTCCCCCACCCCTTGCTTTCTCTCTCTCTCTTTTACATTTTTTTTACCTGTTATGCACAGCTTTTATGAACTTGGAGCTGAACTGGAATTGCTTGAATTGTTACATGTCTTATTTAATTGTGCAAATTGCTTTCTATCCCAAGGACAAGTTAACGTAGAAATGGAAAGGATTAGAACTGTTAGGATAAGCCATCATTCTTTCTTTTAATTTTTGGTTTTAGTATAACAATAGCTACTATTTCAAAAGCAGTTCCTGACTCTGCCCTGTCACCCTTTCATGCAGGTAAAGTACTCATGTAGGGCCTGAGTTTTCCCTGCATTCTTTCTTGTGATAAATCCAAAGTACATTAACCAACAGGAATCATCCATAAAGCAGCTGAATAGGTTCTGGGCTGAGGCTTCTTGTGCAAGCAAAAATAAATGGCATGAGTGGGAAGATGCCATCAGGGAGATATATCCCTGTCCCTAGATTGAGTCACCTTTGTAAGTCCCACATTACAAAGAAGAAATCAAACAGAAAAAAAATTAAGATACACCTCTAGCTCTATTTAAAGACAGTGGAAACAGAATAGATTGTCTTACTAAAGTTTGCAGTGAAATGGGCATTATTTCAGCAGCCTCAAATTAATATTAGTAGTTGAATCAGTGTATGGGCTCACCTGATACTTGAATTTTTGATCTGTAGTTTGCATGGTTTAAGGGGTTTGTCTACTCATTGTGGCTTGGTTTTTCTGCAAATTAAAACAAATATTTTGTTGCTTAAACTCATCCAATTACAGCCATGTGTAGGTAGTGTTTTTCAGGTCATTGCAGGGATTGAGAGCTTGCCAAGCAAACCTTTTTTCTTTCTGATTTCTGCTGATATGCTAACACAATAGAAAAAAAAAAAGGAAAACAAGGTGGAAAAATATCACACCCTTTTTTTGGTGGTGTGTGTCACAGCAGGAAGCTGTAGCTGTAGAATTGCAGTTTTCTTGTGTAATGAGAGAGATTTTCAGTTCTGCCTGATGAAAGAGCAGCACAGTGCACTGTTCAATCAAGCACTGCTGTTGTGGCCATTGGAATGGAGTGGGATATCACCAGCATCAGGCACATGGAGTACTGGCAGTGCCTGTGTGCAGCTCCCATTAATGTGGGAGTTTCATGGATGGGTTGAGAGCAGTGCACAAGCCATTAGTGTTTAATTTTTTACAGGTGAACATACACCATCTCTGAGCGTAGTTATATGCAAGAAAGATGAGTGAAGATAACAGTTCACTACTATCAAAGTCCAGGAGTGGCTTTACATGCAATGCTCCCCATCACTGGTGCCTGGTTTTCCAGTAACCTGGCTGGCAAACACATAATATGTGACCTGTTCAAATAATGTGCTCAAAGCGCCAGAGGGACTCCATGCCTGAAAAAACAATGTTGTTATTGAAGGGATGATTTCTCTGACTTGATTTATGTACTGTATGAGTGAAGTACACTGATACTGTACTGACACTTGGCAGCACTAGGTTAATGATTGGACTTGATGATCTTAAGGGACTTTTCCAACCTAAATGACTCTATAACTGTGCCAGATCTCTGCAACAAAAAGGAAGGTAGTTTTTACTCTGTGCTGGGAGTACCTGGCTCTGTTGGGGTCTGATTCTCCTGCATGATAGGTCAAGTCAGGGCTCTAAGAGCCAGATACAGCATTTCATGTCAACCTCTCTGGGTTCTGGGTGGATTTGTTTTGTTTTTTTTAGTGTGTGACACCAGCTGCACGATTTCAGTGCAGACCCAGTGAATATCAATTAATTTCTTTCAGACACGTCCTATATAATAGGTGTTTTCAAAGAATCGTTTGCACTGCCCTCTTCTTTTGCCACCTAACCTTCCTCTTCTAGACAGGCCAGAGGAGAAGATACCTGAACCTCATGGTGCCATTTGGGGCTCTGTGGAGCCACAGTAGGGAATGGTGCCTTCACTCCACAGCTTTGCTCAAGCCCTTTTGAGCATCTCCCCATCCTTAACACACTTTTCCTTGAGCACCTGCTTCTTTTGGAAGTTAGTTATTGAGAAGGGAAATGTAAGTGGCTGGCTGAGGGTGAGGAGAGGAAGGGCAGAGGTTAGCACTTTCTCCTCAGTCTGGTCCTCTTCTCACCTTTAAGTTATTTGTATGCATAGTTGGCTTCCCACACTGATTGGCACTGAATGAGTCAGGATAATGTCATGGTTGCCCACGAAGCTGTGCCAGCATGAGAGCACAACCTTGCCAACACAAGGGCATTGATTAGAGCAGAGGAACTAGGGCAATCCAATTATAACCACAAATGCCATTGGCTTTCTCAAATTCTTACTCAAATAACTGCGGACTCTCTGCTGTATTAAGGTGGTCTGGACTATATCAAGAAAGAGGAATTTATAGGACTTGGGTAGTTCACAGTAAACAGGATTTAATTCTTAAATACTCTATTGCCTATTTCCACATAGGGCAAAAGGAAAGTATTTTTCAGATAGGTAGAAGCTGGCTGATCCCCTTTGCCTGCCGTGATATTAGCGAATGTATTTCTTTTTTTGGAAATCATTACAAATATTCCTAAAAGGGAACTACCCAGGAAAAATAGCTAAGAAGTTTCTTATCATTTCAATCTTGTTTGAGCATTGAATATTCCTTTGTTCCCTAATACTATGCTTCCTCTAACCTACTCAGTGGGTCAGATAAGGAAATGTGATATTTTTCACCACCATGACAAAATTAAACTAAAGCTACAAAGAGCATGAGTGTTGTAGCCTGGAGTTGTAGATGAGTAGTTCAGATCTGGCTTTATATTAAATGCAGAAGTGAACAGTCTCACATGGATGAATCACATTCAATTAGCTACTTCCTATGATGAACTGATTAAAAATTAAGTGGCATCAAATAAGACTGATTTTGCTCTTACATTTAAATAATACTATAATTACATACTAATCAGATGGTAAATCTTAATTGTACATGTTCCATATGTTTTATTTGCCTGTTCTCCCTCTTCACTTTGTCGTCTTTGTATCAGCATGGAGTATATTTTCAGGCTGCTTTTATGTTTGGCCTAATTGAATATCAAAAGCAGTATATGTGAAACTTCCTGAATTCTATTCTTTTGCCAGTGGCAGCTGTGCTATTAGATGACCTTTACCATTCCTGTAGCACAGAATAATAAAGGGAGGGGGGGAACTGAAGCCCAGCCGTGTTATTGTTAGAGACAGAAATAAATCATATATAATTGCTTCACTATGAAGGCCAAATCCTGCCGTCCTTCATGCCTGAGTTAGAAATACAGGATTTGGACCTTTGTTTCCTGTGGTTTCCTGGCCACCTTGGACGTGCCCAGAATCCTCACACTGCTGCTGTGGTGGCTAATTACCATCACCAGGCTCCATCTCTCCTGCACGGGCAAGGAGACAGCTCTGCTGCTGGGAAGTCTTCATGGGAATGCCCACCTTTATGTGCCACTGGCTTCCCCAAGATGACTTTAAAAATTAAGCCTTAGATGTTGGATTATGTGGTGGGCTTCCACAGAATGCTTCTGTTTTGGTTAGCTGCTTGTTTGGAACAAGCCCGCTAACTCTTTGTTGGAGTAATAGGTGTTTTGACGTAACGTACACGTGGTATTAATTTTATTCACTCCAGAATGTACTTTGTTTTTATCTGCTTTTTAACCATAGATCATGAACACAGTCACAAAAAGAACAAGCGGAAACACTGGAGAAGACAGTGGGCAGAAAGCAGCATATTGTCTGACGTGGAGATGTTGAAACACAGCCTGGAAGTGAATTCTTTTTCTGGCGATAACAAGACTGGGACCATCGGTGACAAGAAGAGCCACAAGCGAACGAAGCGGTTTCTCTCCTACCCTCGGTTTGTGGAGGTGATGGTGGTGGCTGACAGCAGGATGGTCGCCTACCATGGAGCCAACCTACAGCACTACGTCTTAACGCTGATGTCAATAGTGAGTATTCAGCCAGGGGGAGTGGATTCACCTATGAATAGTTTCCTAGCGGTCACAGAGCCCCTTTCTGCTGTGTTCATATTAAATGCCATCAGTTTGCCTCAGCCAGGCATGGAGATAATGTTGAGATTACAGTAAAAACTGGTAAAACTCAGCTGGGAAACACTGGTTAGAGTCGTCTTCTTTCCTGATCCATCACGTTTCCTAATTCTTTCCACACGTCTCCCTTCCAGCTTTTCTGAATGCCAGGCAGCATGAGAAATATCACTGGCCCTTTAGACTACATGCTGTACTCTTCTTTTTATTCAAGCCCATGTGAAATAGCAGCTGAATTAAAAAGGTACTTTGAGCAGTATGCCTTCCAGGGGACTGATGCTGGTAGGTTATCCAGTTGCCTGACCTCTCTTGCTGTTGCAAGGAGAAAGAGCCTGTGGTCACTTTGATCCTTGGCATAGTTCTAGAGTTGGCCTACCAGGCTGAGGACATGCATTTTAGTAGCTGCTGGTACTAGGATGCAGTAGTGCAGTTCCCTAACAGGCAGCTCTGTAGATACAGAATGACTGGAAGAGGGTATCCTGAATAGTTGTGTCACTGGAGGGATGTTCATCCTGTTTGAAGGTAGAAGTTCAGTGAATATGTGGTCTAAAGCTCTCCATGTCAAAATTAGGCACTTGAGAGAGTAAGTTGCTTTTGACAGTCTTGGTTGGTGGCCTTTGAATGTCAGAGCAGAATGATCCTGTAATTTGGCGAAATGTGTGCCAAAGCAAAAGGAAATGTTGGGTTTCTGTGATACCAGCAGGTTTGTGTCATTCTAAAATTGTGCCTCTGGTGGGAGACCCCTCCAAGTAATATCAGAGCACTGAGCAGGGCAGAAGGGCAGCTCAGTAGAAAAACAGTTGCAAAATGGAAGACATGCTTGTGTTGTCTTAATTGTTTGTTTCCTTGAATGTTAGCAGTAATTCTGAATATTGCTTTTTGAAACAGGTGGCTTCTATCTACAAAGACCCAAGCATTGGAAATTTAATTAATATTGTTATTGTGAAATTGGTTGTGATACATAATGAGCAGGTAATGGAAGTAATTTTCTTCACCTTCTGTTTGACAATGGCATTTATAGTGAGCATTGTGATGAATAATTAAAATACCTTCTTTCTTTGTGTTGCTTATCAGGATGGTCCTGCAATATCTTACAATGCCCAGACAACATTAAAAAACTTCTGCCAATGGCAGCAATCCCAGAACCACCCAGAAGGAAGTCACCTTCAACATGATACAGCTGTGCTTGTTACCAGGTGTGGTGAATATTCTCATGAAAACTGTAGCCAGTCGTGTGTCAGAGGCTGTGAGTGTGTAATACATCCAGCTATGGGAAATGTTCAGGTTTTGGTGTGGGTAATGTTTGTAATTGTGAGAGCAGTGTAACTGTGAGCAGAATTGGGATGATTTGTCCACCTTAGCAATAACTGAAGAGTTCAGGACTGTTTAAGGTCTGCCCATGGGTTCAGTATAAGATGAAAAACACTATGACTATGGTAGGGAGTTAGTTTAGACTCCTGATGATGTGACAAACCAACATGAGAAGGTCCCTTGGAGGACCAAGAGTTGGTTTTGGCTGCTCTTGTTATTGTGCTTGTACCTTAACTCACTGCTGCATTGGAAATTAATGTGTCAGGTCTGTTCTGCTTTCAGACAGGATATTTGTAGAGCGCACGACAAATGTGATACTCTGGGTAAGAAAAACCTTTTCTTTGTCTTTTTGTAACTTTTTCTGTAGTGACAGACTTTTTCTGTTAGTTGCCTGTGCTGAACTGTGGGTGACATTTCTTTTTCTCTTCTAAATCTCTTTGTTCTCTCCTAGGTCTGGCAGAGCTGGGCACAGTCTGTGACCCATACAGGAGCTGTTCAATTAGTGAAGATAATGGACTGAGCACCGCTTTCACAATAGCACATGAACTTGGCCATGTGTATGTTTTATGTAAATACATTTACATTTAAATAGCCCAAGATTTATGCTAACTAAGGCTTGCCAGCCAGGCTGGGAATTGTTACCTGCTGAGCCTAATTATTTGAGAGGAGATAAATATACTTGGGTAGAAGATGCACCACCAAGGAAGATGAAACTGTGAGGTGCTCTGGAGCTTATCTGAGAGCAGCAAAACCAGCAGAGCCACTTTTGGAAAGGATGAGTGACCGGGTACCCCAAACAACACCTAAGCAAAGGAGGAGAGCTATTATTATTATTGTGTCTTCTCACATCTACATGTGAATGTCAGCAGAATCTGCCCCAGCAGACATGACATCCTGGCCAAGTCACTGGGACTAGCCAGGGTTTTGGCTGTAGCTAGGAGGTGCTGGGTGTCTTGGGGAGGACCAGGGCGAGGGATGCGGGCACATCTCAATTGTCTTTTGGGACTGAACCTGAGAGCAGGTCCTCAGCCTACCACAGCTCGTCCCACAGCTATGTGTGGTGGTACTGCGGGCAGCACAGCAGCTGTGTGTGAAGGAGGAGTTTACCTAGGGGATCTAGGAGGTGATGAGGATGTGTAAGTGAGCCTGACCCAACTCCTGAACTGTTTCACCAGGAAGAACCTTGTGCTGCTTTTCCCCAGAAGAGATGCTGTCAGTCAAGATGCACCTCCTCCAGTGGAAATTTCTTTTGGCTGGTTTTTGTCTTTTTTTGAGAGTCGTAGTGAGAAAAATCATCGTAGATCACATAGTCTTTTACGCCCCAGCCACAACCCTTAGGCAGCTGGTTCAGTCCCAAACCACCACACGCCTGGTTTGTGGTGGAAGTCTGTAGGTGTGGGATGGATGAGTACTTGGGAACAGCTCTCTCATTGTTTTAAACTCCATTTTTCTTCACAGAGGGCTGGCCGAGACACTCTATTTTTAACCACAGTAGTAGTTGTTTAAATGAGACTTCCTGACAGAAAGTCCCCAAAGGTTTGGCATTCCCCACACCTAACTTGTGTCTAATTCCTTCGCTAGTGCTGCCCCAGAGTGCTGGAAGGGTTAGCAGTGCTCCCGAGCAGGAAACACCTCTGTGCTCTTTTACAAAGAGCAGAGTGAAAAGATGGTTTGTTGGAGGTAATCTTAATGGAATATAAACTCCCCAGCTTTGGAACACAGGATCACACCAGGTCATTTCCCCTTCTCCACTTCAAACAGCACAGTGCTTTAAGCCGTTCTGTCTCCGTTAGTGTATTTACTGCATTCTTCAAGATGTCATGTGCTGTGAACTTTACATGGGTTTCTGCTGATATCGATGCCTGGTGGCATCTTGTAAACCTGCCACATTAGTATAGGAGCCAAGTCTATCCCTGGTGCAAACCTATTTAGGCAACAGCACGGCTGTTGAAGGTATTCAACTCCATTAGAAAACATTCCTCATCCAACACAGGGTATTTATTGCCTGTGTGCACGAGGGTCTTCAGCCAGCAGAGGTTGGTGGGCTCAAGTCATTCATCTCCTTCAGAAACTTACTCCCTCAGATCAACTCCTGGTTCTGTGGCTCAATTCTAGAGTACTTGCCATATATATGAAGGTGGAGCTGGACTCCAGCCTGTCTGCAGGATAGCAACTGTCAGCTGAAAAGAAAACTGCAGCTGGAATTGCATCTTGCTCCATGCTCCCTGGAGGACTTGTCTGGCTAAATATATGCAGTCACGGTGTGGAGAGCTTAGCAGGGTGCTGCACAGATTTTTGCAGATGAGTGCTGGGAACCCTGTTTGAGCAATGTTTGTTGACACATGCGAATATGTGCATATTAATACTTTTATTCTGTAATATCTGTCAGCAGCCTATCTAGGAAAAATTCTTGAATTTACTTGCATTTAGTTCACACTATTGCTCTTGCTATGCTAAGTACTTGACATTTGCTTCAAGTGACTGTGCTTTTCACCGCTCTTTTTCCCTTAGATTTAATATGCCACATGATGACAATCATAAGTGCAAGGAAGATGGAGGTAAAAATCAACAGCATGTCATGGCGCCGACACTGAACTTCTACACCAATCCCTGGATGTGGTCAAAATGCAGTAGGAAATACATCACTGAATTTCTGGAGTAAGGCCTTGCATATGCATGTGTTGAGCTGTTTTAACATGTGCATGCATCCCATGAAGTTCTTCAGTTATTCTGAAGTCCTAGTGTGCAGCTTTTGGAGGAAAGCAGAGGGATTTGTGTGTGCACACATCCTTTACATAAAGCAGGAATGCAGCCCTGGCATCCAGTCTCTGCCAGTTCAGCCTCATGATAAGCTGGCAAGGACCAGCCTCTCGATAGGGAAGAATAAGTCTTCCCCCATGGATATTGCTTTTAAGGAATGTGTGTTTTCCTCAAACCTGAAGAGTGACTTTTCCAAGCCCTGTGGCCCAGATACAGAGCTGTGTTTTAGGAGGCAGATTGAATCTGCCTTTCTGCTCCACAGGTCAAGATAAAGCCCTGGCACTGATCCATGGTGGGAACACCGTTCCAGGAGCCCACGGGTCAGTTTGATGCACAGTGATCACCCATTTTGCTGTGACGCCTTCCTGTGTGTTGTGATGTGGAACAGAACAAGAGCCACAATGGTGTTTTGGCAAATCCAGGAGCTCAGTCCTTTGGGAGTTCTGCTAATCAATGTTTTTTCTTTCTAAATGCTTTATAAATAAGTACCAGTGCTTGCTCAGCAACTAAATGCAGGTTGTGGACACTCAGAAATGCTTTTGCCAGGGTAGCTGACTGTGCTGTGGTGGATGGTTGTTGTCACAGCACGGGGGTGGTGGTGGATGAGTAAAACACCCTCCTGTGCTTGAGTTTGCAGTAGCTCTTGTAGTGCTTGTTAAATATGGCAAACATGGTGTGCAGCTGCCCTAAGGCTAATTCAGGCAAACACCAATGTGTTCTAATCTCATCGCCTTCTGTTTAATAGCATTTTTCTGATTTGTGTTGTAGCACTGGTTATGGGGAGTGTTTGCTTGATGAACCTTCATCAAGAACTTACACATTGCCTCAGCAGCTCCCAGGGCTGATTTATGACGTCAACAAACAATGTGAGTTAATTTTTGGACCCGGATCTCAAGTGTGCCCCTATATGGTAAGTGAAATTTCACACTTTGTTTTTCCTGGTTTTGCCAGAGCAAAATAAGGTCTCCTGGGGTTGGATGAATGGCAGGCTCACAATCCATCAACTTACTGTCAAGCTAGTGAGTTAATGATATCCTAGGGGGATAATTTCATAAAGGATCATCTTTCTGGTAAGGCATGTGGCACATACTTAATACTTTGATCTTTTCAATCATTTAAGCAGATGCAGTGTCGACGACTTTGGTGTATCAACATCGATGGGGCTCACAAGGGATGTCGAACCCAACACACACCTTGGGCTGACGGGACAGAATGTGAGCCTGGAAAGGTCTGTAGTACCTGGTGGTTTGTGCCTTGTAGCTGCTTCCTAGGGCTCAGGCTAAGCATGTCAATTAAAATCATCCCAATGCCAGTTGTGTGGGGCACAGCCCTGACTGCCAGGATGGAAGCCCAAAGCAGCTCGGTGTGTTTTAAGCTGGGTGTGCCTGGGTCATCTCTAGCCCAGATAATGTGATTAAAATCAACTGTTTCTAAATTAATGCCCTTGAGTGAACTTTTGAGCAAAACTTTCGCAAAGCTTCCCTAAGCGTTTGTTAGAAAACTGCTATGTGATGTGAGCAATTAGTAATTTTGTGTAACATAAACTTGTCAGCTGGCTTCTCATCTTGACAACTTCAGAGTAAAATATAGAATTGCTTGACATTTTCTGTATGGAACATTTTTGGCAGTAATTCATAGGAACTTTCAATTTCCATATGCAGTGTTAATTTCCAACTAGCATTGTGGTTTTTAGAATAAGTATTTAATTTTTAGTTGTTCAGATCTGGAGAAAAGCAGTTGAGAGGATTTTTCTTTTATTAAGATGCTGAAGCTTTTGAATAAAAATGCTAACTGGTTCTCATCATTTGTGCCTGAACAAAACTATTCTCCATCTGGATCTAGTAAAAATAGTGTGATGTTATTCTACATGGTATAGCTTAAAATTTTGCTTTTCTGGCTCTTAAGATCAACAATACTAATAGTATTAATAAGTTTTCTTTAGAAAGAGTCAAAGTTTTAAATCATAGTCTTTCAAATATATTTTAATAAAAAATCTGGATGCTGTTTTAGATATAATTTTTCATACAGGCTCTGGAACTCTTTGGTAATTAATCTTTTGTTGCATGCGTCTGAAAACTTGATTATTCAATGACACTTAATTGATTTCCTTCGGGACAATGAGCATCATGTATCAATTTGCCTTCCTTTTGTAGGGAAAAGTGCAGTCAACATGTTTGTTTTTATTCTTGAGAATATGCATTAGAGATGTGGTTGGAATCTCTATTTAACATTTTTATGTGAAATCGCCTCTGTTTTGAGACATAGGATAAAGTTTGGCTATCTGTGGAGTCCCTGTGACTTGAGACCTTGTGTCCTCAATTTCTGTGTTGGTGAGCTTGGGTCTGCTCACAGCTGAAAAGTCAGAAATTACTATTTTCTTGAAATTCCAAAAATCTGGGCTGCAATTTTGCTCCAACAAACCTGCAGTTACCCTTAGATAAGACCAGAGTGATGTGCAAACAGCTGCTATTGAGCAGATTAGCACCCCCTCAGTTACCCCATGTCATCCAAGAGGCAGTGTCCAGCTGCATGGCTCTCAGTAAAGACCGTGTGAGCAAAATCATTTCTGTCCACAAATTTAGACAATTTGACAAGTTTAGACAAATTAGACAAGTGTGACCTGAACTTCTCAGCTGAGAGCAGATGGGCTCTTAAGAAAAGCTCATGCAGCCTACTCGTGTTCAGGCATTTGAATGTGTTCTCACAAAAGGGCTTTACAGAGTAATTCTTATTATCTGTGTGTTGGTCTAATTCAAGTTAAAGTTTGGATCATCATAAACAATCTCCTCCGTGGTGTTTACTTGGGCTTGTAGAGTGCTGAGGTGTGAGTCAGGAGTGCTTTTCTTTGGAATAAATTGCTATTTTGGTATTCTGCTGTGGCCAGGAGCCCCATCAAACTGCTGCTTGCTGACTAATGCCTCAAGTCTGCATGTTTAAAGCCCATGATGTATGGGTTGGCAGATGGAGAAAATACCATGCCATTTTTTATGGAGATATCTTTAGAAATGAAGGAGCCTGAATAGCTAAAAAAAAGATCTAGCTAAAACTACTGGGATGTAGATTTAACCAGGCTCTAAATTTACTGTTCAATCAAGGACACTAAAACCAACATGGGAGTATTAGCTTACACATATTTTGCATGTGAGGACACTGAATTTGATCTTGCTAAATCAAGCCATAAGCACAGCCCAGAGCTTGGCTTTGCTGGGCGAGCACCGTCATGGTGGTTTTACCATGTTTCACAGCACCAGCGCATTGTCGGGTGAAGATAAATCACTGAAAGGAAATAAAGGGGGTCATAAATTTGGGCCTCCCTCTCTTGTGGTTTCCAGGGCTGTTTAAAGAATGGTAACAGAAGAGTAGAGGAATAGTAATTGTTTTTGTGTCCTGCCTATGGCAGCAGGTAGCGTATCTGTTATGCATGCATGGAGCTTCACAGCCCTTGTCTGCCCCCTGCTACTCTATTCAGCCAGTCAGCCCAAGGATGGGAGCTGGATTTGGTGAATTATCTGGGACCCCAGTGGCAAGACAAAGGAAAGGAAAGTCTGTTGTAATGTCTCCCATCCCTGCCAGTGTTCTCCTGCTCAACTGTGTGTCTAAGATAGTTTAAATTTGCTCCAGACAAAACCCCTTTTATTCTCTTAATTCTCTGATCTGTAAGCTCATAGGAAAGAGGATCTTGGCAGGCCTTTTAGTTTTTCTGTTGTAACTCAACATAGAAATTATTTTTAAAATGTGAAAGGCACGAATGTTGCACAGCCAGAATATTCACAGTGTGGTTCCAAGAAACACCATTGCATTTCCATAAGATAATCTTGCTGTTCATTTAAAACAGCTGCTCTTTTCCCCACCTTTGAATTACCATCAACTCCAAACCCCCAATTTTTAATAAAATCAACAGATGTAGGTGATTTCCTGGTTAATTCTCAACCATGGGATGGGAAACATATAGGTCATGTCACGGTCTGTTAGCTGTGTTCATTCACTAGTTAGCTATTCGGTCATCTTCTCTGGGTCAGTGGTGCCAAGCATGACTCTAGTTATATATTTAGCTGTGAGCATCAACATTGCTGTGAGAAGTTCTCTGCTGGGACAGCTCTGCTGGATTGGTGTCCTGTATTTTTGTGCATTGATGGTAGTTGTCAGACCTCTTTGTCCCTGTGCAGAGCTGGAATAGGGGCCCTCAACCTGAAGGTTTTCAACCTCTAATGCCACGAGGAGTTGTGTGCTGTAAGGGTTTGTCCTGCAGCAAAAAAACAGGCATTTCAGCTGACTTTATTGCTGTCTTTTACTGTAGCAGATGGGTTTTAGCCAGTTTTTATCTGGGGAATCAAATCTTCAGATGAAAGCAAATCTGGGGCATGTTGCAGCCCAGAGACCATGATCGTGTCTGAGCAAACACCACATGTAGGACTCAAGCTGAGTTCTTCAGCTGTCCTGCAAACCATGCCCAGGGGCAAATACACCCCAAATCAGCTTTCTTCATCAGCAAAGCAGTGCAAGAAGTCGGCCATCATGGGCAAAATGTGTTCAATGTGCTGCAGAATTGGTGTCCTGTGGGATGCACAGCCCCATGACAGCTTGGTTTTGCTGTTTTCCTAAACAGTTTTATCTAAGGTGGTTCATAAGGCCATCTGAAAAAAAGGGGGATGAGCTCATGGTGTATCTTGACACAACCTTGTTGCACTATGAGTGAAAGGGCTGGAAAAACACAGTGCATCAGTAAATGTGGCCCCATTCCCATAAGGATCACCAGGTGTTTCCCTACTTGATGTAGAGAAATACTGAAAGGGAATATTTTAATGATGCTCTCCCTGTATTCTTCTGTAAGTCTGTAGCCTCTTCTAATCTGTGAGCAATTAGCAATGTTTGGGCTTCCTATAATTGCAAAGATTTAGGCATCCGAATGTTTCTGGTTTTAAATCTGCTTTAATGAGCACTGTTCAGTGAGAGGGAAGCCCTGCTCTCACAGGTCTTGGGGACACTTTTCCATCCACACTGCTGTGTCCAGAAGATGACTGTCCCCTAGAGCTCACCTCTCCAAAAGTCTGTGTAGTCAAGCTAGCAAACATACCCCAATGGACACAATTTATACCATGAAAATGGGGATGGGGGCTTGCCAAGATAACTGAGTCCAGTTTTCCAAATAAAAGAGGTCTTGGCAAATCCCATGTTATGACTGGGTGAAAAAAAAAACCATCTTTGGATTGAGGAATTCATTTTTCTGTTTTATTTGCCTTTTGCATTTGGAAGTTTCCTTTCCCACTTTGTTGAATAGCAGTGGGGAGGTTTGAGTTTTCCCTGGTGTTTCTCCTCATTGGCTGTCTCCTCCCCTGACATGGTGCAGTTCCTGCAGTTCTCCAGGAAATCAGATAAGCAGCTTTTTGAAAAGGCAGTGCTGCAAGATTTGCCATGTTCTTCAGTACCTGCAAACAGGGAATAGTCCGTGGTTGCTGTTCTTAGTCTTCATCCCATAAATCATTCCATGGACTTGGCACCTTGCCTTCACTTTGCCATTTAAGGGTGCAGAGAAAATAAAATATGGGGGTGACATACACAAAAAATAAAGTAGTTCAGTTTTGATTGCAAAATCATTATCTGTGGTTGAGAAATAGATGAGCCTGAGTCTTGTTGTCCTGGCCAATCGCTGTTGGTTGGCTCATAGTGCAAAAACAACACAAACCCACCTTTCACATCTCTCTCCACGCACAGCACTGCCGGTTTGGGATGTGTGTGCCCAAAGAGCGGGAGGCACCGGTGGTAGATGGAGCCTGGGGGACATGGAGCCCTTTTGGGACCTGCTCGAGAACCTGCGGCGGCGGCATAAAGACGGCGATACGAGAGTGCAACAGGCCCGAGTAAGTGCACAGAGGGAAAGTGCCAGTGGGTGAAATGAGGAAAAGCAGCTGGGTTGCCCAAATGGGCTGAAATGTCCTTTGGCTGTACCCCAACCTTTGTGTGCCCCAAGGGCAAGTGGCTCTGCTCTGGGGATAGGTGGCTTTGTCTTGAGTGGGTGAGGCAGGATGGGAACCGAGGAGGAGCTGGTTACAGGTTTGGTTTGTGGGTAAAGTGCTCTAAAAAGGGATCCCTTCCTTAATGAGGGAAGTAAAAACCTAATACCTGCACAGGTTTATTGCTTCCTGTTTTCCCGTGGAGGCACAGCTGGGGTCCCATTTCCAGAGGTGTTTTTCTTCCTCCAAAGTTGTGATTCAGAAAGGAGGGAGAAAGGAAGAGCCATGTTTTTATCCTTTTTCACCATTTTATCCCTGCTTTGACTGCTTTTACAGCTGTTCCTCCAGGCTCTTATAAAGTTTTCTACCATTTTACTCTTGCTTTAGCTGGTTTTGCAGCTTTTGGCTGCTTTTGTGTCTGATTCTTTATACAGTTACATTTCAGCTGGTGCAGACTAGCCAAACCTCAGCAGAAATCTGTGCCCCATTATAAAGCGGCCCTCAAAAATGTTTGCTGTCAGCCTGGAACGCAAAATCCTGCACCCTTTGAAATGGTAGGGAATTTTGCCGTGGGCATCAAGGAGACAAATATGTTGCTGGCAATATATTAGTAATAGCTTGAGCAACTTGTATGAAAACAGCTTGTTTACATAAATTGTGAATTGTGCTGGTTTCTGTTTAACTGCCTTCTTTCAGAAGAAGGGGTAGACAGGAGGCTTTTTGGGTTCTTGTTTGGGACTGAGACACAGAGGAGAGGAGTCTGCAGGGCTGGTTGCACTGAGGGGTCTTAAAAAGATTGAGCAGGCTGATTCTTCTTTCTCATCATTGGTGTTGAATGGCTTGTTGCCAAGCAAGTTGCCATTAGGGATGTGCTGATGACAGTCTCATCACTGCTAATGGGAAAAGGGAGAGCTCGTACCTGTGACACTGGTGGTGTAGTGAAAGGAGAGGTTGCTCAGCATGGCTGGGCAGGTATCAAAAGAGAAGGTGTCTCAGTTTAGAGACAGTTAGGTAATTTAGACTTGGGGACACAGGATCACAAGATACAGAAAGAAACACCCACTCATCTATTAGACATGTATGTGTCTATTATATATCTAAACAACAGAAACATAGAACGTAGAAGAAGAACAATATCCCCCCCAAAATAAACTGAACAACTTGCAGGGAACAGACAAGAAACACTGTCCCCTGTTAGAACTGATTAAGTCTCTGACCAGTCTCTGTGGTCACAGGAAGATGGCGCCGCCACTTCGAATGGCAGCAGCCACACTGGACCCCCTCATGAGTCGATGAAGGGGAAAATTAAGAAAACAATCCCGAAAAACCCTCTGGATGGAATAGAGGAGAGGAGTAACCTCTGAATATGAAGTCCTTCTCTGATGGGGGTCAGGTTTGATCCAAGTGAATGGCAGCCGAGCTGCTGCAAAGACACCAGAGAGCTGGATCAAGCTGCCTTCCCCTCCTGAGGGTGAGCGGGAAAGGTACCCGCGCTTTTCCAGGGCTGGAAACACGTCATCAGCTGCACCTGCACAGCCACCAGCACCGGCATGGACACACCTTCACCTGCTCTGCTCCCCCATCCCACCCCCAGGGTCAGCATCAGCCTGGCCCTGGCTGTGCACGGCGAGGGCATGGGAACCCTGGGACGTGTTTCTCCATCTTCCTGCATTGTCCACCATGTACAGCCAGGCCCCTGAGCAAAAACAACCCCACAAATGGGTTTGCCTTTGCCAGAGGCAGGACTGACCCAAACTATTTTCCCTAACATACCTCTCGGGTGTACTACAGGGACTCCATCTCTATCTGTGGTGTGAAGGGACTCTGACTGGGCAGGGCTGGCTTGGTTGACAGAGCCTCTGGTGTTGACTAACCAAGTAGCCTTAGCTGGATGCTGCTCCCAGTTCTTAAAAGTCCCCCCACCCAATGCCTTTGAGGTAGTTTTTAAGAGCCCATTACTCCTTTAAACCTTCTCAGCAGCTAGTGCATGATAGGGAACACTTCCCGCCGAGCAGCACAGCACCCACAGGCCATGCACACATGGGACCATCCCAGCCCCAGGGGGAAAAAAAACAGCAAGAGCAGCCAAGCCCTGCCCCCATGTTGGGAATGGAAAAAGTTCTACCAAACAGCNCCGCCACTTCGAATGGCAGCAGCCACACTGGACCCCCTCATGAGTCGATAAAGGGGAAAATTAAGAAAACAATCCCGAAAAACCCTCTGGATGGAATAGAGGAGAGGAGTAACCTCTGAATATGAAGTCCTTCTCTGATGGGGGTCAGGTTTGATCCAAGTGAATGGCAGCCGAGCTGCTGCAAAGACACCAGAGAGCTGGATCAAGCTGCCTTCCCCTCCTGAGGGTGAGCGGGAAAGGTACCCGCGCTTTTCCAGGGCTGGAAACACGTCATCAGCTGCACCTGCACAGCCACCAGCACTGCCATGGACACACCTTCACCTGCTCTGCTCCCCCATCCCACCCTCAGGGTCGGCATCAGCCTGGCCCTGGCTGTGCACAGTGAGGGCATGGGAACCCTGGGATGTGTTTCTCCATCTTCCTGCATTGTCCACCATGTACAGCCAGGCCCCTGAGCAAAAACAACCCCACAAATGGGTTTGCCTTTGCCAGAGGCAGGACTGACCCAGACTATTTTCCCTAACATACCTCTCGGGTGTACTACAGGGACTCCATCTCTATCTGTGGTGTGAAGGGACTCTGACTGGGCAGGGCTGGCTTGGTTGACAGAGCCTCTGGTGTTGACTAACCAAGTAGCCTTAGCTGGATGCTGCTCCCAGTTCTTAAAAGTCCCCCCACCCAATGCCTTTGAGGTAGTTTTTAAGAGCCCATTACTCCTTTAAACCTTCTCAGCAGCTAGTGCATGATAGGGAACACCCCTTCTGCTGAGCAGCACAGCACCCACAGGCCATGCACACATGGGACCATCCCAGCCCCAGGGGGAAAAAAGCCAGCAAGAGCAGCCAAGCCCTGCCCCCATGTTGGGAATGGAAAAAGTTCTACCAAACAGAAAACCAGCCCATAACAGAAGGGAAGAGTTGAGGCTTAGGGAATAGGACACCAGCACATTAATTAAAAAGATGCTAAGAGACACACAACTGCAAAGGAGTTTTCATCTAGCTATGCTGAGTCAGAACACACCATAATCATGGTCTTCCAGTAGCCATGGAGACACAAAAATGAAGTATCTTTCCATGTGCAAAAATAGCTCTGCTGCCAAAACTTTGGAGGTTGCCAGTGAGATGTATTCCCTTCTTCTGGAAGGGCATCTGTTCGGACTGATAGCTTTTTGTGATAGAAAATCTCCTTTATCCTAAAGGCTAGACAAGGGATTTTAAATTCCATCTTCTCTGATAGCATGTGGTTTGCATCTTGGTGGTTGAGGAGGTGTATTGCTCTGGCTGGGATTTGCAAAAGTGCCTAAATACACTCAGCACCAACCTGCCAGAGAAATCCTCTGTGCTTATCATTCATAGTGGTTAGTTTCCAGGCCCCCTTTCATGAGCTGTATGCTGGCACTGGCCTCTCTTCTCCAACCCCTCGCAAGGTCTCCACAAGGAGTCAAAAATATACAGAATATACAGAATTTCTCCTCTGTTGTAGAAGGCAACCCAGCAAACCCAGCCCAGATACCTCAATTAAGATCTGAAATAGTTCTTAGTAAATCTTTTATATTCAAAGATAGTATAGCTTTTTAAAGCTTTTTCTGTGCACAAGGATCTAGGGTGGGATATTGCATCCACTAAAAAATTGTGTTAAATGTGGCATTGAAAATGACACCTATTCCTGCCGTGGTACAGAAAGTAAGGCTGGTTTGTAAAGTGCTCTGACATCTACATGGATGAGTATCTTGCAGGGATGTAGGAAGAGCTGTAAGCTTCTGGAATGGCAGCAGACTGTTTTGAAATACACTGAAGGAATGTATTCACTAACCAGAACAGCCCCTTCCCACTGAGATTGCTCATGTGGGAATTGGAGCCTGGCTGGTAGACAAAGCCCGTGCTTCTGTGGTGTGTCATGTCAGGGGGGTCTGTGGTGCAAGCTCTGGTTTTCACATAAAGACATAGCTGCAGAATTATGTGAAAGGACATATTTGATAAGGTGTCAATACCAGGGGCCCTGTTTTAAGGAATAGCTTTCCAGATGGGGGAGTGTTATCTGTGTATGCGAGTCAGATCACATCTGCATTTTAGTCCATCACTAAAGTATCCACCTGTGCTGAAAGCTGTCTGAGCCTGACATGTAAACACATCTATAGATAACTGTGCTGGCCACTGGCAGCACACCAACCAATTCCCAGTCCCAGGGCTTGCCAGGATATCTCAAGGATATCTCAAACTGATCTGTGCACACTAGAGCTTCACAGATTTTTCTTCAGTCACACATGAGCACAGTTACATGGGCAGATGTGCAGATGAATACATGTGCCCTGCAGTTAGTTCTCCAGGGGTCTTTCATCGTGGCTGCCTGTGCTCCCAGGCAGAGCTGCTGCTCATGGGGCTGAGCAGGTGTAAAGCACCCCCAAAACAGCACTTTTTGGCAGGATATCTGTACCTGGTGGTCCTAAACCTCTGGGCATTGGGTGCTGCCTCAGGGTCTGCAAGTGAAAATACTCAAAGTTAGTGATTGCAGATGATACATTAAGCATTATGTACTTAGGGCCTGTTGGGGTGAAAGTGGGGATAAGACTCCACCATTCCCTGGACCTGAGATTTTATGAGCCACTGGGAGGAATGCAGTAGGGCTGGAGTGTGTGCAGGAGCTTGTAAGGGGAATGGTGCCAGATTGAAAGCAGGTCCATGCCAGCTGTTAGTTGATCAAATAGGTGATTCAGAGTGAAGGGAAATTGAAGCAAAACAAGGCGATTTCTGTGCACATACTGTTTTCCCTCCCATCTCTGTGGTACGTTGTTGATTATCCATAAAAATTTTTCACAGACTGAAGTATGCTGTATTTCTTCATGACACTGAAAATCGATGTTATATGAGGCTGACTTATTTTTCAGGGTCAGCTCTTTCTGTTTCCTCAGACTCTGTGAAAAGCAATGCTGGTTTAAAAACACACTAAAACTGTCAGGGTGGTTTGGAGCTGTTTTGAAATGTCAAAAGTGTGAGTGTGCTTCAGCCCCCAGCGCTGTCTGAAGGGAGATGTACTGCCACAATTTACTAAGCTGATGGTTTGCAACACAATGGCAAGTTTTAGCATCCTTCAGTGTATGGTGTGTCCATGTGTCAATGTTATCTCAATCTTGGGGGTCATGTCTAGAGAAGAGGAAACTAAATAGTAGCTTGGGATCTTTGGATTTGGTTAGGCATACACTTTAAAAAAGAAAGGTCTCCTGCAAGTTCTTCTTAACTAACTTAATATTTAAATGGTTCATTTTAATTAAATTGATTTACATTGAAAGCAGTGCAGTTACCATAAAAAAGTTGTAACTGCAACTTTTTTTAAAGTAATGCCCTCTTAGAGGTTTTTGTAACTTAGAGTCTGTGTCAAACTGCAACAGTCCTACTGCAGTTTAAATGCTTTCAAAGTGAAAATCCTGCTAACTCCCCCATGGATGACTTGGACTCATTGAGGTCTGGAGTGTGTTACTGCCACAGCTAAGATGTTTCCTTCTGTGCTGTGTAGTGAGATTGCCTAGATGTCCCTTTGTAGCTGGAGGTAGCTGGTGCTTGCATAGGAACAGACAATGGGATGGGCTCTGGGAACAATCCAGAGGATAGCCTCCAGTGGTGGGAAAACCCCAGCAATTACCATTGTGCCTGCAAGGCAGGAGGAGTTTGAGATACATCCAAGAGCCTGCTGCACTGGGTTAGCTAGGGTAGTCTCAAGTGCAATCAAGTTATTTCAAGTTGTTTGTCACAACAAGGTGAAGGATAGAGTAAATCAGTAGAAACCAGGCTTAGACTCACTCCACTAGAAACTGGTGTGCAATCAGTCTAATTAGGAGTCTGCACTGGGCGCTGTGTGGTTGCTTGGGCTTTTTATCACTGGTACTTGCTTTAATTAGAAGCGCCAGAAACCTTTGCAAGGGAAAAGCATGTGAGAACTGCCCTTGGAACAGGTAGAACTGATGTTACCAGCTATTGCCCTAGGCTGTGCCTGAAGACAAATCGTCCCCCTTGGTATTTAGGATAGGACTGGAGGAGTCTGCACCACAGCAGTGCAGATCTCAGCAAGGAGAGGATGTTGGCAGGAAAACCCCCACATTTCTAGCTGGTGGTGCTCAGCATCTCATCTGCAGCTGCTCAAGGAGGCAACTCCTGCCAAACCTGTGAGCATCCCTAGTGTGGTGCTGGTGGAGTGGTGGGAAGTCTGCCTGTCTTTCCCTGCTTTGCAGGCAGTCTTTCAGCAAGGGCAAGCTGTTCTGTGCCTCTGTCTTCCCATTTGTTTCACAGGAATTCTGCTAGTTGGGTCACAAAGAGTTTTCAAGCATAAAAGCGAAGAATTATTTGTGGGAGAAAGGCACTTCTGGGCTTCCTGGGTGATGGATGTGCAGGATGCTAAAAAATTCTTTTCAGGTGTAGGAACTTATTGACTGACTGTGTGTAGAGACACTTGTGCATGTGGCAGGGGGGTGCTGTCCCTGTTGTTAGAGGTGCTGCCTGCATGCAACATGGAGAGCTTAGGATGAGTAAGGGCAGGGGTAGTTCCCATTTATCACTCGTTCATTTGCATCTTAGAGGGTCTCCAAGTGTGCAAACCAGCTTCCTTCCTGAGGGGTCTCTGAAGGAAGATGCACTCTGAAAGCATTTCTGGGGCACTGGTGGGCATCTGGTCCCTTGCTGAGGCAGAGCTGATCCTGAAGAACAGCCTTGGAAGGCAGTAGGTGTGAGGTGCCAGGGTGTCAGAGCCCAGGGAGTTGTTCTTCTGATCTGCACTTCTTGCTAGGTCAGGTACTCATTTTGTCAGTGAGTGGGTAGAAGATGATAGGTTTGGTGGTTATTTTGATGTGCAGCTCGCTCCTGCACCACTGCTGACAGCATCTGCAATGGGAAAGGTGTTTTCAGTCCCCAGAGTGATCTGTTTTCGGGCAAAGGCTCTGCCTACATACAAGGATAAAAATAGTTTTACAACTACAACCCTGAATCTGAGAGTCAGGAAATTCAAAATGACAGTTTCTCCTAGGCTTATCCACTGGCTTTTATGTGGCTTGGATGGTATCTCTCTCCCCAGTTTATACCACTGTCATCCTGCTGTAAAATGGGGGTGTAAAGTATTGGCTGTCTTTGCTGCTTTCTGAAGTATATGGAGATAAAGTTGTTTCAAAGTGTCCAAGAGTACCATTTCCGACATTTGGGGCTAGAAATCCTGAAAGACTAAGAGTTGCCTGGCCTTTCAGCCTCTGCAGGGAAGGAAGCCTTTTCTTCTTTCTGATGTAGTGTTTAGTTATTTGCAATCCACTAGATCAGATGCAAACTCTTAGCGACCAAATCTGTAGGACTAAAGGGGTTATGGAGGCTTAGTCCTGAATAGAATCCCTTGGTGTGACAATAAATCCTCAGATGGGGGAGGAAGATGTTGCTCTTCGTCTCTGGTTTCTCTCACTACCTTGTCATTCATCAGAAAGCAATTATTCCCTTTTTCATCCGTTTTTAGCATCATGTATATGACCTCTTTTTGTTACACACCTGCATAACCTTTCCTGCTTGTCAGTCTAGGATATTAATTAAAGATACGTACTAAGACAGAGCCCACAAAATGGTCATGTAAATCCTGTCTGTATTGAACAGGTAGCAGCATTGCAATTTCATCTCATTTCCAGCCTGATCTTGTCTCTGCAGGCCCAAAAACGGTGGGAAGTACTGCGTGGGTCGTCGCATGAAGTTTAAATCCTGCAACACCGAACCATGCTCAAAGCTGAAGAAGGATTTCCGGGATGAGCAGTGTGCTGACTTTGATGGGAAGCACTTTAACATCAACGGGCTGCCCACAAACGTGCGCTGGGTTCCCAAATACAGCGGCAGTAAGTGGCCTGGGGCGGGGGGGAACATGCAGATCCTGCCTCTTGCATTGCTGCCTCGAGGTGATGGCATTTGGATAACGTGCTTGTGGTTTTCCTCCCTCCCGTCCCCAGTCCTGATGAAGGATCGGTGCAAGTTGTTCTGCCGAGTGGCGGGAAATACGGCGTATTACCAGCTGCGGGATCGCGTCATCGACGGGACGCCCTGCGGCCCCGACACGAATGACATCTGCGTGCAGGGCCTTTGCCGGGTAATTATCTCCCACCCTCTTCAGCAGAGGGGGTTTGCAGTTTTTCACAGCAGGATGGTGCTTCTGCACGGAGCTCCAGGCAATTGTTGGTGTGTCCTCTTCGCTCAGGGGCTGCCGGCAGCATCTCCAGGTTCTGGGAGCCCCAGCTGGTCTGAAACTTGTGCCAAGCACCAGATTTGCAGAAGAGCCACATGTGGAATCATAGGATCGTGTAGGTTGGAAAAGACCACGAAAAAAAAGGGGTTGGAAAAAAACATTCACCCAGCACTGCCAAGTCCACCACTAAACCATGTCCCTAAATAGCACATCTACACATCTTTTAAATACCTCCAGTGATGGTGACTCCACCACTTTACTGGACAACCTGTTCCAATGTTTGACAACTCTTTTGGTGAAGAATTATTTCCTAGTATCCAATCTAAACCTCTCTTGATGCAACATGAGGTCATTTCCTCTTGTCCTGTCACTTGTTAGCTGGGAGAAGAGACTGACCCCCACTACAACCTGCTTTCAGAGAATTGTAGAAAGTGATGAGGTCTCCCATGAGCCTCCTTTTCTGTAGGCTGAGTCCCCCCCAGCTCCCTCAGCCACTCTTCATCAGTCTTGTACTCTAGATTATTCAACAGCTCTTCTCGGGACACACTCAAGTGGAGTTTGTTTACACGTCTGCCCTAAGTTACTGAGGTCTGTGGAGGTCTGAGTATAAATGCAAAAGATGCTTCCTTTTGTGCTCTGCCACAGTTCGTCTTGGCCAGACCCCAGAGGCCTTTACATTTCTGTGCACAATTATTTTTCACACTTTTCTCTATGGGAATAATTGATACAAGAACTTTTCTGTAGTGAAGGCAACTCCTGGTGCAAACAACAGTTCTGATCCTCGCTTCGTAAAAAAGCCTTTTGTTGGAAAACCTTGTGGGATGGCCACACTAAATCAGTAGAAAAATGTGGGGAAGCAAAACAATTTGTCTCACGGCAGCCTTTTGCATACACAGCTTTTGTGTGCCTTAATTAGGAGGTTTGTAAATGCTGTTCTAGTCTGTATTTGCTCAATCTAGTTTTTTCAATTTTTCTCTTAAAGCAAGCTGGATGCGATCATGTGCTGAATTCAAAAGCAAGAAGAGATAAATGTGGTGTTTGTGGTGGAGATAATTCTTCATGCAAAACTATTGCAGGCACATTTAACACGGTGCATTATGGTAAGAATCTGTTGCTAAAAACTTTATAGTGAAAAATGTGGGTCTATAAAAGCCATTACCACACTTAATCTACAAAAACACTGATGTAAAATGCAAAATCCTTCTAGCTATAGTATATTCCATTTTGTAACTATTTATGCTATCCCTAAATGAAAAGTATCGGCTTGTGTAATGTGAGGTAATTTTGTTCATTTCCCTTCCCCCTAGAAAGCAAATGAAATGTCTGTGTAATAGCCTTGACTTTATTGAATCTTTCCTAGGCTATAACGTTGTGGTACGCATCCCAGCTGGTGCAACTAATATTGATGTGCGTCAGCACAGTTACTCAGGGAAACCAGAGGATGACAACTACCTGGGTGAGTTGTAGTCCTTATTTCAGTCCAGGAATCTGTTTTGTTGTCTGATTGTGGTGATATATCTGATATATCTACTGGCTGGTCTCTGGTAGGGAGGATGAAGAATTCATTGAAAGGAGATGTTTTCTTGGCAAGAATTTATCTGTCTGCCAAACATTCCACCTTATCTTCCTTCTTTTTGTTCATGCCATCCTAGATGCAAAGTTTGGGAGGTTCCCAGATTATAAGAAATATCCCTTTAGGGTGTGTCTAGGCCTGGGAAGGACTGTTGAGCCTGGGCTCTGGGTGGGAGCTGAGGCACAAAGCTGGGAACCAAACAGAGCTCTGCTGGAGTCTTCTCACTGAAGCTTTGTCTGTGCTGTCACCATTCTTTGGCTGGAGAGTAAATATTCCATGCCCTGAAAGATGTGTGTACAAACACATACAAAGAGAAAGTATTTTCTATTCTTCTGAGAATAATAATTCTGATTTTACTTAGGGTGAGCCCTTCTTGTCCCTGCCTAACGGTGATAATGTGTCCATAAAGAAATACCCTGCACCAAAGATACTGGTTTGATTTAAACCTAACTATAACTTGGCCTTTGGCTGTTGGACATTCATAGTCACTGTTTTCTCTAATCTCTGGGTATGTCTCTAGAGGCAGATGAACATGGTGTTATGGTGTTGTGTTAGAACACTCTGCTGCACACACGTACACTTTTAGCACAGCTATGCATCTCTTCTCCACCATTCTGATCAGTAATTCACCCCGTAGTTTTGTTTGGTTTCAACAGCAGAGGTAACACAAATGCACATTACAACTGATGCTACACCTGCCAGCTGAAGGCTGGTTTTGCCATTAAGTCCTTTTTTGGGGTCTCTCAGAGTCTCTGGTCCTTTTCTTTTGCACCCTGTCCCATTCCCAGGTGGGGGCCGTGCAGGGCTCTCTGTGCACTTACTGCTGTGTCACATCGCTTTTGCACATTCAGAGCAGTGAAATGAGGTGGTGCAGCATGAATGCACATCAGCACCAAAAAAAAACATACTGTGGTGTGATAGTTTTCATCTTCTGTGAGGGAGTTAAGTTTCATTATTCCTCTTTCCTGCAAAAACAATCCTGCCTGTGTTATTCCTATTCAAACTGGTTCACCCCAGAAGGAGCCCCAAACTTCTTAGCTCTTCTTGGAGGGCCTTTAATCTTCTTGGGAAGCAATGAAGTCAAATCTTCTTTAATGTTGCTTTAATATTGCTGGGAAAGCATCTCTTCATATTAGGCCTGACTAGAAGCAAATGAGAAGTGTGCATGTGTCCACTTATTTTGCAGCTCACTGAGTGTGAAATCTTGGGCCCTCGGTACTGTGAACCTTGTAGTTGCTTAACAATTTAGGAGGAATTTGATGTTGTCATCAAGTCCAAGACGTGTACCCTACTGTTGTAGGGGATACAGTAAACAGGAAGGAATCCTTTAGCAAGTTTTACTACTGCCTAATAACATTAAACCCTCCAAAGTGTGGAATTTGGTTGAGTGTAGCCTCTGCTTTGTGAGTTTTTCTCCGTCTATGTCTGTTTGCTATTGAGCAGTGTTTTGCTTCATTATCTCTCCTCATTTGATGGAAAAACCTTCCCTTTGGTGTTTTGGTGTTAAGTTTAGATTTTTCAGTACAGGGGCTTTGTAGTAACGTAGCTGTGATGGGTGAAATGGTGGGGAAACTAACTTAGGAAATTAGCTACATAATCGCATTAGTGTGAAGTTGTGCAGCAGACTGCTGTTTTCAGGAAACTGTTCCTTTTATAAAGCATTTAGGCTTTAAGCCCTCAGTGCTTTCACATACCTTAAGATTTGGAATAATAAAAAGTATGGGGGGAGGAGGGAGATGGAGAGACAGAGGGGGAGATACTGACCAAACTCCCTGAAATTATATACTAGAAAATTATATTTAGGCAATTAGGCTATGAACATTTACCCTAAGAACACATCTGGAAACAACAGGGAAGCCATCCTATTCACATGGCTAATGAAAATGTTTGGGCAGGATTATTTTTCTGGTATATAAGGGGATACAGCCTTTGTGTGCTCCATACAGCAACCTTTTGGATATCTCTGCCCTGGGTTATGGATGAACTGTTCAGCATCAACTTCAGGCATTTAGCCTTCGTTTTAATGAGGCTTTCCAGTGGAAAAAAGAAGGCACAATGTCTGCAAGAGCTCTGCTGCTCTCTTTACATCCTTTCTGTTTGAGAGTGCCACTGGGGTTTTCCTCCCACCTGCAATGGAAAGGAGCACTGAGAGCCCATAACCCACGTTATTATGTACGTATGAGTTAATTCTGCCTCTTTAGTTCTTGTTTTTTGCACTTATGCAGCCTTATCTAACAGTCAAGGAGACTTTATATTAAATGGAGACTTTGTCGTCAGTATGTTTAAAAGGGAAATCAAAGTTGGGAATGCTGTGATCGAATACAGTGGATCGGATAATACTATTGAAAGGATTAATTCTACAGATCGGATTGAGCAAGAAATAACACTTCAGGTGAAGTATATGTTGTGTGTATGGAAAAGTCTGCCCAGCATTACTGGACTGAAAATAGTGGGCAGTGATTTCTGTTGGTTTACTCTGCTTCATTTTTCTTCCTCTCAGGTTTTATCAGTGGGCAATTTGTACAATCCTGACGTTCGTTACACTTTTAATATCCCCATTGAGGACAAACCTCAGCAGTTTTACTGGAATGAGCTTGGCCCGTGGCAGTCCTGCAGTAAGCTCTGCCAAGGTGGGTGCTTGGGAAGGCTTAGCTTTGTCCTGGATTCATTTAGGATCTGGGCAGCGCTGTCAGATCCCTCTCTGATTTCTTTGAAGTTCCCACACGATGGGTGTGATTGTTTCACTGAGCTTCAGTAGTAGGTAACATCCTACAAGGTGCTTACTGGTTTCAGAGCCAGGCACTTTACAGCCCCTCTGAGCAAGGAAGCTGAAGCACAGAAAAGGCGGAATTTCCTAAGGCTGCAAAAGGCATCAGTGTCTGGTTTTGGTCTGATATCCAGTCATTTCCACCTGCCAGTGGCCACCCTGCTACCTAAACACTCAAAGCACATCCTTGCAGGGGTGTTGCAGCTCTCTGCCTGTGTCCATCCCATCTGTGATAAACCCCTTCTGCTCTGCTTAGTTTTAATCCTCTCCTTGTTTCTAAAAGAGATGGAAAAGCACAATTAAAGGTCTCTTAAATACTACTATAAAAGGTATAAGAGGAATAACTGAATTGATCACTTTCCTGCACGACTCAAAGTGCTGATTTTTCTCTGTGCAGGGGAACGAAAAAGGAAACCTGTGTGTAAGAGAGAGTCTGATCAGCTCACGGTGTCAGACCAGCGATGTGATCGAATTCCACAGCCTGACCCAACCAGTGAGCCTTGTAACACAGAATGTGAATTAAGGTGCACTAAGCTCAGCTGTGTATATACATTACATTGTCTATTTACTGTTTAGTCTTCTTTCCTTTTAGTCCTCCCACCATAATTCCTTTTCTCACCAGCCTGTATGAGATTTTAAAAAAAGAAAATATTTGGTAGTTGCCTCTTCGTCAACCAAGAGGGATTGTCATCCTCCAGCAGTGTTTTGAGAGGCACTTGTGTACATTTTCACATTTCTCTTGTCGCATTAAATTAGGACCAACTATAACAAAAATTCTCCTAATGTTGAAAAATCTCCCTGTGCAATATAGTGCCTGAAGTCCACATCTGCCAGGATCAGAAATGCTCAGCACTATCCTACAAACAGCCTGCAAAGAGAGAAAAACATATACTTAAAGCAAGAAAGTAACTAAGACTTGGATTTATTATCATTTATTTAAAGCAAAGTATAGGCTTTAGTGTAGAGCGGGTTTCTGGTTGTCCCCTGACAATTCCCGGTGTGCTGGAATTGATGGAGCAGAGCCTAAATCATCACAACCCATTTTCCTTTAAAAAGCAATCTGTTTTCCTTTCTGGGGCTTAAATATGGTGGCATTAAGCGGCTGCTGGTGAAGCAATTCAGATGGCTGAGTTTCCCGAGGGGTTTCTCTGGCTCTCTTAAACCGGGGCTGTATTGGGGTCGGGTTGTCGCGGTAACAGCTGTTGCCATTGCAACAGGTTGGAAACTTGAGAAGGGCAAATGCAGGAGTCTGAAAAGCAAGCAGGGATGTGAGGCTCCCACCAGTCAGGAGCTATTGACTCCAAATCCCCTTGATCTTATTCTTCTCCAGGCTGTGCTCAAGTTTGCTCTCTGTTTGGCAGCGGGGCTCTGTGCTCTCTGCACAGGCAGTGGCAACAGCCTGGGGGTCTCCAGGGCCCCCAGAGGACACCCTGCCAGGTGTGAGGGGCAATGAGCTCCTGTTGGCTTCAGGGTCTCCAACACCTCCCTGGATCATGTCTCATGTCCAGCATCTCTTGCCAGAGCTGGGCTGATGTAAAGCAGGGGTGTATCCCCAGGTGGGTCCTTGAGGGCCACCAGCACCCAGGAAAGAGGCAGCAGAGTGAAAATCCGTCTGTCGAGGGGGAACACCTCCGATCCCAGCTAACACCACTGAGGCTCAAGTGTCTTGTAGCAAGTCATTTGTGTGTCCTTTGGAGAGCTGAGACTGTTTTGCATGTGTCCTGCCATGTGGAATGCCTTTCAAGCCTGTGCAGGCAATTTTCGGACGCTGTATTTTCCAGCTTTTAGTTTTTAGAGGCTGAGGTGGCACTCCTGCAGGAGAACATGGGAAAGCCTTCAAAGCACTCCTTGCTTGGCCACAGACTCCCCTCTCCACCTTGGCTGTTCCCACAGGGTCACAATGTGACTTTGCTGTCTGCAAGAGGGACAGTTCCTTCCCTTCAAGGAGCAATGCCAGAATTAACTGCCTCAGGTTTTTGCAAGTCACAAAGCATTGGGAAGTGTAACAAAGAGCCAGAACTTTCAGTTCAAGAGCATATATTTCTTATTCATGTCAAACACTGTTGAGCATATTACCTATGATCAGAGTCCTAGAACCCCACTGATGTTTGCTCTCCTCGGCACAGGTGGCACATCGCGAGGAAGAGCGAATGCACAGCACAGTGTGGTCTGGGATACCGCACCCTGGAGATCTACTGCTCCAAGTACAGCAGGCTGGAGGGCAAGATAGAGAAGGTCGATGACCGCTTCTGCAACAGCCAGCCCAAACCCAGCACGAGGGAGAAGTGCACTGGAGACTGTAACGTGGGAGGGTGGCGGTACTCGGCGTGGACTGAGGTAAGAGATGCTCAGTGGCTCGGCAAATGCTGTCTCCTTCTTGCACAGGGCTGTTTAGGTTGCAAACAGCATATATTTATGTATCATCGGCCATGATTCCGCTTCTGTTGCTTTTTATGGAGGACACTGTAGTCTGAATCACCCTGGTACTCATTATTTTCTCCCAGAATTAATTTACGCTTTTAAGCATCCCAAGGTCTGTCTTCATTACACTAAGTCCTGCTAGCTGTCTTCTCCCATCAAAGCCATCACCACTGCCAGGAGCTGAGGAGGACATGTTGCCATCAGTAGAGGACTACTGAAATTTATTTCTTTTACACATCTTAGCTTTTGCATGAACAAGGAAATTTTTGAATGCAGGCCTGGCACCAAGAGATTGACAAGCCTGGGGCTTTCCAGGGAGGGCAAAGTGAAGCAAGGCTGACTGGTTAGAGAGAGTTAATCTCTCCTAAAATGAGAATGAGCACAGCCATTTAGGAGAACTGAAAGGAAGCACTTGTAAAAGTAATAATGGGGTTATAACCTGAAATGAATTTGTGAGACGCATTGCTGCGACATTTTATTAAGCTTAGCAAGATTGGCTTTTAAAAGGAATATATAAAGTAAAAGCCTGTTATTTAAAGTACAAATTGTTCTTCCAGAGGTTTTCTGCACTCACTCCACAGCCTGAGCTGCAAAGAGGGAGAAGGCAATAGGAGTAGAGTGGCAGAAAACATTTACTCTGTGTCTCTCCTCAGTGCTCCAAGAGCTGTGGCGGGGGCACGCGGCGGCGGCGAGCCATGTGTGTGAACACCTACAACGACGTCCTGGACGACAGCAAGTGCAGCCAGCAGGAGAAGCTGACGGTGCAGCGATGCAGTGACTTCTCGTGCCCCCAGTGGAAAACTGGTGACTGGTCTGAGGTGGGTGCTGGTCACCAGGGTGGTCTTGCCTTGCTGGTCCCTCACCCCGAGGGGCTGGTGCCTGCAAAGAGATACCTCTGTCCCTGCTCATCCCTTGTGATTGATTTGTGCCTCTTGCAGAAGGTCTCTCCGAGACTCTGCGCAGTGAGGCTTCAGACAGGCAGCAAAGTCATTGGCCTTGTCACCTCTGGTCAAGTGGCCACTTCCCTCCCTGCAAAGCCACAGGGGGTTAATTCCTCTCCAATCCTGCAGTGATTTCTCCCCAGTTTTTCCATGGTTCCTCTGTAACTTTGGGAAGAAAAATACCATCTGCCCTCATTTTCCATTGAGATTGTCCTCAGAAGCCCTGGCAGCTCTGGCTGGAGGGCAGGATTTCACCCTACTGATGTCTTGCTCAGCCTCTCCCTGCTGTTTATTACCTCTTCTGCTGGTGTTCTTTGCAATGCAACAAAACTGTATCTTGATAGACCTTTTCCTGCAGCAGGACTGGGGATGCTGGAGAACAGTCTTCAAAGGCTGCTTGTCACCTTTGTGGCCAAATCGCTCTTGTTTCTGTGAATTGCATTCTTTCAGGACATAACAAAAGCAATTAAATGGAACAGGGATTGTTCTCTGCAAAACATCTGTCTTCTGAGTCGAGCTGCTGGCAGCCCAAGCCACACCAGGGCAATGGAAGAGGCGCAGCCTGCAGAAGCCAAGATGATTAACATGCACACCCAGAGCCAAGCAAGTTTTTTACAAGCCTTTGGCATCCTGTTGTGCACAGCTGAAACCCCACAGGGCACTGCTGTGCCTTTGCCCTATGTCTCACAGCTGCTGGAAGTCGAGCCTTTGTGGTCTTGCCCTTGCTGGAGGGTTTGGGCCTGGCTGTGCTCTCCATGCTCCAGCCTCTGCTCTGGACAAGCTCCTCAGAGCAATCTTTTCTCATTGAAGACACTCACCTGCCTTCCAGAACCTGTCATTAGCTAAAGAGCTGCCTCTCAGCACCACTTTTTTTCCAGCAGTGGTTGCAGTGGGTCTCCAGGTTTATTTTTCAGTGCCAGGGTAGGCAGTGCATCCCCGGCACCGCCTGAGCTCGCGCTTTTCTCCTTGCAGTGCTTGGTCACCTGTGGAAAAGGGCACAAGCACCGGCAGACCTGGTGCCAGTTTGGAGAAGATCGATTAAACGACAGGTTTTGCGATCCCGAGACGAAGCCGGAGTCGGTGCAGACGTGCCAGCAGCAGGAGTGTGCTTCGTGGCAAGTGGGGCCGTGGGGCCAGGTACTGCAGGGCCCTGTGGGGCTCCCAGCCAGTGGGACTGACCTGGGAGAGGGTGGCTGAGGCTGGGCGCTGCCCTTTCATCCAGATTCAGCAGCATAACTGTGCTAATTGATTTGCTCACCAAAGCAGCCCTCTGTTCGCTTGGGTTCAGCGGATAGGCAGCAATAATAGTACCTGCCCTTTGTGCTAAATTTAATCTCTGTCATACTAAATTGGCCGTGATTTTCAAAAAAGGGGTTTCCAAGGTTACGCTCCTAAATCCATATTTAGGCACATAAATACATGGCCTAATTTTCACAGGAAGGCTGCCCCCATTTAATAACTTTTGTTGATTTTAATGTTTTCCAGTTTCTGGTTTGGTGAGGGGTTTTTTTCTGTTAAAATACAAGTTGCTCATTTCTCCCAGAGTGCTCTGGCATCTGCTTTTCCACAAAGCTGTTAGCTCTTGACTTAAAAAAACAGCAACAAACCCAGACTAGTTGTCCCAGTCAGACATATTTCCCATTAGCAAAATTATTCATGAGCCACTCGTGGTACTGTAGGGCTGAACAACCAGTTTTAAAGAAGGATATCGTGTAGGTTCTATCAGACTCTGATTCTAATGTGTGCAGCAAAGTAAATCATTTTAGTGCTCACACCTTCACTCCCAAGGAAGCAAGTGAAGCATGCAAGGCACCGGTGGGTGCAGTGAGTTAAAACTTTGACCTAATTTAAAGCTGAAATGCATGAAGTGGAGAGAAACCAGAAGGGAAGCTGTGTTTTATTTTTGCTGCTCTTGCTGCGTGCCTAAACACAGACTGGACTGATTAATACTTCCTAACCAAATGAGCTACTCAGACCCAGCACTTTTTTTTCCCATCTCCTCTCCCAGTGCACTGTGACTTGTGGCCAAGGCTACCAGATGAGAGCAGTGAAGTGTGTTGTGGGCACCTACGTGTCGGTGGTGGATGACAACGAGTGTAACGCTGCGACCAGGCCAACAGATACCCAGGTAAATCCTGCTGTCCTGTCTCCCATCTTCTGCCAGCATGTATGTGGAGGCTGCTTCAGAGGACATCTTACTGCAGCAAAGCCTTGCCTTGAACACCAGCCCCTGCAGAGCAGTGCCTTCGTCTGCTACATGGCTGTTGGAAATGTGCAGCACAGCACCCTGTTTTGGTAGAAGTGGGACAGAGAAGCTGTATTCAGGGAGTCCCCATCTAGACCCTCTCCAGTCTTTATACTCTGAAGCACCAAATTGCCAAAAAGGCAATAGAGAACTTGTTATGAGGGCATCAGGACTTTGTGGGGTGAAGATTAATTACTTTTGCTTATGGTTTATATCCATGGAGCTCTAGTCACAGGATGGGATGTGAGAAGGGCTGTTCAGATGTAGTGCTAAAGCTGGTCTCTAATTGCTCATAAGCTAAGGAAGCTGCAGTGGATGAATATGGGAAAACAATCAGAGACTACAAGGTTGAGACAGTATTTACTGGCCTCAGAGGTCTCAACACAGCAGACACGTCCTTTGGCTTGCATGGAGTTGAGAATGCCTGGCTGCAGTCTGGGCTCACATGGCTGCAGGACAGTTGCTATGTGATACAAATTATGGTGAGGGGACATGATTTCTTGCCTGCTGCATATGACATTTGTGTTTGTGGCAGCTTCAATTCCAGAGACATCCTCCCTGGACAGATAAATTGAGAAATGTTGTACACCCTCTGCAGATTTGCTGAAGAGGTTTTCCATGCTGTGTACTTGGAAGCAAACATCTAAATTCCCATTTCAAGCAGAGGATATGTCCAGGGTGTCTGAAGGAGTTGAATAAAACAGGACATTACCATCTATCTGTCACCTAGGAGAGTTGTTGTGCTGATGCCCTGCCCAGTTTCAGGTCTTGCATGACCTCACAGAGTTTAACTAAGGCCACAACATTTGGGAAAGAGCTGTTTTTCCCATGTATGGAGACCAGTTGCACTGTAGTCAAGGGGTAACAAACCCACTTGTCATCAGCCATCATTTGGCATGCATGTCTCCAGTGCAAGTGAAATCATAGCAATCCAGAAGCCTTGTACACCATTTGTCAGGAGCCGTGCTCTCCCTCACAGGGACAATCAGTATTAATTTCCTTTTTGGCAAGGACTGCTCATGGAGTAAAGTCGTGGCTATTCATCATTTCTGTCACCAGACCTCCCAAGAGGTCCAGACAGGACCAGAGCCCTCCTGTGAGGCACTGTACTAGGACTGAGAAGAATGACATGCCCGTCCCCAAAACCTCACATGCTTGGTGTGTGGCGAGGATCAGCACATGGATATCAGTGTTCTGGTGGGCTGCAGGGAATCAAAGGGCTGCAATCAGCAGCGTAACCTTTATTGTGTGGGCTGCAGGTCTCGCGCTGAAGGAAAGGAGCTTTGAAGGGAGATAAAGTTGCTGCTTTGCAGATGTGTGTTCATACCAGAACTCTTAATGAACTTTCATCTTTTGCCTCAAAAGCATCTGGTTTTAATGTGTGGAGATGGCACATGGTTATGGGGATCCCTATTGTAGAGTTCCTAATAAGTCAAAAGTCCATGGAGGGTTCTGCATATGAAGGCCTTGGGGTATTCATACAGAGTTTTGCTGATTCACCAAGAGGATTGAAGGAGGAAGCCTGCCTAAACACAGGCGTGCAGGTCACAGAGTTTCAAGATGTTGCATGTTGTTCATAATTACATTGAAGAGGAGGTGGTTTAACCAAAATATCTGCAAATTCTTTATTTCCCACTTTTCCCTCATGTATTTCCTGTACAGGATTGTGAAGTAGCTGTATGTCCTCCCCATCCAAATAGTCCCGAAGCCAAGAGATCCATATCAGGCATTCACAGGACGCAGTGGAGATTTGGATCCTGGACACCGGTAAGCACATGTCATAATACTTTCAGGATTATTTTACAGTAGACAATGTGATATTTTTAAGTGCATTTAAGCAACTTTTCATTCCAAAGTCCTTGCAATGTATATTGGGAAACTTTCTAGTGCAGTACTTGTTGCTCTTCCCTAGTGCTCCGCAACGTGCGGGAAGGGTACCCGGATGAGATATGTCAGCTGTCGGGATGACCAGGGCTCCGTGGCTGATGAGTCAGCTTGTTTCCACCTCCCAAAGCCATCAGCCACAGAAATGTGCACCGTGACACCATGCGGGCAGTGGAAAGCCTTGGAGTGGAGCACTGTAAGCATCACACTGTCTCTTGCAGGACAGCCTTATAGACCACATTGCAAGAAACTTGTTTCGTTAATCTGTCACACTTGCCCTTTTATAAGTGAGGATATTAAGGTTTTGTGCTGTTCTTTATTAGCAATAGCTGTCTTTCTGGTTTTCAAAGCTGGAAACGTGACTGTGTCTCTCTTCTCACTGTAACACAGTGCTCGGTGACTTGTGGTCAAGGTAAGGCAACGCGACAAGTGATCTGCATCAATTACAGTGACCAGCTGGTGGATAGAAGTGAGTGTGACCCAGATGACCTCCCTGCCACCGAGCAAGACTGCTCCATGTCTCCTTGTCATCCAAACAGCCATGACTACGGCAGGCCTATCCACCCCTTCCTCTATCCGGATCATCGCCTGAAACTGCACCCCGGGGGCAGCCCAAACCGAAACCGTGCACATATACCAGGAGGCAATCAGTGGAGGATTGGCCCCTGGGGTGCTGTAAGTGCCCTGATTTTCTTATTGCTGGGTTTTGCTGTTTGGTTTTCATTTTCTTTCTGGGCTAATCCAGCCTTTTCATATAGTCACCACGCAGGGAAAAGAGGGACCCTTCTCCTCAGTGTCCGCTCTCTGCTCACACAAGCAAGCGTTGCAGTAGTGCTCAGGCATCACTTCTCATCCTCTCACACCTTGTATTTCCAAGGCTCTCTAGGCAGAAAGCTGAGGGCATCGTTTTCCATGAGGCAAAGGCCAACCTCTGCTTCTTGGCCATCTCCTGGGATGTTTACAGCTGTGCAGAATTGTTGCCAAAGCATAGCAGAGCCTCAATGCCAGCTCCTCTCACTCCAAACAGAATGCAACACTTCAGCATGGAAGTCCCTAAAAGGAATTAGGCACAAATGGGATGTCAAACACTGCATTAAAGTCAGTGGGGATTACTCACCTGCTTAAAACTAGGCTGGTGTTTACTTTCTTTGCTTAGTCAGCACTTAAGTCATTGCACTGCTATTAATAATAGCTGGGGTTTGGAGTTTAATAATGTCTGTTAGCTGTATTAAATTTCTAGCAGTGCATTCCCACGGTGCAAGGCACTGGGAAGGAGCTGGGAATGCAAAACTTATTCCTGGACTCAACGAAGCCATGGGCAATTGTGTCTTCCAGTGCTCTAGCACATGTGCGGGGGGGTTCCAGCGGCGGGTCGTGGTGTGCCAGGATGAAAACGGATACACTGCAAATAACTGTGATGAGAAAAGCAAACCCATGGAGCAGAGATCGTGTGAATCTGGCCCCTGTCCTCAGTGGGCTTATGGCAACTGGGGAGAGGTGAGTGCACCATCCATCCTGGGCTCCCAGCACACGGGAAGGCTTTCATTAGTGGGTGGCTGAAAAATGGGAGAAGAGAAGGATATTGTGGTGACATTTATTAAAAAGATTGGAATTTGAAAGGCAGCCTCTGATAAATGAGTGAACCCTAGCAACAGCTTGGTGGTGTTTTCCTTTCCATTTGTCATGGGAAAATTTTATTCCCAGGCAAAAGCAAATTCTACAAAAATGGAGATTTTTATTTTTTTTAAGAGAAACCTAGTATAACTGAAGGCCTTTTTTTAATAAAAACACTGCTCTCTTCTGGAAATTCATCTGAGATTAGCAATTGGAGATGTAAACCTCCAGTATCACATTGGGTCTGGCAGTATCGTGGTGGAGCTGCACGAACAGCTTCAGGAAGAGAGAGGTTGATGCACCATCTGAGGCTTATGCAGCATTTGGGGAGGATTTGGCTGGAGGGGGTTGGTTGGGAACAGAAAAAAACATCAAGTCATCTGAGGTGCTATATTCTTAGAGCAACCAGTGAGCAGTATTATTGCTGCCCCTACGGTGATTGCTCTGTCCTCTGCTGACTTCCAGTGCACGAAGCCATGTGGGGCAGGGACAAGAACACGGCTGGTGGTGTGCCAGCGCCCTAACGGAGAAAGGTTTACGGATCTGAGCTGTGAAATCCTTGACAAGCCACCGGACAGAGAGCAGTGCAATGTGCAGGACTGTCCTAGAGATGCTGCCTGGAGCGCTGGTCCTTGGAGCTCGGTACGGCCATAAACTCTTTCTCTTTGTGAACCATTTTGTGGATATCCCGTAACAACAGATTTAATTTACTTCAAACCAAGGTGCTAATGCTTCGTGTCTTAAAACTGCACTTAAAGAGGATTATTGACAATATATTCAGAATAACACCTGTTCGGGAAGGGCTTACATTAGGGGAGCTCAAGTCCTTTTATTTAAAAGGCACTTTCTGCTAAGTAGCCACCTTTGTCCATTTTATTACACTGTGCGAGCACTGTGCATTGTGAATCTTGGTTGTGACTGAGTTCTTTGCAGATGGATTTAAAGCTGGCATTTAAGCAGTACATTGCCATTGAAGTTAAATTGTTCTAGTCTTTAATGGTAATACTGCACTGTGCACCTACTGGTTTACCAGTCACGTGTTCTCTGCCGAAAGCAAAATGACTGGGTAGAATGTACTAAATCACATCAATTCCAATCATGTACAAGTTTGTATAGATGTGTGTGCATGTCCCTACCTGCCCACACACAGACCTACATAGAAACGTGTGCATTGGCACCCGTGCTCTATTTCTTTTCCTGTGTATATAACATGAGTGTGATGTACAGTGCAAAGGCACCTGTAAACTATTCTTGTGCATCTCTCTGTTTCTGGAGAGTGATTGTCTAGCCTGATCTCCAGCTGCTGCTCTATCATTAAATCAGCGAAGGATCAGCAAGGTGCTGGAAGGCTTAAAACCCTGGGAGTTTTCCAATAACAAAATAGTGTTTGGAGCGGAGGTGTCTTACACTACTCCTTTGCTGCTGGAGGAGTCTGCTACAGAGATGCTCTTGTGAGGGCAGAACAGCCCTGAACTGCAGGGTTGGGGTGCTATTTTGGGTGCCACAGCTTTGAAATTCTCACTGCCCAGAGCAGCATCCTCTGCTCTGAACCCTGCACCAAGGCAAGTGCTGCCTGGGGTGCTTCTGGAGCACTGGAAACCACAGACCTGCCCGTTTTGGAGTGACCTTCGAACAAATGTCAATCTTTATTGTGTATTTTGTTACAAAAGCATTTGAAGACGTTTAAAAAAAAAAATTAATCTGACTCTAAAGCACTTTATAGGAAAATCAAAAAGAGGCCTGTTGTGTTGGACTTCCTTCATTGTCACGGGTTGAAAAGTCATCTTGCCAAAACCACCTCTCATTCTGTGGGTGCTTTCAGTAACGCGGATGCCTTCAGTAACACTCCTCAATATCTTTATCATACCTCAGTGAGTTCTGCAATAGCCATAAAACTGCTGAACTGGTGTTTATCCAGTGCTTCACCAGTACAAGAGTGCTATGAAATATTTCATTTGAGGTGCTAATGCGTCCCTTGTCCGCCAGTCTGGCTGGTGCTAAAGGTGGGTGAGGTGAGGTGGCAGGATTTACTGCCTGCCAGCCTTGGCTACCTGTGCTGGACCATTTGCAAGAACCCAAGATGTGGACAGAGTTCTGTTGCATTTTGGTGTTGCTCAGCATTCAGCCTCTTCACAGCTGTTCAGGAATCTGCTCCTCACTGCTGGAAATGCAAGGTGCAGTCCTCTAGTTTGGTTTTGGGTTGTTTTCTTTTCACCCAGGAAGAATTGCCTTGACTCCACTCAGTCAGCCTTGGTGGGTTGTCCTTGCTTGCTCTCCTGGGAGCGGGTGGGATGTCGGGCAGACAGGTGGAGGGCTGGGACATCCTGTCCTGCCTGTGGCATCTCCTCCAGCTGCCCATGGGGCTCACAGCCCACGGCCTCCACAGGGGAAGGGCTGCAGGGCTCAGCCCTGGTCACTGCCATGAAGTGACTTGATTTTTCAGTCTTATTTACCAAGGTGTCCTTGGGCTCTGAGCTCAGAGCTGTTTGAAGACTGAAAAGTATCTGTGGGATCCACAGGTCTTCGTGTCCCTCCAGCAGAACACTCCACATGTATGTCTACCTCGTGCTACTACTGTAGGTAGTAACGGCCAAATTCTTTTTCTTTAGTGTGGTATCACCTGGATTTGCTTAGTTCTGTCATTGGTTGCAAACATCATTCTGTAGCTGTACATACTTCATCTGTTGGGATGGAGTGTCACTACCATATTTTTTGGTCACTTTTGAAACAAGAGTATAGTATTAGCTGAAACTTTTCAGCAGTATGGATTATGTATTTATGTAAAAGTGTATTTATTTTTCCAATATTGTTATTTAATTTTATATAAATATTGCATACATTTACGATGTTTAATGTTAATGTTGAACAGTGAAAATTAAAGACGAGTAGAATATAATCAAAAATGATTTTGTATAATGATTTCTTGAGTCTTTGCTAAATTAAGATCATATATTTAGTATTGGTAACTTTTGCTAAATTATCTGAAATGGTACTGCAACATTGCATCTTTTAACTTTTCTTTTACTTGCTTTTTTCTCCAACAGAAATTGTTATTCTCAATAATTAAACAAACACAGTTAAAAGTATATGAATTACAAAGTTTGGATAACTAATTTCTCACAAGCATCTGACTGGCTTAGTTTTACTCAAGTTTCAGTGAAATTAGTACCATAAATTACATACAAATCAAAGCAGAGAGTCTGAAGAGTCCAACTTGCAGTTCTTGGGCAAAATTCCATTGGGATTTTATACAGTAAACAAGTAATTTTTATCTGGCTTGTTAAATCCAGGTTTGGAAGAGATAATTAAATGGATAAACAGATTGTGTGTGTAAATGGTAATTTTATAACAGGAGACTGGTGTCATTGTAATGTTTGTTCAAAGAGGACTAAAAAGAGGTGACACTTTTATTTTTTTGCTTATTTAAGAACATGTATTTACACACTGCAGAATTGTACACCATGTGATAGAACTGACCTTTTTATTAAAACCAAGCTTTAGAAAATATGCACAGACTGTCACCAGAATACAAAGAGTGTTTTTTCTCCTCTGAATGCCTTATGGTAGGAATGCAGATCTCCATACAAGCAAGAGAGGAAATCTTGCTGTGTTCTTCAGAATAAGGGAGATGTTCACAGAGAAAATTGCCCATCATTTCACTTAAAACCCAAGGCTGGATTTTAATATATATGTCCGTATACATACCACATACATAAAATGTACCTATGGCCTCACTTAAAATACTTCTCTAAGAGCAGATTTGCTCCTTGCAATAAATTCTGAAATTTTGAGTTTACCTTAATATCCAACTGTATCCTGATGCAATTTGTGAATAATGCTGAATTAACTTGTTGTGGGCTTCTCATTCTTTCCGAGTTAGGAAATGGGCACAGATAAGGTAAAACAATTACATCTCACAGCAACCTGGTTCAGTTGAGTCACTTAGGCTTCACTGTATTGGGACAGTGATCCACTTTGAACTGTGGAAAACAGGTGGGTGGGTTTTTTAAGATTCTTTTTTCCTAAAAAGTATTATAATTTTAAAAGTAGTCTGCTTTGTCAAGAGCTTGTCACTCTTGCATATCTAAAGTTCAAGCTGCTGATGTAATGGTTGTGTACCTTTTAGTGCCTGCAGAACAGCAGTGTGTGCTTCCCTGCTTATCTCATAGGCAGAGATGCTGGTATCATAGATTTTAAGGACCTTTTGCTCTAATGAAGAATGGGAAGCTTAGTGTAAAATATTTAGAATATTAGCTGGCTAAGCTCCAAGCTCTGTTATTGTGGATGTGAATTCAGGTTTGGGCTAGGACAGCATTGCTGTGTCCCCTTGGCAGGAAGCTGGTGACATTGATGGTTTTGCAGGGCTCTGGCTGCACTCAGGGAAATAGTAGCAGCAAAGGGGCTCTGAACTGGGTGAGAAGTAGAACTGCCTGGCCAACATCTGTGTCAGGCAGCTGGCACTCAGGAATTTTAATCTTAAAATTGGTGTCAGTGGAAACTTCGGGTTATTTGTATTTAATTCTCTCAAAGCCCCAACACGTTGTTTACAAAATGCCTTCCCCCTGCAGCTGGCTGAAAATAGGCTGCTCAACAGCAATATTCTCCGTGTCGTTGTTCTGATAATGTTCTTAGCAGGCAGGATGTCAGCTCTTACTAAGGCAGAAGTGATAACCAGGGACAGATTTGGTTGCAAGTGTATATAACTCTGCTGTTCTCTTCCTCTCTTCTGCAGAAAATGAATTTGCTGTGACAGCAGCATTACTGAGCTGCTGTGTGATTCTTTACACATGTTTTGCAATAACAAAACGATCCTTGAAAATGAAGTGATAGGCACAGTAAACTCTCCAGTCAGTCAGTGATTCAACATTGCTTTTTCTGTCCTTCATTCATATTATGAAAGTCTGGGCTCTGCGACTGTGACAGCAAGTCTGTATTTTTTTGTAGTGCCAGGTATTGTCAGAAAACTAATAAAAACAGTCCTACCCTGACAGCCTGTGGGTGAAGGACAGATGTTGCTGCAGAGGAAGGCTGCACATATTGTCCCAGCACCCATAACCCAGGCAGAGGGATGCAGTGAGTGGCTTGCATGCCTTTAGAAAGTAAGTAGAAATAGATTTAATAAAGCTGATCCTGACCAAAATGAGAGGTTGGTAGTCTGGATATCCCCAGACATCTGTCTGAAGCTGTCTCCATCTCAGGGCTGTTTACTCTATGCTTAGGCTGGCCCACCAAGGCTGTTGTCCCTCTTGGGTTCCTGGCTGTCTCCCCTCTAGGATCTCTCAGACCGACTGACTCCAGGGACTGCTGGTTTGCTGTGCTGATGAAAGGCAAGAAGTTGTCTGCTTTGGTTCCCCAGTCAAAAATAGGCCTCTAAAAGTGCAGCCTTCTCTGCTTTTGTTTATGAAAGCAAACCAGACCCATTTCAGCCCTTTCCTCTACTGCCTGCTGTGTGACACTCATCCACAGCATCCAGTGCCCAGCTTCAGCCACCCTGCAAAACTGCACATCCCTGGGCCATAACTGGGAATTCACCTGTTTGCTGCCTTATGCCCTTCTCAGAGCTCATCCCAGAGGGTAAATGCAGTTGGGGTTTTTGTGTGAAGAGTATCTGCCTGTTGCTCCTCTGAGGCAGTGGTGATGGATGTTTATGCATCTCTTTCGTCAGTGCCCACAGTCCCTGCCAAGGCTCAGACCCACAGCTGATGGCTCCAAGCCAGTCACAGGTGGGTGAATCCAGTGGTACTCAGCTGCCCTTGTAGAAGAAAATCACTTTATTCCTCTCTTGCTATCCTAAAATCTCCCATTTTTATTTTCCTTTCCATTTTTACTTTTTGCCTGCCATCACCATCTTTCATTGCTACCTCTCTTTCTCCTTAAATAAGGAGAACTATATAGACCTACTTTTGCTATCAGTTCTGTCTCCTGTTTGCTAGTGTTGATGTTCCATTAGCAGGAAAGCAACCATGGAAGCCTATCTGCTACACTGCAGGTGAGGGACCACCCTGGAGCACTGTGTGTTTAACACTGAGCCAGCCCTTTAGTGATTTTCTGGATCCACTCCTCACAGGACTGATTTCCTGCAAGTTAAAGCTCAGCTACTGCAATCCACACTCCTCCCTTGAAAGCTCCTGTTGGTCTTTGCACCCCTCATGATCTGACCTAGTGGTTAAATCGAGGGTCTTTTAGTCCGATGGAGAAGTAAAAGTACTGGGCAACAGTGTCCCCTCTAAACTCCCTAATCTGGTGACTAAAGATTTGGTGGGGAAGAACCAAAGAAAATAAGCTGCAGAGAATCTCATCTGCTCTCCTTCAATAGCCTCTCCTGTTGCTACCGCCAGGACAGACATGAGCTGAACCAGTGGTTAGACTCAGGAAGGTTATTTTCTTGTATCTTAAAAATCTTCTCCTCCTTCCACCCCCAGATCTTTTCCCTAAGTTCCTTAGTGCACCTTCCTGCTCGGAGCAGGTAACTCCATTTAAAAAGGCCCATGTTTTTACCATGTTTAGTCCAACCTCTGTCCTACCTTACTGTAAAATGATTCTCTCCTCCCAAAGAAGTATAGTGGCTTTCTGACTGTGCTTGGTGTGCCTCTGTGGTTCCCTTTTTACACCTCCTCTCTTACATACTTTCTCAATGGTCATTTTCTAGGCTGTGCACAACTGGCCTGAACTCAAACAACAAGTAGTGGGGATGCTCTTAAGCAATGACTGGCTTCAGTCTTTCTATCATGAGTGGCCCATCCACAGCTGCTGGCTCCATAAATGCTGCAGACCTCCTATACCTGAACATCTGCACACACTCACACAGGGCAAATTAAGCAATAAATAAAAAGGCAGTTGCTGGGAACACTGGCTCGGAGTGCAGGAATGCACTATGTGTTAAACTGCAGGAGAAATGTTGGTGTAGTAACACACTTTGAAGGATGAGGTGTGAAGTTCAGCATCTTCAGGCAGATCCCCGAGCTGAGTTTTGGGAAGTCTGTGTGCAGTTTTGCCCATATTCCAGAGTCACACTGTATACCCCACACTGCAATAATTGCTCAAATCCTAGAAACAAGGATATATAATGATGAGGCACAAAAAGATTTGCTGTGTTTCTAACTTTCCTAGTGACTGATTTGTGCAGTTATTAAGGAAAAATTATGTAGTCTGTCCTGTTCCAAAGGCACTTAATGCTCTATTCATGTTTTAATTTTACTAGCTCACGGGGGGGAGGTAAGTGAGCCAGCAGCATGGATGAAAATCTGTCTGATGCTCAAGACCTTATGCAGGCTGACAGTATTTATCCCTAGTGCATTAAGCCAAGATTTTTCTTTATAAAACCAGGGAACAAGCAGCAGCCCAATGCTCCTAAACCTCCCGGTGTGATGCACACCTGTGAATTAGAGCTGACGTTCCTTGGAGAGCTCTTTACTTTGTGTTTCACTGCATTCGATGTGGAGAAATCCTGTTCTTGAATAGAACATCTAAGTGGCATTATAATGCAACTGTTCACTAAAAATATGAGGTGTCAGTTAGCTGAGGCACCTTGCTGCTTCAATTGGTACTCTCCTAAAAGTGCCACAGCATGGAAAATAGGCTTCATCAGTGCCTTCCATATCCCATTATACTGGTGTCCTTGGGTAGCTCACACATCTCCTCCTAATTTGAGGAAATGCCATCTAATACCTCCCTCCCTGGAGAAACTTGCAGTGGCTACATGGGGCCTTTTGCTTGTTTGTTGTTAAGGTAAATAGCATGGAGCAGGGCAGGGATGCAGCTTTTAGGGCAGCTTTGTGTGCTCACAGCCCTGCTGATTTCTGTGCCTGATGAAGTCTTTCTAGATGGTGTAACAACAGGGCAGGGGAAGGGTGGGGGAGAAGGTGCTATTTACTAGGTGGATGCTGCAGAAGAGATGCATGGCTTCTCCTGCTGCAGTTACCTCTTTTTGCCCATATATCTTGTGAGGTTTCCCAGCTTGGGGAAATTATTGTATTGACTTTGGTGCTCAGGGCTTTAAATCATGCAGGAGTTAAAAGAACCCAAGAGCATCTTGTCCTCTGGGCAATCTGTGCTGGAGGAATGGGCTCCAGACACACTAGCCTTTTCCCTCTGCTGCAGCGACACATAAAGCTAGACTCTTTTCTTTGAGAAATTTTCCTCTTTTTTTCTGTTTTTGGGGTTTTTTTTTTAACATGAGACATCATCTGAAGTCACTCACCACTCCCTGCAGCTGGGTTTGGCAGTGAGGAGGTGAAGGTTTAGTGGATTATTTCATTTCTCCCTTTTGCAAACACTTACTTGGAGAGCTCTGTGCCTTTGCTCAGAGCTGAGAGCAGAGCCACTGGAGAATGGAGACCCTGTGTGCACTGCAGAGACAGGGCAGGCCAGCATGGATGTTCCCTCTCAGTTCAGGGAGGGTGAGAGAACACTGGGGGAAAGCCTGCTGTTGTGCACACTGAGGGCTGTCCTTCAGCTCTGGGAGGGCTCCTTAGGACACTTCCACAGGGGCTCTGGACAATGCTGACAAACATACTACACGTTCCAAAATCCCTAATGTTCGTATTTGGTTTTTTTTTTTCAATCATCCCATTTCTTAGGGGAGTCAGCATGGGTTAAACATTTCCAAAGCCTCCTTCAAACTGCAGTGCAGTGGTTTAGTGTGTTTTGCTCAGGTCTCTGATCCGTTTGCCCTCCCTTGAATGTAGAGACCCCACTTCCCTTTTAAATGTATAAAAATCACATGTATTTTCTGGTTATGTACCAGCTAAAATCACCATGACCTGCTCTTGGGTGCATTAGGGTATAGTTCTGTGGTTTGCCAGGAAAGGAAGGACGAGTTGGGTGGCTCCTGCCCTGCACACATGTTCCCACCTCATGGACATGGAGTTTCTCACCATGCTGATGCAGCCAGGTGTGAGACCACACTAAAACAGATCAGTAGAGGGAACGGGGCTTCAAAGAAGCAACAAATATTTCCTAAACATCTCCTGAAGTGCTACACCCTTGCTTTCAGCCTGTTGCTTGTCTCACTGAAGCCAAGGGAGTTACCTGTTCAAACACCTTGCTGGTGGAAGGGAGCTAATTTGGTTTGGGTGCCACAAAGCCTCTGTTGCTGGATAGCACAGAAAGGTTCAGGCATTTAAAGACTTCTAGTAAAGCTGGCAAGGAGGAATCCAGGCTTTCCTTGGTGGTGTATCTGCTGGTGTCCTTTGTGCTCAAGAGACTTCAGAAGTACAGAAGTCACAGGGCTGTGGTTTCAACATCTGACAGCAGCAGTGTAAGTTGTAGTAAGAGCTGACATAGACTAATATGATGCTGAAAGGCAACCATGAGGTTGTATTGTTGGGCTCTGCTGATAGTTGGAGAAGTTAGCTGACATCCAGGAGCACAGCCCTCGTGGAAAGGGAGTGTAAAGCATTGTAGGGCTCTGTCACTTTTCTGCTTTATTTCATCCACCACATGTTTTGTCTCAGATTGTTGTAAAGGATGAACCAAGGCTTACTGATGAGTGCTTACTTCCCATGTAATTCTTAATGCGGGTACATCTAAATCTACAAGGATTGATTTTAATTTCCTCCAAAGAGTTGCTCCTGGCAGAATCTGATAAAGCCATTTTTAGTCTAATTCTTCCCAGCCCCCAGCCCTGCCCTTGGTGAGCTATCGGAGCATACCTATCTTTGGGAATTCATCTGGTGATCACCACAGCTTGCATTCATTATTCCAAATACCTCCCAAATCGTCGGCTGATGCACAGTGGGCCTGAAAAGTGGTCTGACAGCATTTTCTGAAACTTTTCACTTCTGGGGGAGAGTGTTCCCAGGTTCTTGCTGAGGATATGCCTTTCTGCCCTGTGTTGAGCTGCCCCTTCAGTGCACAGTTTACAAGAAGCAGAGTTGTTCCATTTCTTCTTGAGTGCTCTGTGCTGCCTCTTTCTTCTCACCAAGATTTGCTCATTTGTGCCCGGCGCTGTTGAGTCTTTTCAGTGCTGGACTGACCTCACTGCCAGCCCTCAGCCTGGCAGCAGCACAGCCATGGCATGAGCTCCCAGTGCAGAACAGCAGGTCATGGTCTCCCACAAGAGGGTCAAAACCTGGCCCCAACCAGCCTGAAATTTTAAGAGCTTTTGGGCTACATATTCTGGTTTTTTCCTGCTACCAGCTGGTGAATCAAGTAGCAGCCTTTCTGTTTTAGAGAGGTCTTAATGAAAAGGATGTACCCTCATCTTCCAAAGGATCAGAGTAGAAAATGTAGCAGGGATTGTTTTAAAGCAATTTGCTTGTACTTGATAAAACACAATGATTGTTGTCATTCGTGAACTCTGAAACAGAAAAGAAATTTTTGTGGAAACAAAAACACAAGCTCTTCTCTGTGCTGGAGCAGAGCAAGGCATTGCAGGAGATATTTAGCATAGTGTTCTGACCTTTATGGAAACAGTTGATATGGAAATATCTTTGTCATATTTATTTAAACTATTTTCTTTCATTTATTTGAACTAGGCAGTATACTTATTTGAAAAAATCAGCAGCATGCCAACCTCTAGCTCTTGGCATGTTAACAACACTAATCATGCAATAAATATAAACCCCTTAAATCTGTTCTCAATGCTTTGATCTTAATGCTCTTAGGAAGGTCCTTTTGTTTTTGTTCTCCATGGAAAGTACCAGGTGTGACTGTGGTGGGTTTGGGAAATAAAGATAAGAACAAGAGGAAGGTTCGGTAGAGTTTTAGTGTGATGGCTATAGTTGATTTTTTAAAATAGTATTTCTCTATTATTTTATGTGCCACAAGCATTTTGGCGGATTTTTTATAGAAACACCACAATGTGTTGTTTTCACACCCTCCTACCTGCCTGGCTCTCCTCCCAGGTTCACCCAGGGGTGCTGTTTGCTGTCGTGCCTCAATCACAGGATGGAAACAGCCTTTCAGAGCAGTGTTTTCCCTCAGGAGTGGAGGCAGAGACAGGTGACCAAGGGTGTGCCCAAGTGCATGTGATCCTTGACTCTAGGAAGCTGATTAGTGAAAAAAAACAGTACAATACCTGGCTGCACCTTCAGGGTTGGATCAGAGGTGCTTAAGACCAGTAGAAGTTTTTGTGTTGACTGCAAAGATCCTTGGATGAGGCTGCTGTTCCACCAAGAGCCACCTGTCTGTCCCCAGGACTCAGAAGCATTTTCTATAGGGGTAGGGTGAAAGGAAAAAAAAATCAAGAGAAATATGAAGGGAGTGTTTTTGTCTGTGCTATTCAAATGTTTTAAGGAAGGCAAGGTCCAAGCTTACCTCAGTATGGCACTGTTATTGATAGATACCATAAGCAGCTGCAGCATTTGAGCAGTGTAGAGTCCTGATAATGAAATGCAAGGTTTCTCCAGGGTCCAAAGTAAATGATAAGGCTGACGGTGGTATCTAGGGTGTAGCATTTCCCTGACTCACATGGTGCTGAGATGAAGCTCAATATTAAATTATTCTTTGCATGTGGCTTGCATATGCTTAAAATCTACATGCCAGATAAAAGCTGAAAATACCTGAGATGAATTAGACAGCAGTTACGAAGTAGACTCTTTGCAAAGGAATTTTCAGTCTCTGATACTTAGTTACATTAGATTATCCAGCCTTTCTTTTCTGTCAGTGCAAATGAGATCATAACTCAAATGTGCATGAAAGCAAATGGGTGGTTTAGATCTGAAAATGCACATCTGCCTAACTTTGATTTATATTAAAAGCAGATATAGAAATGATTAATTCCAGCATCTTGGGAATTACATGTAAGTATTAGCAAAATTAGGCAAATTATGCCTCAAACTCTGAGTGCACTGAGGTATGCATGCAGACTTGTTTGATCATGGGATCACAAGATAAATGTCACAATCAGGCCCCACACCAGAGTTAAGCATTTTGTAGGAGGGAAATAATAATTTTGAAACTGACTAGCACCATATTATTTGTGAGATCAAATATTTGTCAACCAGCTTCAGGTTCCCAGAAACATGTTTGCATTGCTGCACAATGTGATTAGTCTTCTTTTAGGATAAGTAGTGGATCCAATGTGTTTTTTAAATTAAGGATGCTCTAGGCTGTACCAGGTCGGGATGTAGGGCAAGAGAGTCCTGATAAACGCTGTAAATTTACTCTTTAGTTTTGGCTGTCATGGTAAAGTGGCATCAGCCTGCAAGGACAGTACTTACCAAGGAGCACTTGAATTTTTGCTTAAGTATCAGTGTTTGTGTTTAGTCCAAAGACAGTAAATGGATGAAAATATTAGAAGTTTATAACTGGGTTTGGTAAGATTTGACATTTACTTCTTGCTACTGTCATTCGTTGCCTGGGGAAAGATGTAGAGAGAATGAAAAAATGAACTTCTAATGAAATTTGAAGGTTTATAAAAATAGGATAACTTCACCTTGATCTTTTTTTCTGTTGATACTGAAGAAAAAAGTGAACTTTATGGATCTGGGTAACTTGTGAAAGTTTTATTTTGTTACAAGGAACAGCATTTCCTCTGTTTCTCGAGGTAGGATTGAATGTTGCTCATTGTATTTTTTTGCCTATCTTGAAATTGGATCTGGGCTCAGGAAAACTCAGAGGCAGCCATCCCTGCTGCAGCCTCTCACAGGAGCATCGTTAATGGCCCTTAAACCCTATTGATCACAAGGGACCTCAGTGATCTTTTGTCAGTCTTTAACACTCTTGCAGCAGGAAAACAGCCTTTTTCAGGGCATCGTTTATACAAGCTTTTAAGTAGCAATTTCTGATTTTAGGAGTTACATCCATTTCTCTCCACACTGGTCTGAACTTTTCCATTTAGGAGCAAGTTACTGCTCTCTTGCTGGTTCTTTGCAGGCTGAATGAGTTGTAAGTAGGGCTGTAATATAAAATACTCACAGGTGTCAATGTATATGCCAATTGCTATTCTAGTGGATCGTCCAGAGCTGCTACATATATAAATTTTTTAGGTTTCGAATGTATTCACAGGCTGGGAAGAACTTGAGCTGTAATATATTTCTTGGGAAATATACTGATGGAATGGCTCCAAAATGGAGGTAGAAGCCTCATTTCTGCTGTTTCCTCCATTCTGAAAAGAAAGCAGAACATTTTATATGGAGAGATGGCTGAAAGAGTGTGTTTGCACTCAAGGATTAAACCAGTATGCTTACGACATAGATGTAATGAAAAAATTGAAGCTGAGTCTCTGGTGCTCCATGCTGAGTAAGAGGCTTGTTCTACACGAAACTGTCATATTAAATTCTTGTTGTGATTCCAGACCCCTTTGATTCCTAAATCTTTTGGAGGAGACTAATCTGAAATCAAAGTGAAGTTGCTTGGGGTTTGCATGCCAGAAGTGGTCACATTTGAAAAAGTTCAGTGAACCTGCAGAGGGAGGTTGAAATTAGTTGCTTCACTACAAAGCTCACAGCTAACATACCTGCTGGTTTGCTTTTTGCTTTGATTCTCCAGGCTCTGCCTTCTTGCCACCTTCTGAGTTGTTTTCAAAATGCATAAATCTTAAGGATGAGAATGTCCTGGTTTCAGTCTGTTTAGTGGGGGAAAAAAAAAAAATCAGTCTACACTGGTAAAACAAACATGAGCTTTAGTATCAAGGATATGGAAAAGGCTGCACTTTTCTGCCTTGTCCTTTGTGCAGTTATTTCCCTCTGTGAAGGTGCATATCACACTTTACCCTCCCGATTTACCAACATTTGACATCCCTTTGTACCAAGGTAAATGGAAATGATTCCTTTCAAGTTCTTCTAAGTAGATACTGAGGGCTCTTGCCTTGATCCCTGTAAGATGACTCTGCTCCTTTGAAACCACTGGAGCAATGCCAGGAATCCAGCCTATTAGCCCTGCTGAATGTCAGCTGCTTTCTCTATTTTGATATTGGCATTTTGGGGGTCTCTGACCAAGAACACCGTGCAATATTAAGTGTAAATGGGAGCATTTCCAGTGGTTAAACACTGCCCTTCTGTACCCACCTCAAGCTTTGTGTAGGCTGCTGGAGACCCGGGGTTTTTGGTGCAATTGGAAGAAAATGCCCTGGATAGCCCTGGCCCCTGTATGACTGTGTAGATGGCCCGGTGTGAAAGCTGATCTGTTGTTACTTTATATTTACAGTGTTCTGTCTCCTGTGGAAGGGGCCAAAAGCACCGCAGTGTGTACTGTTTGTCAAAGGAAGGGAGGCATGTAGAAGAGGAGTATTGCAAACACCTTGCTAAGCCCAACGTGCAAAAGAAATGCAGAGGGGGCAGATGTCCGAAGTGGAAAGCAGGAGACTGGGGACAGGTGAGACATGTTGTATAGCCTTTTGCACCCTTTGGTGTTCTTGCTCCATCAAAATGGTTAGAACGTGGGTTTCCAATCACTTCTGGCCTCTTGAATGATTCAAGGGTAAAGGTTTTGGGCCAGATTCTGCTGTAAAACAGGCTTCATGGACAGCAGTGGAACAGTGCTGATTTGTACCAGCTGAAAGCACAGCAACTTGCTTTTAGCATCTGTCTGAAAGCAAATTCCTGTTGTGTATTATAAGTTTCTGCTAGAAATGTCATTAGTATATAATACTAAAGAAAATCCATTATTTATTCAAGTTTTTAATATAATTATTTAAATATCACATCTCAAGCAAAATCTTCCTTAGTTTTGAGAAATCTGAAAATAACTTTATTATTAGCTTTCTGGGAAAGCTTAAAGAATAATCAGAGCTGTTCATTAAAACTGCTTTTCACTCACTTTGTTTCTTAACAAACTCATCACTTGATTTTCCCTCATTAAAAAGTCAGACAGTGATGTATAGAGCAAAGTCTGCTGGAAATGAGAAAGTGCTTGGAGCTATTAAGCATGTTGCTTGCTGAAAGCTTACCTTGAATCCTTGTTTTCCTGAAAATAATGTCTTTGTCATCACCTTGAATCTGCTGCATCTCATTTTAATCTCTGAACCTCGCTTTTCCCTCTACCTCATTAGTGTGCTAATCAGAGGAATTATTGAAAATCCCAGACTAAATGAACTGTTAACTTGTAAAACATCATGTTCCCTTGCACTCTGTCTTCCAAATTAAGGTACAAAACACCAGTTCTTGCTATATGCAAGTTCCCTGAAAGACAAACCATTAACATTGCTACAGGCATACAGCAAATGTATGACTAGGACAGCATGCTGTTGTTTAATGTCCACTGTTAAAAAAGACAGTAAATCCACTGATGTTCATGATTGTTTTCAGACTTGTATTATTTTCTAATGCTTACCTTTGAATTCATGGGATAGGAGTATTTGCAATTATGTAGGTAAAGGGCTAAGTGTGAATTCACCATGGAGGTTCAGTTACTGAAGTGGGTTCTTTACCTGAGATATGGCTCGGAGCATCCAGCCCGTGAAATCCACAGTACTGCTCCCATATTGGAAATTAAGTCAATGTTATTACCTTTATTACCTGCAGGACTGAAACCTCAGTTTTATACAGGAGCTAGAAATTAAATGCGAGGCCATTATATAGTCTTGTCATATCTGATTTGAACCTTATTTAAAGTGACTGATCCTGAAAGCAATTTTTTACAGGTAATAATTGTAAACATAACAACGGAATGGTCTGTCACTTGCATTAAAATACAAATTAAAATACTAATATTAATTGATCAAAGTGTTTTAAAATTCCCAGCGTTACACTACATGATGGTAGTTAATTTTATGCAAGTGGAGATAGAAACTCAAGTTAATCGGAGGATGAGGTGATTTGTGGCCTGAGGTAATCTCTCATGACTGGGCAATTAAGGAATATTTGTATGCTAATGATAAGGCTAAGAATAGGCATTTCCAGGAGTAGCTCCTCAGCCCAGGTCCCTGATGTTGGATGTGCTCACCCAGCCAGCATCTTGCTTGGGGAAAAAATAAAAGGATAGAAACACTTATTCTACACTATCAAATTGTGTAATGCTGTGAAACGGATCTCTGAGCCTCACTGGTGCTGGCAGCGTTTCTTTGCCTGTGACAGATGAAGAGTTGGGGCTGTCAGAGGTTCGGAGTGCTGGCCGTGGGTCCCTGCAAGAGGTGTGCAGGGCTTTGCCAAAGATTTAACGCCTTATAGCCGAGCTGGATTTAGGTGCTGAACTTCTCATTAAGACCATGAAACAGGCAGGGGCTCGGTGCTCTGAATATCCAGTAGATCAGAGTCTAAATGGGCACAGAAACTCTGTCACCTTCCCTATCACCAGTGCCACTGTTGCAAATAGAAGGCATGATCAGTTTGCACTTAGATACTATCATAAAAAAAGCTTTTTGAAGGTCTAATTGCCTCGGAAAGATAATCCTAAAACTGAACTGCTGTGAGCTGGCTGCCTTTTCTCCTGGGTAAACCAGCAAAAATCTGCATGAGAAACAAGCCAAGGTTTTCTCATAAAAGTGCATCTTTGTGTTACCATATATGCACAGGACCTGTTGCATATACCTTTAGGGTCTTTTTTTTCTTTTCCTTTCGGGAAAAGGAATGATTCAGAAAATCAGGATTAAAAAACATGGAAGGGATAAAAACTAAAGGCAGCGGGACTCTGGCTATACTGGTGCTCTGCTCCCAGGTTTTTTTCTTTTTGTTTTGTACTCAGAGAGTGGCTAATTCTTTCCTAGATTGTTATGAACCCACTTCCCTGCAGCAAAGCGGTTTTATTACATCAGTAATAATCAGAAAGGGAAGAAAAAAGGCTTTTTCTCAAAGTTTTAAATGTGCCTATGCCTGCACCGAAATGTCAGATTTAATGTGTTTGCTTCTCCTAAGTGATATCAATTACAGCCATTTACCTTTCACTAGGCAAAAATACCAATATTTATTCTGCTATCTGGTATTTACATATTTCAGTTACAAGCTGAAACCCAGCCCTGTCTAAAAACATGGGTAGAGCATCAGGTAGAGCTTCTGGCAGAGCCCAGGGACCAAGCTCCCTCTCCCCAGACCTGGGTGTCACACACGGCACAGCACTGCGTGAAAGAGCCACGGTGTCACTGTGCTTCTCTATCCTACCCAGGCATATGGTTTTTAGGCTGGTGATAAATGCAAAGCAAAAGGCATTTTAGAGCATGGCAGGCATCCTGGGCTATATTTTTCTCCAAGTTTGTGGCCATTATTCAGTGTCCCCTATGGAATGCACAAACAGTGCCGTTAATCCCAGGGAGGCAGCAGCGCGGCATATGACAAGTGTTTGCATCACCAGTGACAGAAATCCCACTGCTGCTTTTGAAAGCTACACAAAGATACTCTCGCCCTCTGAGAAATATCTGAAGCCAGACAAATATTCAGAGTCAGCTTTTCTTTGGTCCTCTTGGCTTTATGGGGCATTAGGATAGTAAAGCAAACAGCATTATGGAGGAATACGCTGCAGAAGGAATTGCTTCCCCATTAGGCACTGCTTAATTCCCTGCCTTAAGAAGGCTCGTTTTTATTGGTATTGCAATAACAGACTGTGAACTTGTTTTCTTAGTTCCTGATATATTAGTTGTTAATTCATCTGTGTTTTAAATGCGTACCCTTGATTTTTACACGCTTTCTTCTATAAATGCAAATTATTTCAAATCTATATAATATATACTGCTCTAGCCAGGAAGAATTTGTATCAGATGTTAAGTACGTGTTAAGTACTGCTATTAGTGTGCAGTCACAACACTAAGAAATGTTGTGTGAAAGAAAAAAATAAGCTGTTAAAAGCATTGTAGCATAGATAATAATTTGAAGATGTCTGAGAAACAGATTAATTTAGGCATTTCTTGCTGTGCCTAGAAGTTGGGAGAACTATGCCCACAGTGTAATGAAGGAAATGTGAAATGCAATAAATTTCAAAAAGACATTTATTTTCACAAACTAACAGTATTCCCTGTCTTGTGTGCATGTGCATGTTTAGATGCTTGCTGAAAGAAATCCCAGGTGCATAACACCTTTTCCTCTCTACTGCTACAGACTTTCTTCTATACAATCCAAGTTCGCTTTCCATTAAAGTCCACTCTGTTTGTGGCATTTATTATGTTTTGAACTATTACTTTTTTGAAGGAGTGCCTGAAAAGCAATAGTCAGAGCCTGGCCGCCTCTGGCGTGTCGTGATGGCTTCACAGTGCCACTATCTCCAGAGGATTTTGCAATGAAAATCCTGGAAAGTCCTGACCCCGGTGAAGCCAACGGCAAAACTTCCCGCTGGCTTCAGCGGAGCAGGGATTTCACCCTGTCTGCTCTGCCTCTGCAGTAATTTTTCCCTTGTGCAATGAAAAGCCTCACCTGGAAGTTTAACAGAGCATCGCTATCGGTGCCATTGAGCCCAGAGCAGAGAGCGAACCCCGTGAACTCACCGTGACGGGTGTGACGGGGACCGGCACTCACCTTCTGTCCCTTCCTCCAGTGCTCCGTGTCCTGTGGCCGGGGTGTCCAGCGCCGTGCCGTGCACTGCCACAGCGGCACCCCGAAGGCAGCCGACGAGGCCGAGTGTGACCCGGCCAGCCGGCCACCTCCGCAGCGGGACTGTCACCTCCCCGCGTGCCCCACGCACCGCTGGGCAGCCGGAGAATGGCAGGCGGTAAGAGGGGACCCCCCTTCACCCGCGCCTGGGGTCACGGCACTTGTGCTCTCAAGCGTGCAGCGCGGGATGATGCTGGAGACAGGGTTACCGAGCCCGGGGATCGCTGCCGGAGGGTCGGGGTGTTGGGGTTGCAACCTGGGCTTGCCAAAAAAAAAAAAAAAGGCAGCGGGAACGCTCATGCGTGCTGGCTGGAAGGGGGAGCAGAGAAATGCCTCCCTAGGGTTAATTTATTGCTTCGTGCTGCCCTGTGTTTGGCTGGGACCTATGCAAATATTGAGCAGGTTTGGGGAAGGGCGGATTTGGGTCTGTTCCCGGAGACAGAGCCCTGCCGCGCTGCTCCAGCTTGAGCCCCGTGCCTGCAGGTTTGAAGGAATCAGGGAACAGTGGTAATTTCCACTTTTCTGCCCCATTACTCCGTCTCCTTCTTATATCCCTCTCCTTTCACAGAGCTCCCAGCCCATGCTTTTTTATCAAGCCATGAGCAGTTCTGAGATGGGGTCTCCCACAGGAGACGGTGCTTTTCTGAGTGACCAGGATCAGGCCTCAGGAAAAACAACGTTTTTAGGCTGGAGCAGGGGAGATAAAGCTTCTGCTCTAGTGGTTCAGAGAGCAACTCCAACTTTCCTGCAGTGTGGGCAATAGATGGGCCCGAGGCTGATGGGTGGTAGGAGGATGAGGAGATTTTGGACAGGATTCCTTGGGAGTTAAGATACTGTTATAGTGCTCCTGCATGGCCCAGGGAGGTCTTGAAGAGGGATAAAATTGGTCCAGGTCCACTGGACTGTCAAGACAGTGTAAAGTGGCCGTGGTGTGAAGGAAAGCAGGGCCTCCTGCTCCAGTAACAAAGGTAGAGAGGAGCCACCTGCTCAGAGTCTTGGTATGCACTGACATTTCTAGAGCCTGCCTTTATGGTGTCACTAAAAAGAAGGGGGGAAAAAAAGGAAGAAATAAGGAGAGAGGTTAGAAAAAGCAAATTCAATGACAGAAAAAGCAGCTCACACATGCAGAGGCTATGCAAGTTTTTTGCTACAGCAAGAAAAAAATTCCTGGTTAAGGCAGCGTCTGCTTTTCTCTCATCTCTACTCCCCCGAAAGCCCCATTCTTGGCTTCCTCCTGCCTGGAGCATCCCAGGCTTCCAGGTGTGTGACAATGTCTAATATTTCCCTGCCTGTGATACCTCAGCCTGATGAGAACACACACAAGTTTAGCTTCATTTCCGCAGTCTCACCAGTGCTCGGAAGTTTGGTTTATAATCCTGTGTAACTTGGACACAAATACTGGAGGCCAGAGGGGATTGTGCCCTTTCCCAGCTGCCAGGGAGCCGAGGTGTTCTGGGGAGCAGCAAGAAGCAAAGCTGAGCTGGCCACGCAGTGATACCTGATGGAAACATCATAGCCTGAAAAAGAAATGTAGGAATGGCTGAGGAAGCTCCAGCAAATTCCTTGCAACAAGCTTTTGGTTTTACAGAGCCCATTAATTTCTTCAGGTAATAAATTTACAGGCAGTGAAGTAGGTCACTAAACAGCATGCAGTGGCAGTCCTTACCTAGTGGTGTACTTAGCTCTGAAAAGCCACTGCTCCTGCCCCATCCTTTCATAGAATCATAAAAGTTGGAAAAGACATCCTAGATCAAGTCCAACTTTCAACTAAATTTTGCCCTCTCCCCCTTATTTTTGCAACTTCTAAAAACAGTGGTGAGAGGGCCCTGCCTGCTCCCACTCTGCCAAGCCCTTGGTGAGAGGTGAATGCTGATGTTTTCCTAAGTTTTCCAGGGCTCCTCCAATTGCACCGGGGAAATTTTTAATGTATTATAGAGGGGTTTTTTACCCCAGCAGAGCTTTACCAGGGAGATGGGCTGAAAGGTCCCTCACCCATAAGTAACCATTAATAGGAAAATGCAGGAGATGCCCCATGTGAGCTCACCCCTTTGGCTGACTTCAAGCAGTTCTTCTTTCAAGCACTTCTTATTTTCTTCTGATGTACCCAGTGCAAAAAAGGGAATAGCACCTTCTTCCCAGCCATAAGTACTGTCTGTATATTATTTACAGTGAGGAGGCACAGACTCATTAGCATTCTCTAAGCAATGAAACCTAATTGACATGAAAGGCGGGATGTAAAATAACATCCCAGCGCTGTCTTGTTCTTGATTTCTTATCTTTAAAGGGAATCTGTCAAGGGTTGTGAAGTTTTTTATTGCTCCTTTTTGTTGTTGTTTAGAAATAAGTTGGTCTTGCCAATGTGAAGGAATAGGGAACTTATTGGCAACCCTTTATTGTTGGTGTATCACCATTAATTACCTGTTCTCAGTGCCCACACCAGGGAGAAGAAAGTCAATAGAAAGAGCCTTGCTAATGTCAAAGTAAAACTCAGACCAGAGTCACAAAGAAAAAGGGAAAATTCGGAGAGAAAAGAGTTTTTTTCTTTAATATGAGCCTCTGTGGAAGGACAATGCATGGCTCTGGAAACTGTGCTGCAATTCTTGAATCTTTGACATATGCCAGTTGGGGGGGAATCATCCCATCCTTGCCTGATTTGAATTGCAGAGTTATCCAAGGCATGTTTCAAGTTCTCATAGAATGGGGGTTCATTTAATCTCTGTGTCAGAGAGACACAAAAAAAAAACAATGAATGCTTTTGCAAAGCAATGCCTTTGGGGTTATTTTAATTGTTGTTATTACTCTTCTAAAGCAGTTGCAGAAGTGCTTGAAATGGTCCTTAATTTGAACTGCCAGGAAAATAGTTCAGAATTTGGGAAATGAGGCGCAAGAGACAAATATTGTCAAATGCCTGACCTGTTTTTCAGCTTTTGCTATCAATAGCTGTTATACCCTGGTCCTACTGTTTTATGTGAGATTTAAATCAGTCTTGATCATGAGATTTCATACAAAATCTATCACTGTATTAAAAGGAAAAATAGCCTTTTCATGCTAGCTGAACTGTGCTTTCTACAAGAATAATGTTTTATAACCTTGGGGTGGCTGATTGGAACCTCTGCAGTGTTTCTCCTTGATTTAGCTTATGCTAGTTTCACTGTCTTTGAGCCACATTTATTATTTCAGTGGGATTATTTTAATTTCCAGTTTTTTAGGGGTTACTTACCCCTAAAAATAAAAATAATCAAACTTTAATTTACTGATGATGACAAAACGAACAGAGCTGGCTCGGGTTTATTTGGCCACACAACTGTTATTTGCAGAGAAACCCAAAGCAGGCTGGCATGTGCTTGAGAGTGTCAATCTCTCATCAGCAAGTAATGACTCTAAACGAGGATGGGCTTTTGATGTGATAGCTCTTCACGGCCAAAGCTGAAAGATGTGTTGATGGCATAGAGATTGTTCACCCTCTTAAAATTAAGCGTGAGCCAATGTACTTTGCAAATTTAGGCTTAAATATACATTAAGGAGAAGAGACAAAATCAGCCTTGTTTCTTCCCACTCCTTGCAAGCTGCCTCCTTTGGGCATGAGCTGAGGGCTGGAACCATTCACCCCTTGCTGGGCTGGCAAATGCCAAACCAGAGACCAGGGGAGCTTTAAGCATCTTGTGTCCCCACTCCCACTGTACTGGAGAGTCCTTCATTTGGGAGAGCAGGAAGGTCGGGGTTCAGGCTGCCCTGAAAGGTGCTGGAGAGGGATCAGGGAAGCTGCATGATGACAGAGTGTGAGTGATGCCACATGCACATGCAACGGCCCCCTTTAAGTTATCTCCTTACGTAATAAGGAGATAATTAGAGATGGGCAAATATAGCACAGTTTGTTTGCTTTCTGGGGAAATCACACTCCAGCAAATTCCTCCACCCCCTGTAGGATCGCCATGTTTCAGCAAAGCCCTAAAAGAAGCTTCCACTCCAAGGACTCAAAATAAGAGAGTAAATAAGGTTGAAAGAACATGAAGCCCTTGGGGTCTTTTGGCAGACTGCAGATTTTGCAATGTTGACTGTTGCCTAAGAGCTCCTAAGTTATTCCTTCGGAATAAATCCTGCTTTGTGGGGCTGCCTCTCCTTCCCCATCTCTCTCCACTTTGCCCCAGTACTAAATATTTACACCAAACATGATGTGCTGTAGCTGCAGCTCTCCTGGTTCACTGTTCCTGCCATGGACTGATCTGATTTTTCAAAGTTCTCACATATTTTACAATCTTGGTTCTGACAGCTAATTACAGAAACAGGGCCCTGACAGTGCCTGTGTTTTGCAATTAGCTGAACCCACTAAGATCTTGCTAATTGTGGGCCAGCCAGGAGAGCAGGAGCTGCTTCAGGGAGGCTGCAAATGATATTTGGAGGGTGACTCTAACTAGATTAAACTGGGACAGTCCTCTGAGCCTAGGTGACTTCAAATGGTGTTTCTGTACAGATAGGGATGGTCTGATTGAATGTTTTATCCTTTTCCTTAGGGGAAGACATTTCCTACATGTTCTATAAAATGATTATTTTCATGCATTTTTCTCCTTGTTAATCCAGTTAGTTGAAAGCGTTAGAAGTCCATTACAGGCGATAACTTTAAGAAAACAGAGTTTTATCCAGACAGCTGCTCCTACGCCGATTTATTTTGTTTTAAGTGTATTTTTGCTAAGATGCTCTCCAAGCATAGCCTCACTCCCAGGAACATAGCTTCACAGCCAGGTTGGTTTTTCCAAGACAAGCAGAGAAAGAACTGAGTTCTTAAAGTCTCCAGAAGGCCCTGCAGAGCAGTTGTACTTGGCTGGCATGGATTGCTCTTAATATCAGGCAGGGAAGTGCTTAGAAGAGAATAACCCACACAGCTGCCTCCACTGCAGTGGTTGCAGAGTTGTGTTCAAGGCCAGGCTGGACGAAGCTCTGAACAGCCTGGTCTAGTGGACGGTGTCCCTGCTCATGGCCAGAAGTTGGAACTGGATGATCTTTAAGGTCTCTTCCAACCCAAATCATTCTATGATGATTCTATGTGCCCCCATGTCATGCCAGGGCAGAGCACTTCTGCTCTCACACTGATGAGGGCTGGGGAAGGGGCTCCCCCCACACCAGCCACAGCTAAATGTGCAGCAGGGATTTTTTTTTGAAGGAGGATGGTTGAGTTGTCATTCTCCAAAGAGCTGTATTTACTAGGGGCTGAAATGATGGGGGTTGGCCCCTTTCTTTTCCCCTTGCCCCATCTCCTGGCCCAGCACACCCACTCCTGCATCTCTTGGTTCCATCACAGCTGGACCTCACATCTGCCCCTTCCCAGTGCCTCCTATCTCAGTTTCTCTCCCTGCATCTGTGATTTGGGTTAATACTTCCAGAAGTCAGGAACAGTTTGTCACTGGATGTTCCTGTAACACAGAGGGGCCCTGGTCGCAAATTTGCCCCCAGGTGATACCAGTGGCCAACATGGGGCACAGAGCCATCTGCTCACTCAGGCTGCTGGGAGGAGGGCTCGCCCCAGATGGGTATTCATTTGCTGAGGTCCCTCATGGGTTGCATGAGCTGTTGTTTCTTGCACACAGTGCATGAAGACGTGCGGGGAGGCGTCCCGGTACCGCAAGGTGGTCTGTGTGGATGAGAACAAGCAGCCGCAGAACAGTGGCTACTGTGACCCCAGCAAACGGCCCCCCGAAACAGAGAGCTGTGGGCTGCCACCCTGCGAGTACATCTGGATCACGGGAGAGTGGTCAGAGGTGAGTCCCCATCCCTGTCCCTGCACAGGGACTGTGCCACCTTCTCTCTCGACACTGCCCTTGCTGAGGTATTGCAATCCAAATCAACAGTGGCAGGGCAGCACTATGGGCTTTAATTCTTATTTTTGGGGGTTTTTTTATTGTGTGCAATCTCCCTGTTGGAGAGAAAGGAGCAGGGATGTGAGAGATGACCTGGATATTAAAGACTAAAAGTAGCATGCTCAGGGTCCTAGCTAATATCTGGAGGCAATTTTCTTCCAAAGCACATCATGTTCAGCAGGCACCCTCTTTGGTTTTGTGCTGGTTTATTTCATTTATTTATTTATGTGGTTTTATTGCCATTCTCTCCTGGGGAGCTCCAGGGTCCCACAAGTTGTGCAAGAGTCCAGGTGAGCATCATGGGGGAAAGGCAAGCCTGGATGTGACCGTGAGGACACATCCTTTCTCAGTGCTGTCTTTGTCAGGGGCAAGGACCCAGGGTGAGTGAAGGTAGGAGATTCACCCTCACAGCTGGGAGAGAGCTCGGCAAGGAAAATAGATGAATTTTCCTTGTGGCAGGCGCCGCATGCAGGAGGACCCAGGCTAATCTCAGCCTGTTTCCTTCTGCAGCCAGTGAAGGATTACTTTCAGTTGGAGGAACAGCAGAAGGAAATGACAAGGCAGCTGCTGACACAGCACTGATTAAAAAGAAAGAACAAGGAAAGGGAAAAAAGAAAACATGCTGGGATTGAGGGGGAGGAGAGACAAAGCCACGCAAGATAGAGCAGGAAGGAGAAATGTGGTGAGATGAGAATATCTCAGGGCAGCCTGGTCTCCTGGGTGGTTTCCTAAGAGAAATACTGAGGTGCCTGTGAGGCCAGAGCCCGGGCTGCCCCTTGCCCAGACACCCTCTACCTACTGCCTACATCTGTGAATCTCTGGGAGCACTCCAGCCCATGAAAACATCGAGATGGGAGAGGGCTCACAGAGCCAGAGCTTGGCTCTCCCCAGCTCCTGCTCACCCTTTTGGTGAAGAGAAGCAGAAGCACTGTTTATCCTCTAACTACAAGGAAAAAATCTTGTTCTTCCAGTTGCTGCCAAATACCTGTAGTTCAGGATCAATCTTGACCATTTTCCATTTCTGTGTATCCAATGGCAAAAAATCCAAACCAGACCAACTAAATAATAGAGGCATTTCTGAGTTCCGAAGGATCTTATGCTCCTTTCTTTGCACTTGGGAAGAAATAACATGTGCCCAGGAGCCAGCCTGGAGTAGGGAGTCCTGGAGTAGCTGTAGATTCAGCCCAGAGAGGAACTAAGCACTCAAAGACAGTGTCAGGCACCAGCCCACTTGTAGTGTCCATTCACAATGCTCATGACTGGCTTAAATAAATAGTAGTGATCCTTTGGAGCATCTCACTGACAAGGTGACAAGCCTGGTTTTCCTCCCTGTTTTGGGCAGCCCTCCTGAAGCACACGGTGCTCAATGGTGTTTCCTCTGTCTGCAGTGCTCTGTCACGTGTGGGAAGGGATACAGGCAGCGCCTCGTGTCCTGCAGCGAGATTTACACCGGGAAGGATCACTATGAGTATGGGTACCAGAACATGGTCAACTGTCCTGGCACTCAGCCACCCAACATCCAGCCCTGCTACCTCGGGGAATGCCCTGTCTCAGCATCCTGGCGTGTTGGCAACTGGGGAAGTGTAAGTTTGGGAAATGTCTTTTTTTAACCGAAAAGATTGAAACAAACTTTTTTTTTTTTACACCAGGGATGAAGACTGAAGGTTTGGCAGGGGACTGTTTAAGAGCTGCATAAATTAATGCATTGAATACTCTGGTGCAGCAGCAGCCCTCCTGTGTGTAGGGCTCCATGCTCCAAACTGAACACCATCCTATGGGGAAGTCCCAGCAGCTACAAGTAGAGTCATGATCTCCATGAAAACTTGGGTGTAGCCAAAATTTGTGGTGTGTTGATGGTCATAGTGAATGCTTAGTCAGAGTGGGGGCATTGCAGAAAACAAGGGTTTCAAAGCCTTATGCTGGAAGAGTCAATGGACTAGTACCAACTGCAGTTGATCCCACTTGGCCACATGTATGAGCAAGGCTTGGGAGCCACCAACAGGCCAAAACACTGGTCATTTGAGCCTTAAAAGGATTTCTTTTTCTTTTTTTTTTTCTTCCCCCTCCTTCTTACAAATGCTGGGACAGGGCAGGGGAAAGAACTTGGCCCTTCTGCTAAAGTTATTTGTATTAAGCCTGTTCTCGGCCTGAACTACAAGATCAAATTTTAGTTAAGGTGATAACATTTCACTTCTTTGGGCTTCTGACATTCTTTGAAATGTGATGTTTCTCACATAAACTTGATTTATTAACCCAGCTCAGGCATTTGTAGGAATTTGTCAAACCTTTACAAGGCAACGAGGGTCAAGCCAAGCAATATGTAGTGGAAGTTGTCACAGTAACTGGCAAAGCTGTTTGAAACCAAAGTTCTTCCTGCCCCATAGGAAGCTTCAGATCCTCCCTGTGAGTCAGTGCAAAGGAGTTACAGCAAAGAGCTCAGCCTCAATTAATTAGTATTTTCCCCCAGAATTTCAGTGCAAAATACCCAACTCATTAATACAACTTCACTGCAAAGAGTATCCATTACAGAGAGCAAGACCTTTCTCCTTGCTTTGGGCTGCTGAACATCCCAGTGACTATGAAGTGTCATGACCCTTTTCAGCTCTGATTCTCAAAGGGATTTAGTGTAAAATACCATCACCTTTGATGGACAGAGAGAGTCCAACTCAGCATTTTAGTTAATTTTTATGGAATTGGACCTGGTAAAGAGTAAATGCCCAAGCTGTGAGTACATGAACCATTGAAGACCATCTTCTTCATGGTGTGTTCCTTTGAACCAATCATTGCTAAATGGATGAGTAGCTTCATATTCTTGGCAGCCTAAAGAGCTGATTTTCAGTTCTCAAGTACTTGAAAGAACAAGTTGCAAAGAGGGAACAAGATGCTCCCAGCTCCCATAGTCCATGCTCAGTAGCAGCCAGCCCGGATGAGCTGATGCTTGATAGCTCCAGTAACTTGTGCAATTTCATCCCTAAGACAGCCCTTGATTTGGATTGTTTGGAGATGACACAGTGTTTGCACAAATTTAGCCATCTTTCCAGCAGTTGAGGGGAGAGAAGATTTGGAGGCTCCATTTTTTTTTTTGGTGCACTTTGTCACCTGTCATGACTAAAACAGTGTCTCCCATCCATCAGGAGAGGATTTCTATCATGCAGGCCTTTTGGTGTGCATTTCTCTTTTGTATGACCTTCCTAACATGAAAAATAAACAATTTCACTTGAGCACATGGTTCACCTTAACCAACTGCCTCATCCAGCAAAGTGTGCAAATGCTGAGCAAAATCTGGTAGTCTTCTTGGAGTAATCAATGGTGAGGATAATAATGAAGGGATTAGTAATCAAAGGGACTACACAGTTGATTAAAATTAAGCCTGTGTTTGAACATTTTGCAGGATTGGAGTCTGCTGCTGTCTCTTGATACAAGGGAAACCATCTGTCTCTGTTCTTCCAGAGCCCAGAAACCCTTGAGATAAAACCCAACTCTCTGTCTTGTGTCCCACAGTGCTCTGTCACCTGTGGAGTTGGAGTCATGCACCGGTCAGTGCAGTGTTTGACAAACAACGACCAGGTCAGCAGCTTGTGCCATGAGGATCTGAAACCCGAGGAGAGGAGGACATGCCACAATGTCCACGACTGTAAGTCTGCAGATTTGCACCTTCCTTTGCCGTTCTCATGGCTTCGGCATCTTTTCCCATCAAACTCCTGGAGATCTGGTGTATTTCCAAGCATTGGGAGCCATCCAACTATGGCACTTCAGGGAAACCTCTTAAAAATAAACAAGATGTTTTGATGCTTTGTATGCTTCACAGTGTTCCAAAAGAAATTTTGATGTGCAGTTGCTCAGTGACTACAAGTGTTCCTGTTTCGTTTCAGGTGAATTACCAAGGAGTTGCAAAGATGTTAAAAATCTCAAAGGTGTCACTGAAGATGGTGAATATTTCCTGCAAGTCAAAGGAAAGACATTAAAGGTGCATTTTTCAGCAACAGAATTATAGTTAATGCATTTTCCAAAGGTGCAAGAGGACCCTGTGTGTGCTCTTCACTCCCACTCTTAGATTTTCTACCTTTGGTTTTCTCAGTGATCCCTTTGCACATGACAAAATTCTGGCTTCTCTCTCTCAGGTGTATTGCTCTGGGATGCAGATTGACAGCCCAAAGGAGTATGTGACCCTTGTAAATGGGGACGCAGAGAATTTTTCAGAGGTGTATGGATACAGGTAAGAAATCCTTTGATTGTGATCTTCACACTGTTTTTGTTTTCCGTGGCAATATTTTCCGGTCATGAGTAGAAAGGGTTTTCTTTTGATTTAGATTGCATAACCCGACCGAGTGTCCGTATAACGGGAGCAGACGAGAAGACTGCCAGTGTAGGAAAGATTACACAGCAGCTGGGTTTTCCACCTTCAGCAAAGTAAGGCTGGACCTGAACACTATGCAAATAATAAGTGAGTAAAAACAGGGCCTTGCCATTAAAAAAAAAAAATGTTTGTTTTACACAAATATAGCTGTAACTACAAGCAAGCAGTAGTACTCTAGTGAGCAATATTCCTGAGCTTTCCTGTTAAAAGCTGCTTTTAAACTTGGTCACCTGTTTGCTGCTTTATGGAGACTGCAACTTGAGTACATCAGAGATGTTCATACTATTTCTCTGTAAAACAGGAACATATTAGGACAAGTGCTGGTGCATCTGCTCTGCAGAATGAATATTTGCATGCTCCTGGCAGGCCAGTGTATTTTTTTGGAGGATTTTAATTCATTTGCCCTCCTATTTTCAGACTGAACTCAGACACAAGGCTTAATCAGGGAGGAGCTGCCCCCTATTTTACACAGAGAGGTGTCAGGAGATCCGGGTGCAGGGGGCTCCACTCTGGGTGCTGTTCCCTATGGCCAGGGCAAAGGAGGCTCTTGGCACAGCCAGACCATGGGGAAATAACTTGAGAGTGATGGAGCTGGGGACATTTGCAGAGGAGAAGGGGGCTGTAGCTGTGCAATATAAGTGTTACAAGTCTCTGTTGTCATTCCTGGGATCTGGGAGCCATCTCATTACCAGAGAGCCTGTAGCATACCATAGGGTTACAGTTTCAGTCTCCCTGATTTCAGGGATGCTATCAGTTTCCAGGAAATATTTTAAAAATACAACATATTGTTAAGAGTTCATTCAGTAAATAGCTGAGGGTTTTTTAGCAAATCAAAATCCTTCCTTGTAAAACGACTCTTTATCTGATAAGTGGGTTTTATCACTTAATTTTCAAGACCTCCCAGTCTATCAATCTGTAAAAAGCTACTAATAATCTGTAAAAGCTCCTAGGTAAAGATCTCAAAGGAACCACCCTCGGGGAATTTGATACCAGCTCCCTTTGAATTTCAAAAGGAGCTGGGCACCTACCTCTGTCAGGCAGGAGCTATCTCACATCCCCATCTAAATGAGTCTCGATTACTTCAGATCCTTCCAGAGCAAAATACCCCAATTCCCTTTGAAAACCCGACCCCTGGGCTGAGGCAGCCAGGAGAGCAGAGATGGTTGTTTGCCTTTGTTTAAAAGGGAGATATAGGACGTCCCTTAGTCTGCTTGAAAGTGGGAAGTTTTCTGATAAATAAACCCCAAGTCATGGATTCGAGTTTTGTTGTTATTTATACCTTGTTTCTAAATCAGCAGTGGATTTAAACTGAGCTGTAAACACTGAGTTGTGTAAGTTAAATTCAGTGCTCATGTGCTGTGAGTCACATGTGAGATGAATGGGGACATTCAGTATTAAAAATCTAGTAGTCTTGCCTCTTGAGATTAATGTATGAAACCATCTTTAGTAAATGTTAACATCAGCAAAGAACATTTTTACATTTATTTTATCTCTCTCCCTGCATCTTTCCATGTTATTCACCAACTCTTCTCTATAGCGACTGATTTACAGTTTGCACGGACACATGATGGACGACCTGTTCCTTATGCCACTGCTGGGGACTGCTACAGCGCTGCCAAATGCCCGCAGGTATTTGACAGGAGCATTTCATAGGAATTGCTGCCATTTGTTATGTTCAGGCCCTCTCTTAATTACTGCTGATCACATCAGCGCACCTTCAGTGACTGGCACATTCTTATCTCAGCCATCAGAAACTTTTCCCTTTGTGAAGATGGAGAAAGGGATGGAGAGAGTATCCTTTGTGAATATGAAGAAAGTACTTCCGATTTGCCATATTATCAGGCCAGTGGCGGCTAAGGGACATTCCCTAGGGCCTCAGTCCACAGTAAAGGAGAAAAGGAAGAAACAGGCTGTGGGAGAACTGGGCTTTGAACACACTTGAAGGCAGGGGGGTTGGTCCATGACAGGGCTTGGTGGAAATGCTAAGCAGGAGGAAGTCAGGCCGTAGGAATGCCCTGGGAACCTGCCTCTATGCTCTGCAATCTTGTGCCCACTAAAACCAGTTTGCAGACGGGTGAGACAACCTCTCTGGATGGGAAGGCAGCAGATATGCAACAGGACTGCTGCCATGCCAGCTCTGGGGGAGATGCATGAGTAGGAGAGGGCATTTGTGGGGCAGGAACAGGTTGAATTGCTGCTGCTGAGAGCCCGTCTGTGAGAGATCACAGTAGTGCCTGCAGCCCCAGTGTTCTCACACCCTGCTGTTTATTTTGACAGCAGCCTGACGAGACCATCACTGCCCTCAGTTTGGGGCTGAGAAAACACTGACAAAATGAAGGTGATGCCTGTGCATCAGGGCAAATCCAGCCTTGCCCAGCACCACGAGTTGTCCAGCCATGAAAGCACGGAGTAGGACATGGGCTAAGTTGCCTCCTCAGTAGCTCTAGGAGGTGATGTAGGACATTTAGCTCAGCTACTTGGAAAAAATACGCTTTTTGAAAGTCTTTAGGAGACAAATAACACTGTGTTATGGCTTGCTTCCTGTCCCCAGCACACCTAGCTTTTGTGGGGCTGGGGATGATAAGTGGTAAGTTTGGATAGTCCAAGGTATTGGGTGGACCATATTGGCAAAGGGCATTAAGCAGGGAGTCTCAGCAGCAGACGGCAGAGGGCAAACCTCTCCATCTCCTTCCCTCCCTGCTTTCAAAGCTGACACTTTTCTGCACAGCTCAGCGGCTTAGGGATTGACTTCTTACCTTAGGAATGCTCATGAATGTTAATATCTATCCACCTGACCCAGACAGTTTGCTCCTCGAAGAAAATCAGCATTCCCAAGGCAGCAAATGCAAGGAGCAAACCTAACAGCCATCTGGCACCACACGGCCGTGCTGGACTGTGGGTCAGCCTGGGGATGTGTCCAAAGGATTTTTCCGTGGGTCCAGAAATGGGCAGGACTGGAGTCTGCCATGGAGCTGAGGGGAGGGCTGGAGGGCTTAGCATGCCATCATAGCCCTTAATTTTCCATCCATTTTTTGCATTTTGAGAAAAGGTGGAATTAAGTGTTTTAAAGAAATAAGCAAATGAAGGAGTTTTTATTTTACTGAAGTCCGGGGGGAGGAAAAAGAAAAAAAAAACTGGAAAAAAAGGACAAGTGTGCCCTCTCCAGTTGAGGAGGGAGCAGTGACAGTGGCTGCAGCACATCCCTGGAGTCCTTTCCCATCAGCTGCTGGAGCACATCAGGCTCTGCAGTTTGCCATGGAAAAGCCAAGAATGCCCTCAGCTGGCAGAGAAAAAGCATTGCAAATCAAGGAAAAAAGTGCAAAACCGGGGTAAAGCAGTGAAAACCTGGGAATAAAAGGCAATTCAAAAGCAAGCTGAAGCCCTTCCTTCTCTGCAGCCACCAAGCAGAAGGAAATTGCTAATGCAAGCCATGCTGTGATTAGTACAATGGGCTAATCACGGTCAGAGTGATAGAAAACAAGGAAAACATCCTGTTAGAAAAGAGGCATGCCAGGAGGCCAAAGCACAGCATTTTGGAATAACCAGGCTCTTGTTTTTTAGGGTCGCTTCAGCATAGACCTTTATGGGACAGGCCTGTCCCTAATGGGAACAGCCAAGTGGCTCTCACAAGGGAATTACGCGGTGTCGGAAATTCAGAAATCCCCAGTAAGTTGTAACTTCAATTATGGCTATACCTGCTCATCAGAAGTTTTTAATCACTGCATTGTCATTCACCACAATGTCTTCCAATGGATGCTATCAAAAAATGAACATCTGACATTAAAGTATTGCCTGTAATTGTGGGGGGTTCAGTGGAAGGCCCTTGGGGGTTTAACTTGATCAGAGTTATTGCAATTAATTAGTGAGCCTGATTAACCATGAAGCTGAAAACGCTGAGTGCTGTGGGGCAGACATATCCTTAATTAGTTGTTTGAGATGTCCAGCATGGAGTGTGCATTACAGGGCAGGGCAGCAGGACGAGGGCATGCAGTGTCAGGGCTGCAGTGTGGGATTGGACCTGCTAGAGAGGGTCTGGTGCCAGGCAACTGCCGTGAGTAGGAACTGTTCCCAAAACATCACTGATAAAGTGTGGAGGATGTGGACTTTCCGGCTGGGCTGGGCTGAGTTTGTCTCCTTGGGGGAGTCACCCAAGTTCAAGTGGGCTGGGGTGTGGCTGGCATGCTGGCAGGGACACCATCCCCTGTCACTGCCTGTGGTTCTGCTGACTGGAGGCCTCAGGGTAAGCCAGGCAGCCCTTAAAAATCACTCCACAGCCAAATTTGAACTTGTACTGCTTAATTTGCCTGCCTGTTAACACCTCCCTTACTGTGTGCCTTCAGTCTGTTGCTTCTGTGATATGTTCTGAAATTGGAGAAACCCAGGATCACATTTTCAGCTGTTACTTTATGTGAGTCATCCTGATTGCCCCTGTTAAAACTCTCCAAAGGAGGTCACCATAGTCATTTAACAAAAAGCAATTTGCAAACTATTCTCTCCTGTACTGCTTTCAGTCTCTGTGGCTCTGGGGAGCCCTGTGAGCCCCTGAGCCCTGTCTGTGGTAGTCTCTTAAAGGAGAATTAAATGTTACTGGTTTGACATTCTGCAGGTAGAAGAGGACAGGCACAGACCCTGTATGGCAGTTCTGGCAGGTGCCTTGCCATTCTTCTCCCCTTGGACTCAATGATTTTAGAGGTCTTTTCCAACCTTAATGATTCTGTGATTCAGAAAGGAGAAGCCTGGGCAGCCAACTTTGGGGTTGCAGAGAGAATTGCAGCAGGCAGAATTCAAACAAACTTTAAGGGACAAGGGTGCTCAGAGACAACTTTTACCTCCATCATCCAGTGGCATCTGTCAAATCCTGTTCCAAAGGTGTAATTGCCTGCAGGAGCAGAAGAAAGAACGGCACAGTGAGAAGAGATGATAGCAGCCTGCTGCAGTCCCAGATCAATAATGTCAAGGGCAGGGTGGTGCTCGTTTAAAAATAAATACTTTGTGCAAGCTTGTTCTGTGCTTAAGTCCAATTTTGTGGTAATTGAGGGTTGAATTTCCCTCAAGGACTATCTGTCCATTGTAATGACCAAGAGAAGACAGACTCTGCAGAGGTGGGATAAGGAAGGCCAGATGGAGGTAATAATCTCCTGACTCAAGCCCAGAGATGCACTATGCTCGTGGGGCTCACCTGGAGACCAGGCCAACCTCAGAACATGACAATTTTCTCTTCTGGATGTGGGGAGGGGAGGAGGGATGGCATCTGAGCAAGTGGCATCACCTCTCCCTGTCACTTTCCCTCTCATCTTGCCTCTGGAGTCACTCCAGGCCTTTCCCTTCCAAATGGATGTTTCTTGGTATTGCTGGCAAGTATCCTTCCCATGCCCTTCCTGTGCTCAGGCACAGCTGAGGAGTTTTTATTGCATGAGCCAAGTTTTCCACTTAGTACATCACTGTGGGGCAAATCGGAGAAAGCAGATACCCTTGAGATATCCCTCCAAACAGCCTTCCCCTTGAGCAGCTTTCAGTGTAATAAAACTACCCTTTCTTATTTGTGTCCACCATCTGACCTGGAAGCACTAAAGAGAATTACATTTGTGTGTATTTGAATATAGTGGTGATTCTGTAAATTGATTTAGGCAGCACTCGTTTTCCTTCTAAGCCATTTTCTATTAAAACCCCTGGCTAGAATAACTTGGATCTGGCCCTTCCACAGTGTGGAGTTCCTGAGCCCTTATTAAGATGCTATTTCTGATTTTGCCTGCAGGATGGTACCAAAGTAGTAGGAAGATGTGGTGGTTACTGTGGGAAGTGTACTCCATCATCTGGAACAGGCCTTGACGTTCAGGTGTTATAGCGATGGTGAGTTCCCAGCAGCTTCTGCATGAAGAGAAATCTTCCCAAAAACATCCTGAAGGAACAGATTGGGCCACGTTTGCAAAAACACTCATGCATTGAGTGCATTGGTGACAGCCACACACTCCCCACAGCATCCTAAAACTGGGGTCCCCTGCTCCCCCAGTAACCCATATGGATATAGTGCTGTCAACTGGAAACACACTTCCCACCCCACTGGCAGCTGCTTTGGCTCCACTCTTGTGCTGATTTCTCTAGTTACAGGTTCCAGAGGTGAAGATGATGATCTGACTCTAATATGCACCTTGTCTGTGTTTTTCAGGTTCTCTGGGAGCAGCCAGAGGAGATGAGATGGATGAAGGATAGCGATGCAATACCTCTGCCTTCCACTTTTGTATCTGTTTATGTGTGTATATAGATTGCATATTCTTAATGTACAGTATAATATTTATGTTTGGGATTATTTATTTTGATTTAATATTTTTGTACGTAAAATCATTATATTAAGGCTGCTTTTACTATTTTTATTTTTTATTGTCAAATTCTGCAGTCAAACCACTGCATTTTGTATACATTATATGTAGCATTATGACAAGTGATACTTTATTGTCACTGTATTCAGTTGTTTACTTTCAATCAGTAATTTTCCTTCAGTTATGGGCTGCTTTGGCCCTCCACGGTGCTACACAATCTGCATAGGGGTATTTTTGGCATTTCAATCTGTCTTTATGTAAGGAAAATAGACAAGATGTGCTTAAATTTTATTTTTAGGGATTAGGCTGACAGCACTCAAGGAAAACATGACAATGAATACAGTGCTAGTTGCATTAGCAATCTTTATCTTTTAGGTATGTTTTGAATTTCACATGACCTCTGTGGCCAGTGCTAAAAGCACTGGTTTGGTGCTAACATAATATTTATTAATGCTCTGTAGTTTTAGTTAATCCAGTGCCTTTATCAGTGAAAAAGGGGATAAAGCAGAAAAATTGTCGGGCGATTCAAATCAATTAAGAAATTGGTTTGGTAAAATTCCTGCAGATGAATCTTCAGCTCAAGCCCCTTTTTCGTAGGGCTCTGAAGTGAACTCACTTTTTTGAAAAAAACATCTTTGTCTCCTAATTGCCTGTGCCACTGTGCTTCCTGGCTCCATCTGGAAGCGGGGTATTAACTCATCCCAGACAGGCTGATCAGGCCATATGTTTCCCTGGGCTGTGCACTCAGAAGTGATGCAGTTTCTTACAGACTTTGTCAAAAAATCCTAGCGTGAAGCAGAAAGCACCCTGCCGTGTCCCTCCCCATGGGGCCGGTGAGGACCGTGGGGTCCACGGCAGAGGATGGGGAACAGCGCGCCCCGCCAAGCCGCCCCTTCTCTTGGCCAGGGGACTCCATTGCAGGCACCTGCAGCATTTCCCCGGCTTCCTACTCACTCCCAGACCATCTGCAAAGGGAGGCTTCAGCGCCGGCGCTGCCTCATTTCAACAAGATCACTCTGTACTTACAGATGACTCTGCCCCCCCCTTCAAAAACAAGCTGCTTTACGCCTACTTCTGTGTTGCCTCAGATCTTCCTGGTAAGGCATCTGTGCTCCTTGCCTCTCCGCCATCCCGTGTACAACCAGACCTTTAGTGTTGGCTTGTTTTTTAATATAAATTGAGGAGCCATCTCCCATAGGTGCCGTGGCTCCTGCCTGTACATAGCCCTCCACTTTTGCAGAGCTTCATAGCACGTTGAACGGGGGTGATGTGACCAGATTATTTTTGTAGTCTATGACTATGTCCCTTATCTCTTTCTCCACAACTTTACTTAGTGATAGGAAGGTGCTGCCCTTTCACCTTATATGTCAAGGCAGCCAGGAGCACAAAGTACAAGGAAAGGAAGCTTTTCAGCACAAAATTGCCAGCAGTTTGGAAAACCAAAGAGGCTTATCTGCTACTCCAGATAACTCTTGCCATTTTGGATGCAAACAGTTAACAAACACAACCTCGGGATCCTGTGTGAGTCTTTTACAGAGCTCCCCAAAGGATTTAATCAGTCTGTTACAAAACAGGTGGATCAATGGTGATAAATGATCTGATCCCTGGATTCATAACCCATGTGTGTGCCGGGCTGTGTTTAGCCTTTGGAGTGAAACCTGTCAGTCTGACAGTCAGGGATCGACATGTTCCTGTCAGCTGGGGGACATCTCACAGGGCTGTGTTCCAGTCCAGCAGCTAAAGAACTGGTGAAAGAAAAGGGAAAAAGGGAAAGGGGAAAAGGGAAAGAGAGAGAGGAAAAGGGAAAGGAGTAGTAATGGAATAGTGATTTTTTTAATGATAATTGCTTATGTATAACTTCTGTAGGGGAAAAGGGAAAATTGCACTATGAACTGTGGAAAGAAACAGTGGTGCTTAGAAAGTACAGACTTATTGTATTTTCTCTAATGAAGTGAATGGCTATTTATAAAAAGAAATATTTTGATCAGTACACATTCATTTCTACCATATAGTTTCATAGCAGCTATTAACAGAGCAAGAGAAGGCTAAAAAATATTAAATAACCTATAAGGGAAAAAAATGACAGAGCACTGATCCTGTGGTTTATTAATAGGCATCATTAAATAGAGCAGATTTTGAGGACCAGAGACAATAGATGTTTCTTGTTCAGGAAACAACTCTGGGTATTGTATATCAATGCCATTATTTTTCTACAAACTGGGGTATTTTTTGCAAGCACTTTCCTGTACAGTGTTTCTTTTCTTTCTGCTTATACTCAAAAGGAAATGAAAAGACCTGTAAGACACGTCTGTATGGTCTTGCTGCATTTGCCATCGTATTTCAATACCTGTGTGCTATTATAGAGGCAAAATACTTTGTACACAAGGGAATAATACATTGAATGGTAAACATTCCTTTCTGTGCTGGTGTTTATTTCCAAACTTTGGGTTCCTTGTTTGATTTTTCCATGCAAAAGGAATGAGGGAGGGGAGGAATGTTGTTTATATACAGCCCTGCCCCAAGCCCATGTTGGAGTCTATGGACCAGAGACCATCTTGGGGGATGGCCATGACCATCTACTCATGTCCTGCTGGTTGGATAGACTGATGCTCCCAATTTCTGTCCAGAAAGGAGTGTCCCAAGGTGCAAAACATACACAAGCACATCTCAGAGGTGCCTCATGAGCTATTCAGACATGCCTGATGACTGGCTGGTGCTGTCTTCAACGACCAGGGACATCCCTTGCCATGGAATGATAAGGGAGACAAAGAGTTCATTTTGCAAATGTTTTTGAAGGATGAGCTGGGATACTGGACCTGGTCCACACCACTAGCAGTGCTGTTGAAAAAAAGTGCAGAAAAAATCTAAGCTTGGAAAAACAGTATCAAGAAAATTCAGGTAGAAGAAATTTGGGTTAAAAAGAAGCAAATGTGGGAACCAGCTCCCAGGAGGACAATCAAGTGACAAATTGCAGCCACTCTTACATCACCACTACTCCAGAAACTGCAGATAAGAGTGAAGAAGTTGCATTTTGTGTCCTCCTTTGTGTGTTCCTCAGGCTTTAACTTGGAAAATGCTGCAAATGTCTTACTGCTGGCAGCTTCAGAAGCCTTTTCCAGCCTTTTCTGTGTTTTCAACCCGAAGGGAGAGAGGATTCCTCCCTCATGCTCTCTGAAACACTGTCAGATACAGAAAACAGAGCATGCGGTATTTCCAAGGCTCAGTTGTTACTTTAAATGACCAATTTCTTAAAGGTGTCTTTCTTTTCTATCATTTATCCTTAATAAATTATTACAGAGATATTTAAAATGTGGGCTGCTGTGGAATTAAGCCAACAGGGGTCTGTCTACAGCCCCTGAATCATATTTAACCTTCCAGTTCTGTATAATGACAGGGTCATTTTAACACTTGTAGTGCTTAGATATGAAAATTTCAGCATTCTTCTTCAGCCTTGTTGTACAGCTTCAGAGACAGAGGTGATTGCTTCATCTCTTCAGCCTTTTCTTCTGCCCCAATAATGGCATTTTTCATCTGTAGAAAAATAAAATACATTTTGTTGAAGGCTATCAGAAAGACACATCTCAAGGAACTACTGTTAATTCAGGACATTTGCTAGAAAATCTTCTTTCCACATAGCCACACTTATTGTATTGAAAAGTGCAGAGAGGCAGAAAAGACCAAGGAGGGAGGAAAAAAATAAAAAAAGGTAATTTTCCACTGAGGCACTTCCAGACCTGGTCAAGTGGGTCTTTCCAACACAACTCCTCTTCCCAGACAGACAATCGAGGGCTGCCTTAGAAGAAAGCATCCTGTCAGGGGAAGAGCACTGAGGTGAGACACTTCTTCCATTACCAGCAAAGGGAAGGAAATTCAACCCAACCCTGGAGCCATTAACAGCTGAAGCAGCTCAGCCCACGTGGCAAGTTCTCCTCTTCAAATGCAGAACTCTTCAAATCAGGTCATCGTAAGGGACATATTTGAGTTCATCCAGAAGTCACTAACCTTCATAGCTGTTGATCATGTAGTGGGAGGGGATGAGTCCCTTTGCAGTACAAATTCCTGGAGGCAGCTCTCCAGCTTATATTGAGCAGGAGGAAGGAACTGATGACCAAAAGTGGTGCCTGTCAGTCTCACTCCAATATTTTCCAAGTATTTTTGCCTGCAAAGTTTATCCAGGCAATCGGAATTGTAGCCTTCCAGAAGCAGAGTTAGTTGACAAGTTTCTGACCTCTCTTTGCAATAGTGAGATGAAGAATGCTAAGAAGTTATTTTTGGCTTTCACAGAAGAGTCTGAGTTTCCACTTCAAAGTTGGCTCAATTTTTCAGCTATTTTATATTAGCAAACATAAGGCACAGTTTTGGAAAAAAAATCAAAATGAGAAGAGGATAATGTTTTGACCTAATCCAAATGCTTTTTGTATTTTATTTCCTGGGAAGATTTTGTTTGTTTGTTTGTTCCAATTAAAAAAGCAACAAACAACAAACCTGTGAAATTTTCCATGAAATGGCTTCTGCTTCTCTCTAGTTATAAGTATTGCTTCTGAAGTGTTTGGAGACATGATCTGTTGAATTGTAAGTACAGGGAGATTTGATGTAGGTACCATTTTTAGTCAAGGGAAAGTAGAAATACGTTTCTCCTTTGTGAAGCTGATTCAGGTCCTTCAAGGCAGGGACTGGATATGAAGTGCAGAGGCTGAGGCCATGCCCATCAATCCATTCTCACCAAGAAAACCTCAGTTCTTTTGGGAGCAGAATGGTTTCCATGTTACATCTCCTTGCAGGCTTCGGAACAAGCCTGGCTCTAACTCTCAATCTGAGCTGCCAATACTGAGTAATACCAAGCTGCAGCTAGTTAAACATTTGCTGGTAGTCAGTAACTCCATTTCTGAGGAGACAGTGTGAGGAGAAGAGCCAAAAGTCTGGAGAAATCTCTGAATACAAACCCCTTTGTATGTGGGGCAGAGGGTGTAGGGGGAGGCAGGGCCCTGCGTATTCTCTCTCTTAAAATCATTACTTGGCTCCATTCCTATGCTTATAATTTCTTCATCCTTCTCTAATCTGCGACTACATTTCAGATGAGCAATTAAATTAATCAGGTCTTTGCTGCATTGTCTCTTTCTAATCCATTCCTGCTGGCTTGCTGACCTTCCTCTTTGAAGCTATTCACTGCTTGCTGTCTGCCTTCCCCAGCCCCACACAGAAGGCAGCATTAGCTGTGAAATGCTTTCATTGCTCCCACTTACGGTAGCAGGGAAGTGGGAATGGCTTCCTGCAAACAGACTGACAAGAACAGACATGTCCAGGTTAGTTGCTATGACTGGCAAATACAAGTGGGGGTAAATACAAGTGGTGCCTCTAAACTCCTCTCGGCAGGTAGGAGCGAAGCTGCCTGCAGCAGAGGATGCAAGCAGGTACCAGATGCTGCCAGGGGCTGGAGCTCTGGTCTCATGCATGAGTTGGGCTCCCCAGACAAAGCTGTCTCACCTTGGTGTCCCAGGCTTCACTATCCCTTTGGAGCAGGGGACAGGTGTGTGGCCATGGGAGTATGCAGCTCTGCACTTGCCCCTGAGGCTGGTGTCTTGCTGGAGCTTAGAACAAGCAGGTACCCACTGGTGGCAATCTTGCCCTGCTTCAGAAAATGCAGCACAGCTGAACTGGCAAACAACTGAATAACAAACCATGTACAGCGTGGGCCGAGCTGCTGGAAGGAGGCGTAGAACAGCAGTGGGCACAGAGGTTTGATTGCTGGCAGCACAGGGAGACTCACAGAATCTGTGGGAGCAGGAGGCAGTGGCCTCTCTTCTCATCTGTGCTGGGGCTCAGCTGCTGAAACACTTTGTTGTCTTCCTCTCTCATTCACTGCTCTCTTCTCAGGGAATACCTGAGCATTGCCACACCTCTTCAAATCCATGTGTGTCTCAGGGGACAGTCCATCCAGATCAGTGGTACAGGTGATCTGAGGAAACCCCAGCATATCGCTCTGCTGACTCTCACTTGAGCTGCTGCTCCATTTAGGTAGGGCAAAGGGAGAGGTGATGCCCTTCAGATCCACATATTTCTAAATTTCTAAATTCTGCTGACTGAATTGCATAAACTGAGGTGTCCTCAAGACCTTTCAACAGCTCTTGTCAACACCAACAGCTTCATCCTGCTCTATGTGGAAAATGCAGTGGGTGTGCCTTGTGCTGGTGCATAGCTCACCTGGAATAACTCCTGAGAGCTGCCCCGGGAGAGGCTGGCACCCAAGATAACCTGAGTATATCCTCTTCTTTGTTGGCTTTCCTCCACGTTGTGCAAGGGGTATGTGAAGCTTTCCAGGTATGATTTGCATTCAGATTTCACTCAGGGCATTTTCCCATTTGATCATTCTCAGTGGCTTGGGCCTTTCAAGAGCTTGAATATATGTAAGCATTTAACTTGGGAGAATTGGAAGCTTTAGACAGCAGGTAGGTCCTGGGCTGTTTGCCTTGGATAAAGAACTGGTATCTCCTGTAGGTAAAAATAGCACCGATGTAAAACCTGACATCATTGGTGGCCAGAAAACAAAAAATTTCAGGCATCTCAGGGACCACAGACAAGTTTTCTGAATTTCCCCTTTGACCAGCTACCTGGCATCTGGGCTACCACCAGCAGCCTGGTTTTGCTGGGTATTTCACTCCCCTATTTATCAGCAGGTTTCAGTCTTGTGAAAGGGTAAGTAAAAGGCTGTTTTCTTTATATCCCAGTGAGAAAAGACAATAAAGCAGCTTTAAAAATATGAGTAAAAGGACCTTTTCACCTGCAGGGTGTCAAATGAATGATTAATGTGAGGGACTGAAGGACATCTGTGACAGTTCCAGCGCTGTGGCAAGGGAAGGGCAGGATGGCTTCACTCCTGCCAGCTCACCTGCCAGCCGTGGCTGCTGACCTGCCCCTCCACCAGCTACTCCAAATTGGTTTGTTGTTTCTCATCTTCAGAAACGGTCCTGAAAAGTAAAAGTAGCATGGCAGGAGTGTGAATTTACAGCATAAAGCGAATAATTCTGCTGGACAAAAAGAGAGCTCGAGGGAGTGAGGGGGGATAGTAGAAAATTACTTGTTGCTATAGCGCAAGGATGTTGTGTGCAAATTGGCAGAGCCCCACTTGATTGCTTTGTTTAGCCTCAAATTGAAAAGCATTAAGGAACTGCATGAACCAGGGCCATCCACCACCCACCCCTTGTCAGAGAGGCAGGGAGAGATGCGCCAGGGGACTTCTGAGCTCGACAGCAAAGAAATCCAGTTCTGTGAAAAGCTGCAGTGCTGTCATCTCATTCCGGGGAGTGAGTAACAGCCTGAAGGACGAGGAGGGGGTTGGAAGAGGAGCAGGAGGGAGGGAAGCGGGATGCACAGCCTGCTGGTGGTTTGCCACGCCAGCATCAGAGGCCAGGCTACCCGGGATCCCTCCAGCACCCCAGCAGTGCCCAATCTGCCTAGTTTGAGAGGGGCAGGGCCCCTTTTTGGGAGGATAAATTTTATGTATCCACTTGGCTTCACATTTCATAGCAGGTGCTCCTCTCCACAGAGTGGGACTGGGCTCCAAGTTTTTATTGGTGTTGGACTCCAACTCCCAAATGCTATTTACAGGGAAATTGAAGACCGCCTTCAAAATTAACAATAGATGGCTATAAATCTTACTCAGTTACCTAGCAACTAACACAATAAAATCCTAAGGTTAAAAGGAGAAGGGTTATTTGGAGATACCTTGGGGAGCACATAATGGCCATTTGCATTCCTGGGTGGGAGGACAGAAAAAAAAAATCCTAGGATATTTACAAATGAGTGTATTTATTAAGGAAAAAAGGTGAAATTACCCAGTACGGTTTTAATCAAGATACCTCAGAACTAAAAAATCTAACAAAAAATAGTAGTCAAATGCTGTGATAAAGAGAACTTGGAATCTACAGAATTGATGGAAGGGTTTGTTAAGTTGCTAAGCCCACTTTTTTACCATTTCTGACATGTGAAGTTTGTGTACCACAGACTAACCATGTAATAAACATTCAAAGTGAATTTGACCGTTATGTGCCTGATGGAATATGCCCCAGAAAAACCTACGCAGTGCAAAAAAAATTTAAAACCAAAGTAACATAGCATGATTCATCCCGGCCTGGGTTCCTGTTATGCACAGCACAGATTGAAATTCCATATCCCCACCTCAAACTGGGGTGTACGTACAGCCTTCTCTGCCTGCAGTAATTGCAAATCTTGGAGCCAGAATGAGCGGAAACACTGAATTGCTTCCCTCCTAAAAGACCCTCATGGGGGCACGTTTACCCAGGAAGAAGGAGCCTTGCAGGAGGAACGATGCAGTAAAATAGATGCCTGGTCCCTAGCACACTCTTTCAGCAGCTGTTGCACCGAGAGGTATTTTTAAGCCCTCCTTTTGCTATTTGAAACATTTCAGACAATAACTGCCTAATAACAGTCAGACACTTATTACCTTCAGGGTACTAGATGGAGACAGAATTCATGTTGAGCTGTAATTCACCTGCACAGGCTCCTGGCAGGAGGAGCCATGAGGGGATTGACTTGGTCCGTAGCAGCCAAATTCACCTTGACATCACAGAGGGGAGAAATGGATGGTCCAGCATCAAAATGAGAGCTGCTTTCTGCCTTACTCCTGCTTTCTGTTGGTAGTGGTACTGCTGCCTCAGTGCTGATGGTCAGGGCTGGACCGTAGGAGGTACAGGGGTGTCAGAGTGATGGAGGGATGCTGAGAGCTTTCTGTATGTGAATATTTTAGAGGTGATTTCCTGACATGAGGCATGGTTTGTAGGATAGAAGAGCTGGGGGCACTTTCCTGGAAAGACTAGCAAATTTTCCTGGCTTCATACACTAAAGTGTTGTGTCTGCCAGCTAACTCCTATCCAGAATTGCTGGACCAGAGCTGGAAGCAGACTTTCCATGTTCTTTAGTAGCATAAGTTTTCTCCATATTTCCCACACACTGCCATACTGCTGTGGACCAGCAGCTCCTCTTCCTGCATCCTGGGTGGTAAGGGCTGCCCACTGGGCTCAAACACAAGTCACTTCACTGCTGCTATTGCACAAGCTGGTGTCCCAGAGGGGATGGAAGTCACCAGGAGAGCCAAGCCCTAATGGCAGCTCCTTTCCTCCATGTGCAGAGGTAAGACATGCTACAAGGTGAGTCTTGGTAGAGCTGCAAGTTTGGGCACATACCCTGGGACCAGGCAAGCAGAACAGCTTTGCAACCATGTGGGTTTCTCCTTTTCACCCTCTATTGCCAGAGGCTGAATTTGCTTGAAGAAGTGCATTTATCTGACCAGGAGGCATTGCACAACAGGCATGTCAGACCAAGATGCTCTGCAGGGCTTGTGAACAGACTCACTGAGCCACCAGGGCTCACAGAGGCTGGATACGCTGCAGCTACTGCCCTACATCCTGGACTGCTCTCCTACATGGATCCATCCCACACCAGTCCCTGCTCCACCTACCTGGTGATGAAAAGCTAACACAGGAGCTGCATTTCCCCTTTTCCTGAGCTCTTTGATTTTAATTATAGTAATTTCTGTAGTATCAGGTACAACAGGGAGCAGGAAAAAAAGAGCATCCCTGTCATTTCCCTCCTCTTGGCCATCCATAACTTCAAAGGAAAATGGGTCCATCTCACAGCACATGAATGGAGCAAACTGGGTTTTAAACTGGTTTAGTCATGAGAAGGGCTGGAAGAAGAGTCATCCCTAGGCAGGTTTGGTTGAAACAGAAATGGGAGGGGAAGATGATGTATGGAACAATTTAAGTGACAGCAGAAACAATAATTTGTCAGACAAACTGTCTGGCATGTATTATCCATGTGTGTCTGTTTCTGAGCCTATCTGACAGCAGTATCTGACACCCCCCACCTCCAAGCTGAGTCTGCCTCCTCTCAACAGGAAGATCTCCATGTTTATGAAAACAATAATACAAAATCTCCTTTTGAAAGTACCTCTCATCGTAGCACAGGTAGGGCTGGAGCTCTGTTGCTGTCCCCTGCCCACCCTGCCATGCCAGGATGGTGCATCATTCCCTTTGCACATGGTGAGAACAAGGGAGTGGGAGTTTATTTCCTGAGAGATCTTTACTCTTGGCAGCTTTTCTGGGGGAGGAAAGAGAAGAGGAGCATTCGGGCCAATGAGATAATGTATTCCCTCCCTTTCCCAATGCCATCCCAGAGATGATATTCTGGCCTGGCTGTTTTCTTATGTAGATGCAGCATCTGGGCATCCCTAAAATGTGGATTGAGTCCTCCTGACTGGCCTTTCATTTGTCCTGGATGTCCTTGGCCAGAGGAAAACTGCTGTCCCCACGTGATATTTAGGTGACCAGGAATTCCTAAGGACATGATTCTCCTGGAATCTGTGCTACCTGAATATTTTTATGGCTCTGTGTGTACATCATTTCTCCGGATCCTTTTCTAGGCACACCAGGGAAAAAGCAGTAAGCATCCCTCACCCCTCTGATCTGCATCTTCTGCACTCCCAGGCTGAGCCGTCATCTTCCCTCTTCTTTTGAACATGCTGATGCAAGTCTTGATGCTCTGAGCTTCCCCTGCCTTTTGCTCATGTATTGAGGAGTCATCCACCAGTGCCTGCAGTGTCTCTTGGAATGAGCTTGGAGGATACAAGTGTGCAGGGGGACAGGAAAATTTGGTAGCTCTGTGGACAGCTTGGGATGGAGGGAGGGGACCAACCTGTCTTGTTTTAGCTAGCAATTTAGGATCTGCGTCTTCATCAGAAGACTGGAGCTGTGATTCAGCACAGCCACACCTCCAAGGAATTTACCCTCCAACTTTGACTTACTTTTGCTGTTTTAAACTTATAGCAGATGTCCTCACCAGCCCTGTTATTGAGGGCGCAAGGCATCTCTTGCAGCAACAGAGCAATTAAAGAGGATTTGCAGGTCACCTTTAAAGCATTTCCCACAGCACGTTGAATCTTGTTATAAGTCCTTTATCCAATACTGCTTTTATTTCAGCAGTTTTAATTGGAGTTTTAAATATTCTGAACCTTATGCAAGACACCCAAAATGCTGGAGATTTTCAGGCCCTCTCTTGCACAACATCTGTTCCCTGAAATCCCATTGTCCTTCAGTAGAGATAAAAGTAACTCAGCACCCCGATATTAATGTATTCCACATTAGATATAGGTTATAGGTGGAGATGTTTCAATATGAGGTCAAACCCCCGTCTGCAACCAGTTGCCCACTGTGTGATAAAATGTGTGTATATTTGAAGAGATCACCTCCTCCCTCGAGAGATTATAATATATTCATGCAACACTGTATGAGTTGGAAACTGGGAGAGAAACCAAGAAGGAGAACGATGAGGAAATTCAGTGGAAGAGAGCGATAGAAGGAAGGTAGAGGGTTTTGGAAATGTAAAAATAGCAACCACAGAAAAACAGAGCAGGGAGCACTCAATATTTACCCAGTGACATGAAAAAAGACTGTAAAAAAGAAAATTTTCTACCTGATAAAATTCTCTGTGTTTTATTTTTTGGTTTAGGTAGGGTTTGTTTGTTTTCTTTAAGAAAGCCCAGTATGGGAGGAAAGAGTGAAAATTTCCCTGAAATGTTTTGCCTGAGACTCTTCAAAAGGTGACTACAGCAGCTACACAACTCCCAGCCTCATTTCAGCCTCCTAGACAGGAAGATACGAGTGAAGAATTGACAAAAATGAGAACTGATTAAATGAAAAAAAAAGAAAAAAAAATTATCAAAGGGTTATGGTTTTAACCAGCTGTGAGGCAGCAAGGCAAAGGAACAAAGAGGCAGGGAAGGAGGGGAAGAGCTGGCAGGATCTGCAAACAACCACAACCATGGGTGAAGCTGTGAAATGCTAATGGCGAAGCTGCTCCAGCGCCACTGGGGACAAGTTTCCGAGGAGCCCTGTGCTCTGTGAAGCGTGTTTGCTCTCTCCTCTCTCCCCGTGGTTCATTTTGCTCTGCCTTGCGCCAGATGTGCTGTTTGATTGCAAACCCCAGGAGTACGGGCCGGTTGTTGGCTGTGGGGATCCCTTTGTAGTGCACTGTGTACATGGCACGGACAGGCTGATGCATGGGCTGCCCCACTGCTCCCAGCCCCACGGATCCCAGGTCTGCAGCCCCACGGATCCTGATCCCTGCCGGCCCACACGTATCCCTGGGACCACTGTGAGCTCCGGGACGGTAACAGGTGCTTTGTGTCCTGGCCCAGAATCTCCGGCTGCAAATATACTTCCCGGGACTGTGTTTCTCCTTCACCCTGTCCACGTTTGTGGACTAAACCTGTTCTCCTTGAGGAGGGGATCAGAAGCCCAGCAGGAACCCCGGATGTTTTGCTCCCTGTCTGTGCCTTTGCCAGTAAAATCCCCCTGCACAGCGCAGCGTAACCTCAGCGTTTGCCCCTTCTGAACCCCACCCGCGCCCTTCGGGAGCTCAGGTTCTGTATGAACACCCGAGCTGGAGCGTAACGAGTACACGTGGCTGTGCCCTACAGAGCCGGCCGGGCGCGCTGCTCCCGAGGGCGGCGGGACAACAGCGCCGGGAAGGGCGCGGGGAGCGCCGGTAACTCCGGAGCGGAGTGATGGCAGCGACCCGGGGCGAGCNCCGCGGCTCCCGCAAGCGGCTCTCCGGCCGGTCGGTGAGTGCCGGGAGGGGTCTCTCTCCCTTCGCCCCACGCCCCGCTCCAACCTGTGGCTCCGTCCCGCCGCTCGCTCCGGCTGCGCCGTGCGGGTCCCCGCCTGCCCCCGCATGTGCCCCTTTCTTCGGGTGCGCGTCCCCCCTCCGGCCCCTCCCCTGCCCTCTCCCAGCTGTGCGGTTGCCCCTTTGCCCCGGGAGTGCCCCTTTCGCCCCCCCCGGGTGCCTGTCCCTTGTCTCCCCGTGCTTCCCCGTTCCCCCATCCCGCAGCCGGCGCTGACCCTGCGGTTCGTTGCAGCTGACGGCGTCGGGGGAGCCGGAGCGGGGCCAGCCCTGCAACACCTGCGGGGACCAGTGTCCCGGCTTCGCCCTGCACAAGTGGAGGTAAGGCTTTGCGAGACCCCCGCGTACCCCGAGACCCCGTGTACATCGCCCCGGCCCCCGCGGGCAGCGGGACCCCGGTGGGTCCCATCCAGCCTCTCTCTTCACGGGGTTTTGTGGCTCCCTCCCAGTTCTTTGCGCATCCGGGATGCAGGTGTGGCTTTTTTGGGAGTCCTCGTGTTAGTCCTAAACGTGTTGCGCACCCAGGGTGGGAGTTCCGGAGACACGGGTGGGTTTGCCAGCCCCACACAGGTGTGCCCCACAGGTGTGCCCGTGGTGGCCGCTGGTGCGGAGTGCAGCAGCATCCAGACGCGGGACTGGGGTAACTGGTTTGGTAATTACCAACTCGAAGCCTCGCCACTGCGGTCAGGAGCTCGTCCTGCTGCTCCGGGTCATGCCGGGGGCTGAAGCCGCCCTCACCTGGCGGGGACAATCTGGGTGGGGTGGGAAGAGAGAAATGGAGCTGAAGGGATTCTGGTGGTTTGCACCAAACCACTTCGTGAAACTCCTGCCTCCACCATGACAGGATTTATCCCCGCTCAGTGATGCCAAGCAGAGATTTAGCTGTTGAAATGGATGGGGGTGTGTAGGAATGAGCAAGTATTTTTGGCTATTTCTGCTGTGTCTCTTTACAAACTTGACAGGGCTGGTGCCTGCAAGGCTCAGCGAGCCCTGGCCTCGTGCTGGATCAGCCCCTTTTCCCCTTCCCATGTTCTGCTACCCAGAAAGGAGTTCCTGCTGATGGGCAATCTGGGACTTGGCGATATTAAATCTGGGCTGTGGGCTCTGGGAGCTGTGCACAGACTTAGTAGGCCAGGGAGCCCTTGACGACCTTTTAACCTTATTTTTCAGGGTATACCCTTTTCTCCAGCATCTGCCATGCTTGGCATTCCTCCCGGCCTCTGCCCTACTTCTCAGAGCTGCATCTCAGCTGATTAAAACTCTGGTTCAGAGCAAGGAAGGGGGATTGATGTATTCCCATTGAGTTGTATCTTAACGTTCAGCCTTGCAAATCATCGTTCCTGGTGGCATTTGCCCCAGGATGTGGTGGGACAAATTCCATATGCTGAGGTCTGCCCTGAGGGATACACAGCAGCAGGTGGGACTTGCCTGTGGTCCTCCAGCCTGGCAGGTGCTGATGCCACATTCAAGTGCATCATGTCCCACCTCAGACCTTCAGGAGCTGAAGGTGTCCCTTCCTCCTGTGCTGCAGATGATGTGGTCTCCTGACACCCTCCCAATGATCTGAATCTGCCATGTGTTAATAGATTTATAAGGTCACCCTTGAGTTGTCTTCTTTTCAGAGCTTATGAATGCTTTTTGTCCCAGGCTTCCTTGTGTCATTGGAGAGCTGCTTTGTAGTGCTTAAAAGTGTCAAGGGGAACTTTCAAATGCAGGATAAGAAGAAAAGCTGTGGTCACTGGCAGTATTTCTACCTTGCTCCAAGGACTTAAGTGCTGTGGTTCTTGTTTTGTTACATCAGAGGGTACAACTCTACAGTGGCTTATGAAGAATTAAGTGAATTTTGATAGCATTCTGTCAGAGGCCAAACGGCCCAGCAAAAGGGGCACCCAGCTAGTTGGGGAATGTCAGATGAAAGAGGTGTCATGGCTCTTTCCAGGCTGTGCCCTCTGCAGCAGCAGATCTGCCTCTTGGCCAGATCCTGCAAACCCCATGTGCAGGAGGCTCCAGCCTGCCAGGACCGCACATAACCATCTCCTTTTCTGAGGAACCACAGACACAGGCAAGGATTTTGGCTAAAACAATGTGGATTTTTCCAGCAACCTTTTCTCAGGAAAGAAGTGGCTATCACCCTCAGGCAGGAGAAGGATGAGGACCCTTTGGGCACAGGTGGGGTCAGCCCCCAGAGGCATTGCAGTTTGTGTGCTCTGGGTTTGCATCCTGCTGAGCAGGTTAGACCTTACACTAAATTACCTTACACCAGGACTTGATGAGCTGAGAGCCCTCCTGCACACATTCCCATTTAATTGCCTTGATATAAGAGTAATTACGCAATTAAACCAAATAAAGGCAACCTATTTGCCAGAACACAATAGAGAGGAAGCATGTTAATTTTTTATTAATGCCAGGAATAGGTAAGCAGGCAAATTATTCAGAGTAGTTTTGTAGGTCAAAAACATGCTGAGGAGCCTGTGCCCTCTGTACACAAGGTGATGTAGCCAGTGCCTGTTGGGACTGCTCACCTGAATGTGCAGAATGAGACTGGAAGGAAACAAGGGTTTGCAAGGAGATCCTCAGATTAAGGGTATAAATCCAGTTCAATTAACCACTAGAGATTTGTAAGGCTTTTTATAATCCTTTAACAGCAGAGTTTTGCTGATAAATGTAAATGGGGCTTTTTTTGCTTCAAAGATGCAAACTGGTGATGCGCTTTAGGGAGACAGAATTTATAAGCTTGCAGGCACTGAAACCATTGCTGAGACAGGCATTGTCATACCTAATTATGCTGGACTGTGTATTTTCTACTTACCTGTGATTTTAGGTGTGATCTGTGCAGCCACTCCATCAAGCAGGCAAATTGCTTTGTTAGAGGAAGATTTCTGTGCTCATATGTTCCCTTAAAAGCCACTTTTCTTGGAGATGGCTTTGGGTGTTAGTTGAATTTATCATTCCTGGAAGCACAGGCATGCTTTCTGAGCTGGGGAACCTCTTGAAAATAAATTGTGTTCTGCAGAACTGTTGTCAGAATAAACCTGATCTCTGTTCTGCAGGTGATGTGCAAAAGGAAGATGAAAGGTGATTTTTAAGTAATTAAATAATGTCCCTGATTTCTGAAGTTTGTTTTTGAATCTTTGTAATTCTGCTCTGAAATTGTAATCTCACATTCAAGGTAGTGGGTGAATTACCCTGTAGCAGTGTCAGCATATTTAATGCTATTTTGGTGGAAGTAAGGAATTAAAAGCACCTCAGTTAAACTGGAGCCCACCACCTGCGTCTCACCCCCTCAAAGCTTTTTCCTGCATGCCACAGATCTCAACCTCTTATTGTAAGGCACAAATTCAATTTTCAGTTTTAAATCATTTAGCTCCAAAGAGGAGAAAGTAAGTGGTTTGTCTGAAAAGACTGAAGATTGAATTCCACCCTCCTTGGGTGTGAAGTCTGCGAAGATGCAGTTATCAAAGTATAACCAGTAAAACCCTCAATTTCTCATGGCCTGAGCAGCAAAACGACTCCTTCCTCTCATTGCATTGCTTTCTGCTGTGGTGGGTTGTCAGTGAAGTGTGTAAGAACTGGGTTCATCTGTGTGGGCTGCGGTCTGGAGGATGGAAATGGGGTGTACATAACCAAATCCTCATTAATACAGGTCGATACTTGAAAGGTGGCTTTGTGTGGAAAAAGGGAAATCAAATTCAATAAAAATTGAACTCCTTAGGAGCCCGGTTGCTGTTTTCTAATCAGATCTGCATTACATTAAACTGTGTGCCATTCAGCTTGTTAACAAGCTTTGGCATTAAATAAAGCTGTCACTGGAGTTTGGTGAATGAATAGCCATTAGGAGTGTCTTTTGCATAATGTCTTGCAGAGAAAAGCCTTCCAGGGAGGTGGTCCAGGAGGAGGGAAGGGAATTTATAACCTACTCCTGGTGCAATTAGTGTGAATATGCAAACCTTAAAGGTGACAAATGGTTGGCTTTTGCTGCTGTTAAGCTTACTGTGAAGAACTAATTTCAGATTTACTCTGGGTGAAGTAAAATTACAGCCTTAGCGCTGTAGTTAAAATAGGGATCCTTCGTGTTGGGAGATTGGCATGTGTTTAGCACACTGAGCCTGGGTTGGTTTGCTCCTTGAGAATGCCTTGCAAAAAACGATACTCTTGCAATTCAACAGACCTTGCTGTTCCTGCTCTCTGCCTTCTCCAAAACCAACAGCTAAAAGCATAGATGCAGAACACCCAGATCTCAGGATGGTAGTTGAGCTCTGGTTTGAGGATGGGGGATGTACCACCTGGTTTGCTAAGGCTGCAGAGGCAGTGGCATACGGCCGGTTTCTGAGGTTTTCTATCACAGCATTCAGATGCTGTGACAGAGGAGACAATTTTAAAAATAGTGTCTGAAAACCTTTGGAGAAGTCTTTGTTGCCATAGTTATTCTTCTGGTTTGCAGAAGCATTTAAAAAGCAGTAATAAACATGACATAAAGACTGGTTTGCCAGGGTTTTAGTTTCAGTGCAAGATTGTTTTACATCTCTTCTTGGAGTATCTTTTTCCTTGCATGTGTTGTATAATCTTTGTCCCTTGGAATCGTGTTTTGCCAGGGAAGAGATCTGCTTCTCTTCTTGCATTGATGTCACACATTATGGTCTTAATATCAGTGGTGTGTATTTATACAGCATGTAGTGCCTGATCCTTACCTTCCAAGGCAAATTTATGTGACTTAAAGTAATGTCCAGTAATATTCCATATTAACAAGTCTTGGCACATACAATTATTTTGAGCATTTATTTATTTACATAACTCAGAATTTTGCTGTAATCTACTTCTGGTCAGCCCCACTGAAGTCTGATCTCTTCTGGTCTTGTTGGATCAGGGAGCATCTACAAGGACAAAATTTTCAGCTTCTTAGGAGTGGTCCATCTGGAGATCCAGGTGATCAGCCCAAAGGGTTGTGATTGACCACTGGATCACAGAAACCTATGGACAAGGAAAAAGAGATGTGTATCATGAGACAGTGACCCAAAGTGAGGTGGTTGACCAGAAGTCCAGAGATGTTTGAGGTTGCTGCATGGTAGTGGGTAAGTTGCTTTGCATCTGCCTTTTCTGCCTTGTTGACTGTAGGCAGGGAGTTGCTCATGGCAGTGGATGTTTGTTTTCTTCATGTATTTGTCCAGTGCCCAGTGCTTTGGAGATGGGCTGCTCATGAGTACAAAGCACCAAGAAACTCTGTGTGTTTGCATCCTGTGTCTGCATTCCCAGGCACTGGCTCTGCTCAGGCAGGTTTCCGTACACATTCTGGGTGCCTTCTGGTCTCTGTTTTGATGCCTTGTTCCTCATCCAGACAGCAGAAACAATAATATGTGTAATGCAGCACATGGATGAATAACACCAAGTTTTGAAGCATTTGTTTCTACTTCCAAAAAAAAAAAAAAGTACAGATTATTGCTTCCATATGTTTTCAGCATTTTTCATAGGTTATGTGTCTTTCACACACACGCTCCCTAGCTTTTCCCTTTCATGAATAACAGGCTTTGTGCCTCTCTCCTTTAGGATTCAGATATTCCACACTTCCCTGCATGTTTATTTGAAAGGCTGTGGAGATGTGAGAATAGCAATACCTTATCTTGAGAGGGCTGATGATCCTGTCGCTGCCACAGTGAATTGTGCTGGCCTGGTGAGTTTTAGCAAATTTGTCATTTTGCAATGGAGAATGTGCTGAAACAGGCAAAATTTAGCCAGTGTGGGTCCATCCTGGTGCAGATCCATCACAGCATTCCTGAGGTGACTCCCTGAGGGACTGCAGAGGGGCCAAGAGTGCTGCTGTCCCTGGAGGACCTGTGCCTGACCCCAGGGATAAGCAGGAGTCACCTGCCTCCCAAGGATACTGTCATCCTGGAGGAGGGGATGCAAAAAAAAAAAAATCAAAGGTTGGTTTTGTCTGCTGATTTTAAAGCCTTTCAGAAGAGGATTGGTATCATTAGTTTGTTTTAAATTTCTTTTTTTTGTGTTTATTTGGTCATAAGCAGTTCAGAAAGGAGAAGCCATTCCCTACCAGGTTACTCAGTGACAGTCTGTGTCCTTTGGCCCTTGTGCCCAGGGTGGTTTGGTGGTGGGGACTGTGTGCTCTCAGGCTCAGTTCAGGGAGTGCTGGAGTGTGCACTTGGCTTGGCATCAATGACTTCAGCTGTCCTGTTTACTCACACCTGTGAGATTAAACACTTGTGTGTTTGGAAAATCAGATCTACTTTTTCTCTGAGTTTTCCACCCCTGTGATAGTGGGGACAGAGCAGGATAACAAGTGATGGCTTGTGCTGCTCCCACTGTTTCCATAGCATCTCTGCCAAGAGGCAGCTGGGTCATTGGGGTGGAAGTTTGGATGGGTGTGGTGTAGGGATCAGCTTCGTCCTGCCCCGGGACAATCTTTTCCTAAATGTCAGAGCTGCATTTAAGGAATTCCCAACCATTTTTTCTGGCTTGTCTGTTCCATTTCTTCATGCCCTGCTGCTGAAACAGCACTTAAAACAGCCGAGACTGATAAGGTATCCTGTTTGTGTTGGCTGGGAGACATGATATCCACATTAACAGAGCATTACAGTATCGGAGGCAGTATTGTCCCTGGCAAAAAGCCTGAAATAAATTCTTTAATTTTTTGTATGCGATGTACAAAAGAGCAGGTGAGGTATGTACTTGTTTCCGGGCAAACCCGGGGAGCCTGTTTGAAGTCCTTTACAAGCCACTCGGGATTGTATTGCAAGCACTCAAAGGAGTTTGAGACACTTGTTGATTGAATTTCAGCTGAGCCCTGCTCTGCAGCTGCTCTAACTGGAGCTGCCCTGCCCTGCTCTATTGCCTCTAAGTTGCTGTCAAAAGCCAAAAAAGCAGAATTTCTCTTGGAGAACGGGTGGTGTGGGTACATTTTCTGTCTGTTTTGAAGTGGCCTTGTGCAATTCTAGTTTTATGAATGGGGTGAAAATAAGCTGTTGCAGGATTTAGGCTGGTTTTAGGGGATTTATTCCGTTTGTGGAGTAATTGTGAATGACACCGATGATGGAGGGGGCAGAGCAAACAGTGAATTCTGAGTTTACCTGATATTTTACTTCTAAACAAATAATTTTAGAAGTTGGGGGGTTGTACTAAGTTTTTCTTGGAAAATGACTACAGCCCTTTCTTAGTGTGTAGTATAGAATGTTACCTGCTGATGTGAGCAAGTGACATTTGCCATCCCAAAGGTGGCTTGCAAGCACTTTTCCAGTGCCTCAGCTGTGGGCCTGCACTGCCAGACACTGGCAAAGCATAGTTCCCTCCAGGAGCCTTTCAAGATTGGTTTGTCCAAGAGAGACCCACAGACTTGGAAGTGGGATGGATGGCTTGCAGTGGGGATCTCAAGCAGGCAGCTGTCGGTGCTGGAGGCTGCAGTTATGGATTTGGGAGCAGCACAGGCTGTGATTTAGTGGGATGTAGTGAACTGATTTAACAGCTCAGTGCTGCTGGATGTGTAAGGTCCTGAGCTCCCTGTGCATCCACCCAAGCCCAAGGAAATGGGTTAAATCACTTATTGAAGCCTCTGATGAAAGGATGGAGGTGGGAGATGAAGAGTCGAATCAGTCCCATGACATGCAAAGCTGGGCTGTCATCCCTACCCTCAACACCGCTATCCACTTACGGAATTTTTCTGCCCTGCCGTAGCCTCAGCCCTCTCTGTTCTCCTCCCTGGCTCCACAAGGAGCACAGAGCCCTCTCTCCTGCAGGATGTGTCCCTCTGGAGCTCTGGCAGTGCTGTGCTGTGTGTGGCTGCAATGTGGGAGCGTGGCACTGTGTTCAGTGGGGAGGAAAACTCCTACTCCATTAATAGGGGGTTTGCAACAGGCCTTTGTCCGCAAGCGTGGTGTGGCGTGAAAGAGAAAGTTCCTGGTCACCAATTTGGTTGGATAAAGGCTGATATTTGGGAGCCCCAGCTGGAGGAGGCCAGGGTGCAGCTATTCAGCTTACACCCACCCAGCACTGCCCTCCTCTTTGTTGTTCTCGGCTGTAGAGGGCTGTTTAGTGCTTTCAAGAGTTATTCTTTGGTTTTGTTTCCTTTCTATTTGCCTTTAAAAAGTCAATCTGGAGTCTTTTAGGTTTTCTCCCTCCCGCCCTGTAATCCATCCTTATTACACCCGTGAGTCACTCTTCAAATAATCAATTGCGTTTTCATTGTCTGGCTTGTAAGTCTATCACCGAGCTTAAGGATGGCTGATAGTATCAGCTGAGACCTTTGGCAGCTGCTTTTGCAATTTGTGATGCTCATTTGGATATTTGCTTTTTTCTCCAATGAATAATCTCCCAGCCGTGGGGCGGGGGGAAAGCCGGACTGTTCCCGCGCACACAGCATCTCTGCGGTCACTATCTAATGTTGGAGGAATTTGTAACATTAGCAGAATTGTCTGATGTGAGGAAAACTAATTTCAGGGTAAGACTTGTCAGCATGGCTGTAAAGAGCTTTTTTCTCATGGGGTGTTGTGTCCTCTCAGGCTCTGGACATTCATCACTGCAGCCGTGATGGCCAGAGTCTGTCTCAGGTTCACTGATGCTTGGGCCAAGAGGTGTATAGAAGATTCAGGATGTTTCTCTCCACTGCTTGAGAGGCTATTTCTTCCCATGTGTGGCTCTTTGCTTGTCACAGGACCCTGATACTAGAGCTTAACACTTTGAGAGCTCAGTGTGACAATTATTATTCTCACTGCGGAGGGAGGCACTTTGTACTCAGCCGTCGCAGCAAATATTTCATCCCCTATCAATAGCCCTTGTGCGGATGCTGCCGCCGCGGTGATAAAAGACATAATGGCTGCTCTTGCTGATAAGGGCAGTGTATAAATATAATTATTGAAATCCCTACGCAGAGCCCGTGGATGGATGGAGAGCCCCTCTCCCTGTGAGGGGTTTCTTTTGCTTGGAGCCTGTTGGGGAGAGCAGGAGTCTGCAGCTCCTGGCAGCTGAAGTGGGAGCTGCTCGGACACAGCTGTGAGCAATTAGTAAAGGATGTCTTTTCCCCTCTCTCCACTTTCTTTCCTCCTCTTCTTCTTGAAACCAAGCCATGGGCTCTGGGGAGCTGGGAGGAAAGCCCCAAGCATCTCAGGTTTGAAATGCTCCTGGACCAGCTCGCAGGCACCCACAATCGCAGTCCATTAGTGGGGTGCAGGTCTGAGGATCCAACCCAACCTTGCAGAAAGTGCACTGTAGCCAAGGAGCCAGAGATTATTTAGATCAAGCCAACAAAAATATATTTCCATAGCAGCAGTAACCATAGGAAACCTCCTCAGCGTGTCTTGGGTGGTTCCTGTTTCCTTGCCTTCAGCTGTTTGCTTTGCAAGCAGAGCAGTGGTTGCAAGTGCTCCTTGCCCCTGATGCCACCTGGAGTGGCCAGTGAGCCCAGCTGTCCCCGGGAGCTTGACAGCCACACTCCAGGATGTGTCGCGGCTCCTGGTTTTCTCTTGCACTCTAGTTGGTAAAAAGATGCTTTCAGAGGCTTCTTTAGACGCCATAAAGTCTCAAAGCCACCTTTTTACCTTGTGTTGGCTCACAAATGCGTGTTTGATCCTTAAATACCCAAGGCATAAAAGTGAATTGGCTCCCAGGGTCCAATTCTTCTTCTTTTTCTATAATGTCTTAGAAAGATGCTTTTATATTCCCTTTGGCTCAGCTAGTGATGCTTGGCCTTCAACCAAGACGGGGAATCTAGGACAAGAATCCCTGAGAAAAGCAAGATGAAAAGTTATAAAAAACTGCTATGTTTTGTTGGGAGGAAAAAATGCTGGTAAAAGATTTTGTTAAAATAAACTGGAATATTTTTGATCAGCTTCATGCGGACACATTTACAGGAGGGCGTAAGAGGAGGCTTGTTTTCCTGGGTAGTGCCTCCTTGAGGAAATCCAAGTTGTGAGTCGAATACAAATGCTGGAAACGGAGAGGTTTTGCAGTGAGTCACTGGAAGGGATGGGGAACCAGTTGTGCCAGTGTGACTGTGCTGGTCAGCAACCAGCTCAATGCCTGGTGGGAACAGGGCAGCTGTGTGGAAGCACCTGGGGGCCTGGGCATCTGGAAACAGCACCCATGGGTTCTCCAACTCCACTGTCCCCCTGCCACCCTCTGAGGGCAGTGTGGAGGTGTGCCCGTGGAGCTCTGTGGAGCAGATGGGCCCTGCTTGCAAAGCTGAGGTGTTGCACAGAGACAGGTTAAAAAAAGATGTCTCCTGTGGTATCATGACACAGGGAGAAAAAATACATTGTGGTGCTGCCAGTAACTGAGATTGTGATGCTTGCATAGCAGACAGTGGTGCTCTGAGCTCCCCAAGGCATTGGGTGCTTGCTGTGGCAGGGTTTGCTTCATGGAGGAAGACCTGGCTGGTCTTTGACCCATCTCCTCCTTGGCCCCTGCGCAGAGATGCTTCTGGGCTCAGTGTCCCATATTTTGCCCTGGCTCTTGGCAGATGATTTATTTTTGCAAAATCCCAACTCTACAGAAATCAGACTTTGGCTTAAAATTACAACATTTGAAGGAGAGGCAGCGAGGCAGGGACAAGGCTGATTCCCTTTCTCTTCCCACCTGCCAAACACTAGGAACAGTCATCACAGAGCTGCGACCTCGTCACATTGTCAGTGTTTGGTGTCATAAAGGCCACGTGGTGAAAGTGCAGCCCCTTTAAATGTCAGATTTGAGAAGAACTGGGACGTGAGAAGACAATAAAAGTTTAATATTCAAAGTCGGGTTTGTGCAGCGTAGCTTGGATTTTTAATATCAAGTGCGTAATTTATTACAAGATACAGCGGTTTCAAAGACATATATTTGAATATGTTGTAATATTATCTCTCCTTCCAGTAGCAGGAACAGTGCTGCTTTACAATAGAAAAATGATTTCACATTGCCATGTGACAGTTTCAGCTTGTACCTCTAATAGATGTGCTATTTGCTGAAGTGTGAAGGCTATCTGATAAATGCCTGAATAATAAAGCTATATTGTTTGTTCTGATTTCCCTTTGCTATTTTCAAATGTATAAATAAAACATTTCATATCGTATCCAGTGCAGTTCCAGCCCAGACTTATTTACTTTCTGCTGATGCAACTTGTAAGAGTCATGAATCTTTCAGTCTGACAGCAGAAATCTGGCAGCACCAGTATTGCACGTTGCACTCAAAATAATCGAATGTGATTTTAATAAATATTTTGTCCTAAGAAAAGTTGTAAGTATTTAAAAAATATTTTTAAACAAAGAAACGTTTGTCTCATGTACAGCAGAGGGCACTCTGCATCGCTGCTGTGCCGAGTGGCTGCTGCTCCAGCTGCCTGAAGGAGAAAAGAATCCCTGTGTTTACATTATATTTTGCAGAAATGAAATACTCTTGTGTGTGTGTTTGCTTATATAGGGGTGTGAATGTGTATATAAAAAGACACAGGGTGGCATATATATAAAAATAATCCCAGGACATAATATAAAACTTAAATATTCGTAGTGGTTGCTGAAGTTGCATGAAGTGCATGTTGTGTTGATTAATGCTCAGCCTGGTGTTACACTGAGCTTTGGAGGGGAGAACAAGGAAGCCCCAGCTAGTGAAGTGTTTTAATCTCCATCATCCTCTTGAAGGCACAAAGTCTGGAGACGTCTTATGGTGCTGGGAACTACCCAAGTCAAGGAAAGGTGGACTTGAAAGATGGATAATATTGGAGAATGCAGAAATATTAGTCCTTCTGTCTAGAAAAGCAGCACATCTGGGGGCTTGGTTGATTCTGTGCTGGAGTTTGCAGTGCTGAGGTCTCGTTCTCAGCACCACCAGAGCTGGTTGAGTTGCAGGGCTCTTGTGAAAATCCTCAAGTATTTTTTTATCCCTACTGTAGAAGTTACCATCTGTGTAAGGAAACTTAAAAATAATGATTTTGGTGGCTGGAGCAGGAAACAGCCCTGGCTCTAGGGGTGAGGTGACAGGGCTGGAGCATTGTTAGTTGGAAGATGAAGCACCTGCTTGCTGGTGAGGGACCCCATCCTGCAGATACAGAGGTATGTGCTTAATTGTCCAGAGCTGATCATGGGAATTGGGGACTCATCTTCTCTAATAAGGTTTTTCCTACGGAAATGGACTATTTTTTCTTTTCTCTTATGTGTAGCTAATTGCACAGACACTACCAAGGTTTGTGTCTTGTTGAACTCTTAGTGAACCTTGTGGGTTTTTTTAAGATGGAATAAAGAACTGTAAAGCAAAATCTATGATCAGCTTTTGGCTGCGCTGTAGTGCTGTTAAAATATTCTGGGCAGCTGGATTTTGTGCCGTGCTTTGGGTGATGTGTTTTCTCCTAAAACGATATGATGCCATGCTGAATGTTCAGATTCTAGTCATTAATTCAAGGGGAATTCAGATTTCCTCTGTCTCCCCCAGTGAGATGCTTGGATTGGGCTTAGTCTAAATCTCTCAAAGCAAGGCTCCTGCAAGAGGCTGGAAGTGTCAACGCTGTTGTATAAAATAGGGGCTGGTAACAAGAGTGAGAGGGCATGTGGTTCAAGATAACCAGTTTATGCAAAATACACAGCTGGGTGGATTTTGCTGCAGAGTATCTGTAGAGATATATTCATAGAAATATGGAAATGTCGGAGGGGCTTTATAATAATGGGTGCTAATTATGATGAAATGGATTTGGGTGGTAGAGAATAATCCAAGATTACAATAGTAAGGTTTTTTTAAAGTAGCCCCTGCTATTTGGGAGGGCAGCAGAGCTCCTTATTATAGGGCTTAAAACAGCCTCTCTGCGGGATTGTTGCAAGCAGCATTCACCCTTTGCTGGTTATTTCACAAGGGCTTGGTACAGCTAAGACATGACATTTCAAGGGTACAAAGTTGCCTGCATGATGAAAAGCACCTTCTCATTAGGATAAAGATGCTGTTATATTAATGTGCCTGGATAATTGCCTTCCTGGAGGTCTTACTGGAGCTGGGCTTTGGGCAGGGTGATTTTGTCCCATTATGGCGATTCCTGCATTGTGTGTTTTGGAGCTGAGAGAGCAACACAATGCTGCCACCACCAGTTAGATGCTCCTGCCTGGGCTGGTGGGCTGGGAAGTACCAACAGAACACTGCCAGGACTGAATTGTTGTAGTTCTGGGACTGGGACCAAAAGCAAAATGCAGCACCACAGCCTGGAGCACGGAACCCTGGTTCTGCACCACTGACACCAGACTTTTGGGCAGGAGCAGATGTGCAGAGCCAGGCACCTACCTGCTTGTGCTGCTTGACTTTTCCTCTCTTGTAAGGCTTTGCTGGTCTTTTTTCAGCACCGATTGTGCCACAAAGACTGGACTTAGCACATTGAATGCCTCAGCCATCCATCTCCTTGGGAAACGATAGTTATGAAATGTTTTGCAGGAGCTTGTTGTTAAAGGAGATTTGGCAATGCAGAGCTTGAAAGGCTGCACTCGTGAGCTGTCCAGCCTTGTGCTGGAGACCGGCAAGCCTTAGGACTCACCTTAGCCAATGTCAATAGAAATGAAACTATTTAAATACACAGTTAAAATACGTTGTTATGTTAGCATGTGGACCTCCATGTGAGCTTGCTCTTTAACTGGATCCATTAAAGGACCCCCATGGAAGATATGTAGGAGGCTGGTTAAAAAAAAATTCCCAGTCTTAACTGCTTGTTTGCTGCCAAGTGGATTTTGGGCTGAGGTGAAAGTCACAAAGGCACCTGGGCTTGGAGGATTTATCTCAACTTTGGGACTCCAAAGCCTCGTAGGCAGTGAGAAGAAATGGTTTAAAAAGATGCTGTGTGCTTCCTTTCAGATGATGAAATCCAGCTGCCCTGTCTGCTGGCTTTTCCCTTCCTTGCTCCCACACACAATGCCCAAGCCATGGTAGCAGAGAAGGTTGTTAGTGATGGCTGGCACATTGTTGTGATTCAGCTTGGCCGTCTTCCTCAGCTTTTCCAGATGATCCGGGTGCTTGAGCAGTTCATAAAAGGAGTGAGTAGCCAAATGGACCAATAAAAGGAGTTTGTGGAAAGGCCAATTATATTTTATGAAGAAAGAAATGGATCCTCTAACGTGAGGGTTGTGTCTTGTAAAATTTTGCAGGGCTGCTAGTGCCGTTAAATGCTGGCTTCCTGCTCCAGCCGCTGCTTTGAGCGCACGGAGCAACTGCCTAAACTTTCCTTTTGGCCTGAACTCTTCAAGTTTGGAGTGAAATCCTGACCCTGGGTAAGTCATGTCATGAATTTCCCAGAGACCGGTGATCTTCAGTGCAAGACCTGTGATAATAGTCCTCCAATAAAACCTGTCTGGCCTTTGTGAGACATTTTAGACAAGGTAAAACACAGCTTTACATCTTCTTAATGCTCTTTGATGGCAACAACTGCAGCTAGAAGGCCAGAACTTGGCCTGACAGTGGTTATTGCTGGGAAATGCCTTTGTGTGATCCAGGAAAAGTGAAGCTGTTTGGATGTGAGTGGTGAGTGAGTTTGCAGATCAGGACACTCCATGCACATGTGGTGCTTCCAACCGTGGTAATCCAAGGAGTGTGATCACAGCCCAGCACACAGGGCAAACGCAAGGCTGATCAATGATTTAAATCCCCCACCCAAGCTGTTTAAGGGGTTGGGAGCTGGTGTGGCACAGGGAGCTGTGCCAGCTCAGGTGGAACCATCCACAGCTGCAGAGATCTCATCTCCCCATGGCACCCTGAAGCCTGTAGGATGGGGAGGCAGCAAATGAGGCACAGCATCCTTGAATGCTGAACCCCTTCATATTGTTGAAGGGAGTTGAAGGAAAGTAGAAAACAAGGATCTTGCTACTGATGCAGTGTTTTGTATATCTGTGCACAGGGTTGTCTGCAGCTTTGACCTTGATGCTACCTGGCCTGTGAGATTTTTACTAAATCTTCTTAGTATTCTCCTTGTGCAGTCTGAATTTATTCCGATGGGCTGCTGAGATGTGGTGGTGTTCAAGCCGGGCTTGAGTTTCTTAGCTGATAAAAATTTGATATCATTCTTCGGTCTTGGCCCCAAAGGGCAAAGCTGTAGAGCTCAGCTAATCTTAGGAGATCCATGTCTTTTTGATCTGACAGCTCCTGAGAATGGTTTCTGCTGCACCCAGACTTTAAAGTGGGGCAAATTCCCATTTTGCAGCCTGCCGTTAAAATTTGGCTTCCAAACCAATTTCTCAGGTCCTAAATGCCGAACAGACATAAATTTTGGGTTGTGTCCCCTCTGTGAAGTGACCATAGAGACAATGTGTGCCAGTGTGTGGCCTTTCACTGAGCCAGAGATGGGGTGACCCCAAGTATAACCAACTGTAAGAGAAGAGTCCAGGTTTTAAAGAAATGGCATTACATTTCCTAGTTACTGGAAGTCTTACAAGTCAATGGTGGGGAGTTGCCTTTGGAGATGATTTGATCATTCCCAGCTCTGGCGAGTTGGCTGTGCTGAGCTCTCCTTCTCTCTAGGAATGCTCAGCTCCCCTTTAGCTTCATAGGAACATAGCAATGGTGTCTCCTCTTGTGGACAGTGATGCTCAAAAAAATGGACTGTGGGACTGGACGAAGTACCCATGCATTTGGCTACTGGGCCCCTTCCTGTGAAGGGCAAAGGTTGGTTTTTGCTGTTGGAGCTTGGCTGCTGCTCTCGCTTTCCCCACGGCCACCTCTTGAGGGGATCGATGGTTGGTTTTGGCAGGAGCTGTTTTATTTCGTGCTTGCGAACACAGTGATCTCAGCTGTCTGCGGGTCTGCATGAGGCTGGGTATTAGAGCTGCTTTGATGTCTGCACTGATACATCTTAAGGCAGCTCAGGATGATTTTATGCAGTAGCCCCAAGGTGCTTGCACAGAAAAAGGTGCTTTAGAAATGTAAATTTTCTTTGAGGACAGATTTTTCTCTGCTGCTTTATCTCAATTCAGGATGAGGTGGTAAAAATGTAGCATTTAATTAAGGTTCGTAAAGGTTTGGAAATGAATTGCTATAAACATAAAAGACGTAATCAAATGCCTACCTAATCCCCACCTTAAGGGCACATTAAATGCAGAAAGAATATAATGTGTTGGAGACTAGGATTGAAAACTGATGAGGATTTGGGAGCAGACCTTTTCTACCTGGAGCTTCTAAATTATTTTACTTCAGGCTTAGGGATTTAGACATCTACGTATAATAGAAAAACACGTAGCAGCCCAATTCTCAGTCGGCACAGCTGGCATCATTCTACTGAGTCATTTTAGCTACAAATCCATACGGCTTGGCCTCATGACGTGTGTTACAGCACAGTGTCCCGACGGTGTACGAGATGGGAATCATTCCTTGGCTCGTCACTGAGTGAAGGGCTTCTTCTCTGAAATCGATAGCTAATTAGAGAAAAGCACCTGATAGATTTCTAATTGTTGGAATAGAACAGGGTGGAGAAGGGGATGTGGCATTACGCAGCGTCAGCCGGAGAGTTGGGCTTCTTCTGCTGCAGAGCTGCCTTCTGCCACCTCCAGCTTCAGTTTAAAATAAATAAATAAATAAAAATGGAACCCATTTTTTATCCTGAAAACCTCAGACAGCAGGAACCAAATGCTGTTATCTCTCTGAGTGTCTAGAGAAATAAAATCAGGGCACATTGGAGCTGCCTGGCTCCATCACTGTCTCCCTGCTGTTCCCCCTATATTCCCAGGAACCAGGCATCCTGAAGAGCTGCTTTTCCCCATGGAACTGCTGGACCCTCGGGCTACCCTCCAGCAGTGTGATATCAGCAAGATCATGCTGTGGTTTTGTTTTGCAGTTAGTGATATTTGGCTTTGTTTGGGTTTGGGTAGAAACCAGACTGTGTTCTGTGATCTAGCTGTGATTCCTGTTGTTTAAGGCCTGTGATCTGTATGGAAGTTGGGAGGTATTTCTCTTATGGGGAAAGGGCAGTGAGGTGTCAGCAAAACCCCAGTAGACCTTTGTCTTAGGACACTGTGCTGGAATGGTGGCAGCAAAGGTTTGCATTCTTTGGACCAAGGCTTGAGGAGCTGAGATGGGGAAGGGCTGCAGGGAGAGGGCTCTCGTGGATTGCAGTGATGGTAATGTTGAAGACACTGCTTGGAGGAGCAGAGGTGGTGAAAGGGATTGTCCTGGATGGTAGCATCAAGGAACCAGCAAGAGATTAACTTGTCTCCTAAATGACAGGGGAGGAAAAGAGCTTCAGCAAAAGGGAAGGGGACAAAATACCTGCTGACAGAGCTGAAAGTAGGCTGGTTAAGGGTAAAATCAGTCCCATGTCTTATACTGCAGGGCCCCATGGAAACGGGGAGGGCTTTCTTTTTCTGTTGAATTGGGCGCTATGCCAGGTGAAAGAAAACATTTTCCCAACACCAAATGGAAAAATGCAAGGCAGACGTCTTAAATGAACTGTTAAAGGAATAGAGCCGTGAAAAGAATACGTTTGCTGTGAGCTAGGGTTATGCATTTAGCAGATTTTTGAGTATATGTGACCTTTGCAGTTTGTAGAAAGAGAAATCTGCTGCAGAAGCTTAAATTGTACTAAAGGCTGAAAGCAAATGTCGAGGTATTGTTGCTGTTCCTGGCCTGGCCTTCGCTCGGGAGGAATGGACAGTATCTCTCTGTCCTCCTCCAAAATCTTGCTGCATTTTTCCTTTCCCCTCTAGCCCTCTCTGCACTCTTTCTACAGCTCATTGGCAGCTCTACTCGTGCTTTAAAATAACCCAGGCTAAAAAGTGTGATTTGCATTTCAGCGATTTTTTGATTACACCCACGTCCTATATTTATTGCCGTTTAAATCTTCTGTGTTAGTTTGAGATATGTTTCTTTTAAGCAAGGCAAAAAAACCTTGACTCTGTTGCTAACTGTTGCTAAGGGAAAGAAGATATTTATTCATCAGGGCACTTCTTCAGTACTGCAAGGCTGGTAGCCATGGAGGAGGAGTGGAAGGAAAAGAAATGGTTATGTATTTAAGCCCGTTCTGTTATTGTTGTTGGACTCTTGCCATATCTACTGATGGTCAGCAGATGTCTTTTTTTTTTTCCCCTCCCAGAATTGTGCATCTTGGGTTAGAGGTGTAGCTCAGGTTATGGTGCAGGGCAGCTGGTCCCTGGAGCCTGGCGTGAAACCCAAAGGGTCCCTGGAATAATCTGTAGGGCTTTGAACAGTCCTCGGTCCCACAAGTGTTACAAGGCTCCCATGTTTTGTAGCTCTTTCCCTTCAGTGTCTCCAAAGATACTTTCTGCTTCTTGGCTTCAAAATGTTCTTTTAAAAAATCTCATCAAATCAAAGACACCGAGAGCCAAAAATGATGCACGTGGCTGCGTTCCCTCCCTGAGCTGCTGCCGGGGGACGTGCAGCAGTGCTGTTAGCTGGCTCTTAGCAAGGGAAGAGGTTTTCCTTTCAGCTGTCATAGCAACAAGAAAATATTGTTTTGATGGAGATCAAATTAAAAATTAAATTTGTCTCTTTCCTAGTAAGCAAATTGCTCACTCGTGAAAAGTATAAATCACGTTGATTGGGGTAGATGTCTTTGTAAGCACCTCTGTGGATTTTGCAAATGCCTCATGCCACATTATGTTCCTGCTGGGTTTATGTAAAGTATCCCATGAATTTGAGCTTTATTTAACATTAGGCTTGGGTTGAAAAACTTCCTTGGTAAGACTTCCTTGGTGCTTATAACAGGCCAAAGCTTGTGGGGGATGGGGAATGGAGTGGGAGAGAAACAGGTCTGAAGAGCATCGGGAAGCAAATGGAATTACTCTTCAAATGTACCATTTCTGTTTTTCAACTGAAAAAACAGACGAGCAAACAGTAATTTGCTGACTTCAAGATGCTTTGGTTCTTGGAGTGTTAAGCTGAACACAACCTGAGAGCAGAGAGGAGAAGATGAACAAGAGGGTTTGTGACAGCACTGGGAAGAGGAGGACAGTGACTGATGCTCGCCCACACCCAGAGTATTTCCAGTTTGGGGACTTCCCAAGCCAAGGTGATTTCTAGGTATCCGATGTCCCCAGGTGCCTTTCTGTCCTATGGCTTATCCTTTCTCCCTTTGAGCCCACATGGAATTTTGGCATCTGCAGCATCACTTGCCATGGCTTGGTGCCCCTGAATTTGGGACCACCTTGCTTGGCTTACTTTGAACCCACTTAGCTTCCTTTGGTGAGGTCACACCACCTATGTATGGAAACTGAGGAGGGAAAGGGAAAGACATTCCTAGGTTGCTCACAGGTCCATGCCAGTGCCTGGACTGCATTGACTGCTTCTCAAAGCAGTACTTGGAAGCTCAAGCGAGTTATTTCTGTTTCTCTTTTGGCTTATAGTATAGTAGCAGTTGCATATTTGCTCAGCCAAACTGGTACTCTTATCAGTTTATCTGTAATTAAGATTCCTAATTGATAAGGAAGAAGCTTTGTGGTTTTATGTAAAGTGAAAAAAGGGAAGAGTTTTTCTTGGAAAGCATTTAAAAGTCACGGTCATTCTTCTGCGAAGTGAACAACCCCTTGTCCAGTGTTGTACAAATAAATGAGTTTGTTTTGTTCAAGAGACATCCTGTTAGCTTGAATGCTCGGATGGTTTGTGGATGTAACCAGGCTTTTTGCCTGCATGAACGACTCTGGCCTGACATCTGGCACTGGAGTATGACATATCGAGGGCTGCAGGTGTCCATGGTGCTTTGATTGGAAATGATGTCCCAGACTCTGGTGACAGATGGAAGCTGGGAGCTTCCTCCACATTATATGGGATGCACAAAGTCTAGCTGTGGGTGAGAGTGGCTGTCCCATTTGCCATGTCACTTCAGCTGCTACCTGGACATGCTTTGGCATTGAGTTGCCAGAAGCAGGAGAAGAGGGAGAAGCCATCCAGAAAATAACCAGGTTCACATTTTCTAGAAGTGAATTGTGGGCTTTTGGACATCTCAGCTTTCCAGCTGGTCAAGTCTTGATTTATAAGTGATGACCTTTTCTAATGAGCTGCTATTTTTATTTTTCTTCCACCCTATTCTTCTGTAAGGGACTTGATCCCCAGGGACACATAGCTGCTCTTCAGGAGATGTGCCTCCCCTGTGCCCGTCCCAGGGAAACGATGAGCCCCCCATCCCATGTGCATGCCATGGCATCTCTAAGAAAGGAAGACAAAAGCAAAGGGCTTGTTCATTTAAAATGTCAGTGTTGAAACTATAACAGAAAATTTCCTTTTTCCCTTGGAAATCTGTGTCCAAAGCCTTTTCCAGCCAGCTCACTTCTTAAGCACTCAGTATTGATTTGTGAAATCAAATCCGTCTCGGGTGACATCATTGTTATCTGCCACAACCTGATGGGGAAAGTCACCAATTTCCAGTTGCACGTGGCTCTCACGGAGTTCATGGCAGACTGCAGTGTGGCACCGAGACTGTACCTGCATGGTCAGTTATCACCCATGTTTGGTAGAAACATCCTCCTCTTCCCCATACTCAGATGCTGGGGACCTGCATCCTCGGCAGATGGGCAGCTGCCTGCAGGCAGCAATGCTGCTGGGCACCCACCTCTCTGCACCAGCAGGCATTTGTTGTACGTTTTATTTTTTGCATGTGTTCATCTCCAGCATTACAGACGTGTGTGCAGAGCAGTTCTGGTGTGCCAGTGAGGATTATTATATTGCTGAAGGGTTTTTTTTTTTTCTCCTCATATATTTGAAAAAAGCCATACAAAATTAAATATATAAGCGCAACATCTGTTACGGAAGCCTGGCCCAGGCAAATTACTGCTTTAGAAAGTCGGTGCAGATCCTCCTGTGATTCATTTTTGTGCTTGCCAGAGTCACATCGTACCCACAGCGCTTTATTCCAGCTATGATAGGTGTGTCTTTTTTCTTTTACACCCACATCAAATTCCTAAAATAAGAGGACTGTAACAGGAAAAAATAACTTGAGTTTATTTTCCTCTGGAGTCCATGGGGCTCTGGAAGTTATTATTAGAGGTGAAGTCATCACAGAAGAGGCTGTAACCTTTGGGGAAGGGTGTGGGCGATGCTGCTCTTGCAGAAAGAAGGATGGTAGTGCTGGAATCCCAGGGCAAGGGAACATGGGCACCAGCAGGAAGGTTGGAGAAGTCCCCATCTACATCTTGCCCATGTGCATGATTTTGGCTAGATGGAGGCAGGGTGTTTCGATGTGTGTGCCTCCTCCAGTGCAGTGGCACTGGGAGCAGAGTGGATCTGCCCTGCATGCTCCAAACTCCACCATGTCTGCAGCACCATCCCATCACTGGCTTAAAGTGTCCAGGCCACACTGACAGCTGGATGGAGCTATTCTTTATTTTTACTTCACCTAAAACAGAGTTGAATCCTTGTTACCATGGAAACGAGCAGCCCTAATTATGAGGAGTTTGAATCACTGGATGTAAAAAGCTATATAATTCATCTTTTTCTCTTTAAAAAAATAGAAATAAAAAGGCATATCATAAAATGATAACCCTGTGCCTGATGTAAGGTTAATCTTCAGTGTTTTGTGTGTGAGTAGTGTCCTAGAAATACAGAAAATAATAGTTCTGCTGTGTCTGTAATGGTGAGCCAGGCTGGGATAAGCAATACCATCCTTTGCTGCCCATTACTTGTGCTGGACCATGGTTGCCTTCAGGCCAACACTGAAAACAAATCAAAGTCATTGCATTCTGTATGATTTTCCTTTTTTTCTTTTTTTTTGGTTGCATCATGTGCAGCATGAAGAGAGGAGATAAAGCCAGAGGGCAGAGGTGAAAATATCTCCTGCCGGGAACTCCAGATTGCAGCCAGGAAAAGAGCTCAGCACCGCTTGGTGTGGAAAGGATTAAAGTCTGTGCAGGGCCCATGAATAGCCCCATTGAGCAACTGCTGGGCTGCAAGTTAAGCAGTGGCTAAAGTGTTTTGCCAGATCTGCTTGTTTTGCAGACAGCAGGGAAGTAACATTATGGTTTACAGCAAAACAGGATACGAGTCAATATGTAAATGATGAATAAAGAATGCTGTGTGTGTGCAGAGTGGCCTTTGCATGTGGTGTCAGAGTTCATCCTCCCCATCCATCTGTCCTTAGAGGGAAATAGCTGAAAACTGAAAAAATTAGGGAGTGTTTTCTGTCTTGACTCTCTGCCTTCTCTTTCTTTAAGCAGACAGCAAAAGGACCATCCCATGCAGGTCAGAGCATTGCTTGTATTTGGGTCAGGAGGGTTAACAGGAGGGCAGAGATTTGCACATTGAATTGATTATTTTATTCCATTTTTAGAATGCGCTTGCTGCGGTTTAAAACTCAAATTTGTCTTTTAACACAGATACTTAAATCCTGGCCTGAAACCGTAGCTAAGAAGAGAGCATTAAATACTTGCTAAATCCTTATGTCAAATAAACATGTGAGAGAGCAGCTTTCTGGTTTATAGATGAAGAAACAAAGCCGATATTTTAGAATTTATCCAATTAAATTCTGCAGTGTGGATAAATATGTTTGGGGCCATGTCCCTTCAAGCATGAGAAGCAGGGACTGCTGAAGAGGTGTTTTGGTGTAACCTCATCCACACTTGTGACAGAGGCTCTTTCTAGCCTTGGGTGTGGTCGCTGATGAGTTGGGAGCCCGTCTTCCATCTGGGAATGGCTGGCATGTCCTGGTTGTGCAGCATCGTGGAAGGAGCAAGGACTCATTGTGTTACATTTATGGTTGGACTCTGTGTTCTTAGGGGGCTTTTCCAACCTGAATGATTCTGTGATTCTGATTGCCACCCTTGGTTGGGTCAGTATCTGCATCATATGGATGAGAAACCAATCTGGGAAGGGTTGGAAGGGCACAGCAGCTCAGCTGCTTCATCCCGTGGTTTCTCTTTGTGAGTTGCACCCTGCTTAGGCACCAGCATCCCTCCAGCTGGGTGGGACACACCAGTCCCTCATCAGGATTCTCCTCCATCAGAGCGAGCAGCTCTGAACAACCTGGATAGAGGGAATGCTTTCTTTCCATGCCAGCCCGAGGGTAGTCTGATGTACTATTGCACTTCACTTTTGTGGGGAGGATCAACATCATCAGCCACTCTTTTAAGGCCTGGGGGAATAATTTAGGGATGGGGAGGCAAACGGCATTCCCTGTTTGCAGGAGCAGGACCGTCACCTGCACCTTACCTGTATGGAAATGGAGTGGGGGAGCTGGAAACCCCAGGGATGCTCATTCTGCAAATGGTTTTCAGTTAATGGGGTCTGAGATATGTGATTATGTGGCAAATTATGTGCTTGAAGTTGCTTACATGGGTGGTGTATCGAAGGCAGCAGAGCTGACTCCTGTGTTCAGTATTAGGCGTGTGTTTGAGTGCCTTGTTGAACTGTAGAGAAAGCAGCTAACCCCAGCCAGGACTTCAGCTGGGCTTTTTCTAGACTGAAAGAATTTTTAAGCCTTTTAAATACCTCAGGTTTTTTACAATACATCCATCTCTGGTTTTAAAACCCCATCACCATAGTATAGCCTATCAATGTCTGACAGCTGTGACCAGGTAAGAATTACCATGTCTTGAACAGAATTTATGAAACCACAAATTACCTTTTACCTATTTAAAATTAATACAACACTGGTGGTTTTAGACTAATACAAAGGAACCACAGTACCTTTTTCATTTAACATTCAACTTGTGACTGATATAATTTTTTAATGTACACCCCCCCAAATGTTTGGAATGAATATATACTTTGCATTAAAAAAATTATAAAAACCAATAGGCAAGAATAGCACGTTAAAATGTATTTTACGTGTTTTTCTTAGGCTCAGTTGGCCATATGTTAAAATAAACTTCAGCAATGGCAACAATTCTTGTTTGAGATTGTGTCTTAATAAAATAGTATGTGGGTGGTAAATACAAGCAGATACATTTCTGCACAGGATTTGGGATTCAGATATTTTACGTGACGCTTATCACGGTCCCATTCCCACTGGAGCCAGCAGAACCTCTCCAGGGGGTCAGTGGGCTGTACTGTTGCAAGAGTGCATCCTGTCTTGCAGAGCTGCACCCCTGAGTGCATCATAGAGCTCCTGCATTTCCTAAAATATTGGTAGGTGTGGTACTGGGACAGCCCTGCAGGGCTTGGTACCTGAAACAGGCTGTCGCACACAGGAGCTGGAGGCAGGTACTGGGAGCATCCGACCCCGTTCTCTGGGATGATGTGGCCCACAGTTGGAATGGGAAGGATGCCAGGTAGGCTGAGTAATAATTGTGTTTTCACCTGACACTGTTGTAGCAAAGTGCAACGCAGCAGTAAATGAACAGCTAAGTCTGAATTAAAGACAGACAGTGAGTGGTGTCCCGGTGTCACTGTCACAAGGCTAAGGGCTGGGAAGAGGACTGGCTCTACCTGAGGTCAGTTTGGGATGTGTGCCCTCACCTCCTGTGGTGTCCTGGCCCTTCTGGCTCCCACCTCTGTGGCAGACCCATCCCTGTGTTATTTATCTTCACTGCTGATCATTTACTTAACTTTGCATTTATTCAGGGTTTAACTCTGCAGCCTGTTTTAATTGGTGGGGCTGTGGCGTTGTTGTGCTAAACTCGAGACAGATGGTGCTTGAACAGGGACCACACACAGAGACCACAGAAATGGTGCTGGCCAGGCCAGCCAAGCAGGGTCCTGTGTGGATACCAGTGGGTGGGAACCAGCACAGAGTCCAGGATGCTTTGCTGAGCTGTCCAAAGCACGAGGTTGCGAGAAGCAGAGGGAAGGGGCCATCCTGGATACAAGGGGTAGCATCGCCTCTCCAGCTCACCCATCTCTGTTTTTCTTGAAGTACAGGTTTTTTTGTAGAAGAGTAGTGGAGAGTTTGCCAGGCCCAACTGCATCACCTTGGTGGGGAGCCTGTCACAAAAAAAGCCTGTTTTTTCTGGAAGGAGCGGGTGGAAAGGCCCTTCAGTGTGATGGCTGGAGTGCTCCCTGCCCCTTGCAGGCAGCATGGGGAGAGAGGACAGAGCCAGGCAAAGGCTTTCTAGTGAGGCCACCTAATGCCTCATTATTGAGCTCTGTGGCTGGACATCATTAGCTCAGTGCACCAGTTGCCATGGTGTCTGGCACACATTGGCATGAGTGCTGGGATAACACTGCCCAAATGCTCAGACAGTTTGTTTCATCTCTTGGGAGGCAGGAGAAAGGAGATGTCCCCTAAAAGACCCTTACAGAGTCTGTGGCTCCTCAGCATGAGCTGGGAGTTGTGGAGGGTGAGGAAGCCTGGGAGGGGACACAGATGATTCTCTACCAAGAGATCTCAAAACTTGAGCTCTACTGAGGGGGGATCTTATCACTCTACAACTATCAGAATGGTGGGTGTAGCCAGGTGTGGGTCAGTCTGTGCTCCAAGGTAACAAGCAAAAGGACAAGAAAAAATGGCCTTAAGCTTCACTAGGGGAGGTTTAGATTGGACAGTAGGAAGTAATACTTCACTGAAAGGGTTGCCAAGCACTAGAATTGGCTGCCCAGGGAGGTGGTTGAGTCACCATTCCTAGTATTTAAAAGACATGTAGATGTGGCACTCAGGGACATGGTTTAGTGGTGGGCTTGTCAGTGCTGGGTTAATGGCTGGATGGGATGTTTTTAGAGGTCTTTTCTGACCTAAAGAATTCTAGGTTCTATAAGCTTGCTCTCTCCTCAAGAGAATTACAAGGTCTTTAGGGTAGAGATTGCCACCCTGGGCACACGTTTGTGTGGTGCCTGATTTGCAGCTTCTCCTAAGGTGTCAGTGCCCACACTTCAGCCTGTGCACCAGCTGTTGGAGATGTAGGGCAGAGCATCCTGAGGAGATGGTCTTGTAATCAAAAATATGTCTTGGTGACCCCAGACTATGAGTGAGAGGCCATGATTCACAGGAGCCCTCTGATAAGATTAGAGATTTATTCACTTGAATCTCTTGAGACCTCCAAAGAAGGAAGAAGCCACTGGTGAGCAGACATTTTCTCTCTTGTCCAGTCCTGCAGGCAGGCAGTAAAGCTGGTGGTCAGTAGTTTTGTGAGCTGCCAGGAGAGCTAAAAAAATGTGCTATGTTGAAGTGCAGGGTTTGTGCAAAGGCTTTCTTGTCTCCCACGTGGAAATTGGTTTGCAAGTAGAAACAAGGAACCTGGGAACAGTTCTGCAGTTAGAAGCTCATCTGTGACTCTGGTGGGATAAAGCACCTTCACACCTTCCTTGGAGTAAATGCAAAGTAACAAATGCTGGGATCCTGACAGCTGGATTAAGGGTGATTACCATAGGATTTCAAGAGTATTAACATGACAGTAAAATCAAAAAGAGGCCCTGAGAAACAGTAAGAAGTACAACAGGAGACTCATCCTGTCCATCTTCCAAATGGCTGAGTGCTTGGTGTGATCCAGTCAGAGGGGCTTGGGAGACAGGAGCAGATCCAGGGCTGTAAACCTTGGATACATGGCTCTATGGGAAAGGCAGAATCAGATGTCTCTGGGTGTAATTCACCCAGTACAAAATAAAACACGATCCTGGTTTGTTGGTTGTGCTGCAGCCAGGGTGCTATTATGTGCATTTTTATGAGGCATTTTATCTAGAAGTGCTTTTTCTCTCGAGGACCCTTTAAATTGATTTTCCACATCAACTTATTTTTATAATTGCATCGTGTTTACTGATTCTGGCTCATGAACTTAGAACATCTGAATGCTGTAACTGCAAGGCAGCCAGCCTTTCTGGGGAGACTGCATTGGATAAATACAGTACAGAGGAACAGATAGAGTCAATTAATTAGCTTTCACCCAGCCTCAGTAACAAAGCGACTCACAGGTTGTTTATCCAGGGAGTTGCACCTTCCTCTGGGCTCTGCCGAGGGGCAGGTAGAGGAGAGGTTACCTCATTTGAGTTGGCCACAAGTCTGCTGGTGCAAGATGAAAAGCAGCAAAGTGGAGCCCATGTTCAAAGCTGAAGTCTGAAATCTCTAAATAGGAAATGGAAATAAACAGGAATAGGAAAAAGAAGAAAGCTCTATTGAAATATTTGATCGCTGAAGTAACACAGATGAAAAGTGAGTTTGGAGTCATTAGTGAAGTAAACAAGGATTAGACAGGATTTGAAATAATTTGACCTATGAATTTTTTTTTTTTTTTTGGTACCAAACTTGTGTCAGTTGCCTGATCAGTTATTCTACTGGGGAATATAATTTTTCATCACCTCAGCCACTGATCTGCAGCGCAAATCTATTGCCATAATATTTTAACTGTCATTTCACTCGACTACTCTTGTAGGGCTCCATCCAACTGTAGGGTAAAATTGTGCCACAAAGGAAAAAGCTGTCCTGATCTTGCCACAGTCTGACATTTCCATTTAGAAAAACATACCTTTTTAGAACCATTTGGGATTTGCAGAAAATGGATTTGCATTTTGGGGTGGCTTTGCCTGGCATGGCAAGGTGCTTGGATCTCCAACAGCTCCTTGATAGTAAGCTGGGGTTCCTTCTAATTTAATACCCCATCAAACCTTACACCATTTCTCAGGTTTTATGCCAAAATGTGGGTGCGAAGCTTCACAGGCCTCGTTTCCGGCAATGCACTTTGTGTCTGTCATTAATAAACAGTATTTACATAAGTAAGAGGGTGGAATATTGCTCACAGCCCTCATTTGGTGTAGAGTAGCTCTCCAGTGATAAACTGTTTATGTCGAAGAGGAAAATAATGTTTAAATGAAGCGGATAAGCAAATATGGCAAACAGATGTGAGAATGGAGTAGAAATCAAATTGTGGAGTTCTAATAGTAGGTAAAATAGTTGTCAGGCAGTTCGGTGTCCTGGTTCCTCTCTGCTACTAGTCCAGCATCCAGGGACAGGAGAATGTGGGGACCTGCACCACAGCAACCCAAGCAGCTTCTGGTGCGAATTTCAACCCATGGTGAACATTTCTTTAAAATCACTGACGAGCAGCAAATTTTTCAACAGCTTTGGGAACAACATGTCAGTGGCAACAAAGCGAGTTTTTAATAACGTTTACAGAGGAGTGGAGAACAGCATTTTTCTCCTAGGATCAGTTGCTCTAACACACAAGTTTGTACTGGGATGCTTTGCTAATGCGATTTATTACCAGCCTCATTATTATATGGCCTTTCTAAATGATTTTTTATTAATTCCAAGTGTTTGTTTGGTCCCTTTCAAATAGCAAAGGAAAGAGCTAAGTCTGACAGTTTGATAGTTCGATGTATTTATTGAGATCTGTGTACTCTGGTTATCACTCCCTCCAGCTTCACAATGGGTTTGTTTACCCTGAATAGGGGTTTATGTACTACATATGGAAGTACTATAAAAATTAAAACAACTTTACATTTGTTTTCGTTGTTGTCTGAGCTCCAGCCTCACAATCAATCCCAGCCATCCAGAGCTGGGAGAATTTGATGGGGCAAAAACAAGGTGTGGCAATTCTCTTCTAAGGTAGAAAAAAGGTAGAAAGCTTTGTTCTGTGTTGATAAAATACCTTATGCTCAAAAAGGAAATCTAGGTATAAAGGAGGTGTAGATTAAAGGAAAGCTGTCATAAAGTCTCCTTGGGAAAATGGAAGCAATATATATTTCTGCTATAGACATGCTATATGTGTAGATACTATTCTTTTTATTCTGTTTTATTTAAAAAGAGGTCTTTGCATCTCTGTTTATGAGTGGTGTGGTCCCATCTGGAAACCATTCTTTCAGACATACGTCCTAGACAATAGATCACTATTCTGTTGTTTAATATGAGCCTGGTTCCCCCGAGCATTTGGTATATCCAGGCACTGGATGTATTTCTTATCATCTATATTGCTTCATTAATACTGCACAGACTGACCCTGGAGCTGTGCAGCCGCTTTTGTGGCTCTTGCAGCCAAATAAGAGCTTGTGCCAAGGAACTGAGGTCTCAAAACTGGGCATGCAATGTGCTTATGGAGCCGTTAACCACCATCGCCTAATTAAAGTTGGACTCCCATTTTCTAACCCTCTGACCCAACAGATTGCTGGAGGTTTTTGTTTTGCTGGGTTTTTTCTTTAAAAATAAAATAAATTCAAAATAAGCCTCAGATTTAAGTCTGAAGAAAAATGTATTTTTGTGATGGCTGAAGATGCCTTTGCCAGCCTGCAGAGTCTCTGGGTGCTGGGCATGTAGAAGATGTACCTAGGAGGCAGCTGGATGGGGACCCTGAGTTTGAGTTGCTCATCTGGATCTTTTTTTTTTGCATCCATGGCACTACACAGATTTAGGTGAACTCAAAACAATTCTCCTTAATCTGGGAATTACTTCTTTTCAGATGTAATAAAAATGAGAACATTTTCTGCTGAAAGTGGATAGGAGAACATGGAAAGTTCCTAGTGCAGCTGATTGTGTAAAGGAACCCCACTCCCCCTTCAGAAAGAGAAAAGACAGGTCCATATGGAAGCAGTATTGGAGCTGGGAGGAGGGCAAAGGTGTGCATGGGATCAACATTGCTGAAATCCAGCAGGATTTGTTACTTCAGCAAAGAAGTGTTTGAGTCTTTCTCAGTGTTTGTCTGGGAAGAGAGATGCGCACCCAAGGAACCATAGAAACAACAAATAATAACTGCAGCACTAAGTGCCTTGCTCTAATCAAAAGCAGACTGTTGTGGTTATATTTGAGCACTGTCATTACAAGAAAATCTGTAATGAGTATTTTTTTTCATTTTTCATTTGCATCAAACAGATTCCCTGTATTAACATTAAGAGCCTTCCATGGAGCCCAGGGTATTTGCAAATTTGCTGGTGCTGCTTCAGTCTTGTGGGAAGATTTTTGGTTCTTGTTTAAATCACCCAAGACAGTTAATGCTGGGCAGATTGGAAGCATGAACCTCATGGAAAATAGCACTCGAGCTTTGCTCTCGATGAGTGGTCTATATCCTATTCCTTTGGAGACCCAGAGCACTGGTACATAAAATATGTCATATATATGCATATTGATGGAATGTGTTGTGGTTGTGGTGCCAAATGCCCAGAGAATCTGGGAAGGTAAAGATAGAGCATCCTTCTGCTATCAACAGGTGAGGCTTAGTTTTCCTCATCTGCTGAAACCCCGCTTGTAGGAAACTTTGAATTTTGATAGTTGATAATTGGGTTTTATTCATAGGGTAGTGGTCTTATTAATTGAAATGTAAGTTGCTAAAAGTAATATGGTTAATTTTCTTTCTGGATGGGGAGAAAATGTATTTCAAAGACTTGTGTTGACATTCAGTAAACAAATTCTGCTGTGGCATGAGTTTAGTTTGCAAACAAAAAGCATGTTTATGGTGAATGGAGTCTATGCCTACTTATTTGGCCTGAAAGTGTAGCTGAGGACTCGTAGGGAGATGTACATCCTTTTTCTCACCTTGCAGTTACCACAGTTACTGGTCACACCTGCCTGTGCTTCATGATGATTTCACCTCCATCTCCAGCAGCTACTCGAAAGCAAACTGTCCTCCAGTTTCAGCCTCTTCTCTCCCCAAGGTGTGAGCAGGGATCACGTGTGTTCCTGAGTCAGTTATCACACCTTGCTGGTGCGTTGCATGGATTTGCAAGCCCTAGCACTTCAGAGGTCATGGCTGAGGGTTTGGTGATGTGAGGTCAGTCAATATCTGAATTCTAGCCAGGACCTCTGAAAAAACCTTTAATTTTGGATCATCAAAAGTTTGAGAGCAGCCAGTGTGTTGAGGGGCTTCCCAGAGGAGTTGAACTGAGGAGAAGGTAGTGCCCTGGAGAAATTCCTCTTTTTATTTCTCAGTACAGGTATAATGTGGTGATCCAGACTGATTTGCTGTGGGTTAAAGCATGGAAGAACCAAGTTTACTTTCTTTGCCAGAGACCAGAGCATGCAGAGAGGATGTGATGTCCTCCAGCAAAGCACAACAATGAATGTTTAAGGGAACTTTACAAGTATTTTAATGACTTTTCCCAGCTGTGTTTGTCCATTTACTGATCTTAGTTATGTCTGATAGACCTGTAAAAGCAAGGACACTCAGTGAAACCATACCCGAGCAGCACGGGGCTGTCTAATAGGGAAGGACAGAGCAGCTCTGTGATTTCCAGAAACAGCATTGTAAAGCCAATTCAGGATTCTTTGGTTCCAGTTAAAATTTTGCATCCCAGCCAGTTGAGCACTGTGATCGCCCTGGGGAGAGAACAGGGCCCCAGGCTGGGTTGTGATGAACAGGGGCTTGAGTTACCTCTCAAGGGGTGTTTCTCCAATAAGTGTCCTCATAGGAGCAGGGCATGGCCATCTGCATCCTTGTCACATTTTGGTGGTGCATGAAAGGTTTCTTGTTTAGCTTTTTTCTTCTCTGTTTTGTTATTCTCCAGCCCCCCGTACTTGTTAACAAGACTGTTTCCACTTGATCATTTCCCAGAAAAGAGTCGTTAAAGCAAAATCTCTCCCTGTTTTGGTGGTGCTGTGCAATCACTCCATCTGCAAGGTCATCCCACATCAGCTCAGACATTGGGGCAACACCCTGGACCTATGCATTGTACAATTTTGTACATTATTAAACTGGAAATGAAATTTTTCCCTTTCGGGTCAAGATACACCTTATTTAATTCAGTGTTTAGTTTTCAAGGATGCAGAGAGCTCACAGAGTTTTGGGCTACTTGGATCTTGTGTCAGCTTTCGTTCTCTTTTGGCATCCAGATGTTAATTACGGATGAACTGAGCAGCGATGCTGATGAGCCCGTTCCCACCAGTAAATGCACATGAGGAATGAACGAGTGTCTTGGCTGGAGTGAGCACATGCTCCCGCTCTGTTTATGTGACTCCACGTACCTTTGAAATCAATGTGCAAATCCACATGTCACCATGATACATTCACAGTATATTGAGCGTATGTGTCTTGGGAGCTGGAAGTAACAGAATCAAAGTGTAATTCAGAGCCAGCCATTGTCAGTCCAACTTCATTTATCATCACCATTGTCCTTATCAATTGTGATTCTGACTATGGGCTGCTGTTGGGTAGATGATGGCTGTTTTGTGGATGGTGCTGTTTGTGCCTTTGGTTGCAGCGCAGCCGTTTTGGCACAATAACACGAACGATGAAATTCCTTTTTCATAATATTATTTTTCTGCTGTTCATGTTTATGGTGTCTTGGAAGTAGAATGTAGTTTTGCACATGATTTTTTACATTGTGGAGAAGTGGTCCAAGAGTATTTGGTATTAACAAGATGTTTTTTAATGGGAAACATCTCTGTAGATACAGGCTCAAGTTTTCATAATTGCGTGTTCAGTAACTACCAGTTGTGTGCTCATTTAAGCAGATGCATCTCCACCCATTCCCTTCAGTGCGTGTTTAATAGCATGATTTGTTTGGTTGTGAGGCTTGGAGGATTTCAGTCAGCCCAGCTTGAAATAAGAAATAAGGGAATAATAAATTTTGCAGAAGTTGGTGCATGATCTGTTTAAGGTACAGGAATTACTAACTGTTTTTTCAGACGTGAGCACAGCCAAGGCTGTTACACACGACAGTGTCAGGCTGCAGTTGATTTCTTCCGCTGCCTCTTCCTGTGTGTGCAGACGTAGCCAAGGTCGAAGACGCAAACGATTACTCACCCAATCAATGCCCCTACCCCTTGGGGCACTTGACTGGATTAAGGGACCTTGCATGAACCCTTCTTTTTTTGTGATTAGTTGGTTGAAACATTGACTTGGTATCTTGTGCGCATTTAGTTTTGTAGCAGGCTACTAGTTTTTATACCATTCCCTGCTCTTGAAAAGATTTGCAAGGTGTTAACCATTCATCAGAGATTTATTATTGAATTCTGTGGTTGTTCGAAGTTCCCAGCAGCTGTTGGCCTTGAAACTTCCAGATACATATTGCAGAAACCATTCTCTTCTACAGTAATCATTATAGCAGGGACTGTCTTGGCCCCGACTGCTTTCCAACACCATCTATTACTGCCTGGGTTTGTGCATTGGTGCACAAGCGTTTTGCCACCTGCTGATATCTCAAATACTGTTTTGCACACAGGTGAGCAGAGTCCTTTAGAAATGCCTCTAGCACTTCTGTATTCATCTTAAGACATGAAAATTCAGTCTTTTCCTATACTGTCCTTATACATTATAGCCTTCTTTTGGGTTTTTGAAAGCCAGCTGTGCAATTCACATTTAGACTGTCAGTAAAGATGCCCGACACTTTTCCTGCAGTGGCTGTAGAGATTTGTTTTGAGTTTCTCTCTGGATTTCACAAGGTTTGATAAACATGCTCAGTCTATCATCCCTCCCTCTCTGTTTCCTGCAGTGATAATGGATTGTAGAAACCTTAATAAGCAAATTCAGGCCTATCCATCAAATAACCAAGTCGAAAGACATCGTGTCTCTCACTCAGCAAACAGATGCAAGATATTAGAGCTGCAAGTCACAGACCTGCGTGAATTTAATGGGGAAGTTCTCATCATTCCCAGGGCCTTTGCCTGGAGTTGTAAAATAAATTATCCTCATTAATTTTAATATTTCATGAAATCTCACAAAGTGATGGCATTCTGGGTAGATTAATACAAAAGCTATAAAATTCACATGTACCATATGTTATATGAGCACCAAATGGGATGCCTGGGATTCTTACCATCAATATCCTTTTAAATTTGGCTTCAGCAGTGAATCATGACATACTCGTCCCTGATGAGAACCTTGATAGTGTGAGTGGCATTACTTCAGTGGGCATGTGCTCTGTGCAATTGGTTATATGACTAGAATTATGAAAAAACACCATACATGGTGTTTGCTGGCTGTGTCAGCTGTGCAAGGTCTGTGTGGTGGCACGATACCACTGGCATCAGGCTGATGTGGGGTGAAGTCTCATTCACCCTGGGTTAAATAGCTGAGCTCACTTGGCCTGTGGGTGCCTTGGTGCAGACCTAAGCTCTTTGACAGCTCCCTTCCACACTAATGAGCCAGCTCAGGTTTCTGCATTAAATCCACCCATACTGTTTTCTCTTCCTGCTACCAGCCTCCCCAGGCTGCTCACATTTAAACAGCCCTGGCTCTAAGCAGATGAGAGTGTATCCTCTCTTGGTTCTCCTGGCTCTAAAGTTAATTTGGGAAGTGTTCTACCCAGTTGGCATTATCAGGTGCTGTTTGTAAACTTACGATATTGTATACAACTATATTTCAGATATTCTTCCAGAATCTCTCCAAAGCCTTTAGAAAGGGGTCTGCCAGCTGAGTTTGGGGGTTTTTATAATTGTTACTTTTTATTTCTTCCTTGAAAAGCCTACCAGCATCAAGGCTGTGCTGTGCCAGCATAATCATGAGCTTGCTAGCTGGCTTCGCATTTTGCTTTGCCTCTCCTCGGATGGTACGTCTCTTCATTTATCTCAGACCTTTGCATCACTTCTTAGGCCTCAGCCTGTCTCAGAGTAGTTTTTGGAAGGGGGATGCTGTGAGGAGCCTGGGCTCCCCTGCCATGCCAGGCTCCTCTGCAGTGCCTGCATCCTGCTGCAGTAGATCCTGGGTCCCCATGCTGGTGTTTGCCCTAGTGAGGCAGCCTCACTTATTTCTGCCACTTATTTCTGCCACTGACAGCAAAACAGTGGTGTGGCTTGGTTGTGTTCACTTGCTGAGGAGTTAAATCCATCCCCAGATGTGGATCTGGGATCCACCCTGGACAGGGATGTTTTGATTATAATTATCTTAATGCACTTTTAACCTGGAGGTTATTCTGCAGCTTGAAGAATGGTTTTAAAAATCCTGTGCCGCGGGCTTTTCTGTGTGCTGGGTTTTAGTAGCATTAATGAGAAGCACAAAACTGTGTATTTTTCTTTCTCTGTTTGGTGATATTTAACCTAACAGTCTAATGTGCTTAAAATATCCCTTGTTCTTTCTAAGGCGCCAATACAGTTTATTTCTTAAATAGTCAGTTTTCAGTTTTTTAGGTTGCTGCTTTTTCTCTAAGAAACAGGTCTTGTGCTGCAAAAAAAAAAATAAAAATCCAGATATAGTTATTACTTTGGAAAGATGGGATTAGTTAGCAACATACTTATGGTTTTGTAGAAATAAGCCCACAAGGTGTGAGTCGTTAGCCTAGTGGAAGTGTAATTGCTGTTAGACAGTATTTTGTACCCCTTGCATGCTGATTTCATAGCACTGTAGATGCCCAGGGATTGTCTAAGCAGAGCCCAAGCACTGGCTGCTGCATACATCCAAGAGGAAATCAAGCCCAGCACTCTGGATTGGCACTGTGAGCTTACGGCCTGTCTCTTGGATACCTCTTGAGAGAAAAGTCAAAGGTCCCCAAAAGACATCTAATCAAGGCAATCCAGGAGCAATTAAAAGCCTGCAGGTGTCTGTGCTGCAGAGTGGGTGCAGGCATTGATGAGTAAAGCATTAAGAAGCAAACAGGAGAAAAGCATTGGGACTGAGGTTCAAAATAGAAAACGTGTTAAGTGTATGGTTGAGAGCATCCCCTCCCGCTGCCAAACATGCCTGATCCCTGTACAGCCATTCACTGCCTCCTGGCTGGGGGGAAAGAGATGAGAGACCAGTGCTGGGAGGTGAGTGGGCACCCCACAGTGCCATCAGTGGGGAATGAGCCTTGTCTAGGATCTCCTCATCCGCCCAGGAATCCTCATTCCCTGAGAATCCTCATCTCCTGGGCATCTTGTCTAGCCAGAGGCTGCCCCAGCAGTGGTCCTCTTCTCTCCAAGCTGCTTTTATCCCCTTTTTGTTCTGAGATGAGAAGGCAGGAGGAAAAGACAGGGAGGGCAAAGGCAGGGTTAAGCTTTGTGGTGGTGCTGCCATGTTGCTGGTGCAGGGCATCTCCCCAGGCCCCACAGCTTGCCCTGTGCTAGCAGGCAGCTCACTGGAGGGAACAGAGTCATCCTGAGGGCTGAGACACACGTTTTGCCTTTGCTGCATGACAGTGAGGTATCACTTTAAATAGGTTTTCTTGATGTAATTTCCACTCTTCACTATCCCTTTGGGATTTTGGCGTGTCTGAGGCAGGCAGAGCAGGTTTCCTAGGAGAGAGACAGTGAAGCACTGTGCCTGCTCACCCGTCTGTGTCCCCAGTGACATGTCACTGGCTGTCTTCAGCTCCAGGCGCAGTACTGTGACATCCTGCCCTGGTGTTATCCGCCTGCAGTGCTGGAAACCTCTTGAGGCTGAAAGAGTGTGAAGGAAAAAAAAAGATGCAGCTGTGAAAAGGGCACAGGGGTGTTACTGTGCCAAACCCACCAGGGCTGAGCAGGGGTGCAGCTGGAACCCTGGTACAGATCCCTGCTGTTGGGATGAAGATGTATTTTGGGGGTGTTGGGAGGAAACTCTCCAGCAAGTAGGAAGGAGAGGAGGAGGGGAAGGAGGAGAAGAAGCCATCTGTGGGTCAGGCAGCCTTGGCCACCCCAGAGTTGTTAGTTTGTCATCCTTCCCCCCGTCCAGAGACAGTGGTTTGGGTTTTCTGGTGGTATTACTGGCTGTTCCCAGCTAGCAAGGGCATTTGAGGGTTAATCTGAGCATCTTTCCACTTGTTCAGCAGAAGGACAGCAAGTCCTAGCAGCGTTTTGTTTTTTATTATCAGTTGGCCAGTACAAAAAAAAGCAATGTCAGAAAAAACATCTTCCAGTGACAATATGATTAATTCCTTCTTAAGGAAAATAAAAAAAAAAGAGTCAGGGTTTTTTTCCCCTTTTTTTGCCATTACCTAGAGATGGTCTGACAGTAAAGAACCCATGATTAATTGCACCAAAAGAAATATAATAGACACCTTTTCTTGGCACCATCTGAATTTTGTATGATTTTGCTGTTATCTCGTTGGCTCAATGCAGAAAAATTATCTCTGAGGCTGCTGTAAGGGATGTTAACTTCCTTTTCCTTATTACAGATTGATCTTTGATACCTGCTTTTCTCCAGGAGCTCTTTTATTCCCACAAGTGATACAAACCTTCTGCTATTTTCCATATATTGCACTTAAGTAGTTCAATACCTTTGGAAACCCATATGGGAACATTTAATAAAGACTTGATGATTGCCATATTTCGAAGGTTATATGATATGAGAAATCATGTATTATTTTATTAGCTGAATATATCTGTGCTGTTGATTTCAGATAAACTAATATTTTTCTAATAAGGCAAAGAAATTATACCTTCTTTGTGTTGTTTATGTCCTCTAGAGTGTGAATATTTTTCCATCTGTGGTTTCCAGTTAAGTGGATTTTCAATCTCTCTGAAATTTCTGCTCAAGTCCCAGCAATATTTGCTTAAGAGTAATCAGAGTATTACCCAAATCTCTGTTCAAAGCAACAGTGACCTTACCAGTGGTAAGCAATAATTGGATTATTTTCAGAGATGTAGGAAGATTCACTGTAATAACAAAAGAAGAAATACCAAATGATAACACCACTTGTCTGCAGCACTGTAAGCTGCGGCACTTTCCATAGGATAGTTTTAATAGCTTAGCATATTATGAATACTGAGTGAGAAAGGCAGAGTCTGCGGGAATAGATGCTCTCTTGCTGTTTGAGGTAATGCATATACTTATGGGGGATGGTGTGGTTCTTTTATCATAGAATGATAAAGGTTGGAAAGGACCTCTGAGATCACAGACTCCAACCATTAACGCAGCACTGCCAAGTTCAGCACTAAACCATATCCCCAGGTGCCATATCCACATGCCTTTTTGTTGATTATTATTGTTATTATTATTATTACTAAAGTACTTTTGTCAGGATGTATAAAACTTGCACCCAGGGCAGTGCTCACCTGCCTGCAAGATGAGTTTCAGCGAGCACTGGCCTCATTTTGGTGGTGCAGACAAAGGCACAGCCCAAAACATCCTGCCTTGGTGGCATGGGGCAGCTGTGGCTGTGACACTTATGTGTCCTGGGTCCAAGACAGCTTGGCCCTGGGGTGCAGGAGCAGCATCCCCATGCAGGACCAGGGAAAGGCCAGTGGGGTTTCCTCCAGAGGGGCTGAGCTGCTGCGAAGACAAACTGGAAGGCATTTGGAAGAGCAAATCCATACCAGCCCAGTGTTGGATGAGCCTGATTGCCTCTCTCTGCTTTTAATTGTAATGAATTATCTGGCTCAGCACGGCAGGGTGCCGAGACTCTTGGCTGAAACTTGTGTAATTCACGTAAGTGTTTACACAAAAGCCAAGTAAATGTTAAGCTTCCTACAGATTCCAATATACATGAAGCCTTGTTTGTATTCAGTTTGGGAGACTGGTGGAAGCAAGGCAGCCCATATGGCTGTGCCTTGGAGCAGAGAACGTCACACATGGACGGGTCTCCTGTGGCACTTAGGGACATGGTTTAGTGGTGGACTTGGCAGTACTACTTAATGGGTGGGCTCAATAACCTTAGAGGACTTTTCCAGCCTAAATGGTTCTATGTTTCTATGAATTGCACATGTTAAAAATAAAAATTTTGACCTTTAACTTCCCCTGGAGTGGGTTTTGCACTGACCTGTCTGGTTACCTCCAAAAAAAAAAAAAAGAATTCTGTATAATTTTGGTTTATTAAGAGAAGTTCAAGGGCATAGGGGAGTTTTTGCTGCTTGAAACTAAAAAAAGAGACTTGTGCCATTGAGGCTACCAGTGTCCTTTGAAGTCTCCCATGTGCCCACATCATGCTTCTAATTACTGCAAATGAGCCTTCTGCAGCCCAGGCTGCTGTGTAATTCTAACCAAGGCTGCTCGCCAGATGGGATCCCTCCCAGGCAAGACCTTGTCAATGTCTGTCCCCACGACAGTGGCAGGGAACACATCACACGAGTGGGACAAGATGTTGGTCCTGACCGGTGATGGCACCTGGTTGTGGAGCAGAGTTCCCTGAGCCTGGCTGTGCCCTGGTGCACTGAGAGATGACCCTTGGCCCTAACACAGGGTCTGGCCATACAGAGCACCAGGTCTCTTGGCTTCCCCTTGACCTGAGAGGAGCTGAAATTTGGGATGCTACATGTCAGCCAAGCCCTTGTTGTCCTGATGGGGCCAGGTTTGCTTTGAAATAGCAAAACAAACCAGGCAGTTAGATATTTTGCATTAAAACAATTCCCTGGGCACAGCCCAGTCAAGAGATCTCTATACCTGGATGTAATTTATTTTTAGAAAGCACATTTAGGCGCATAATGACCTCATTACCATACCGGTTGCAGCCCTGCCTGTTTAAGAGTATTTAATTGTTTTCATTCCCTGTGCACAGCCGTTTTAGTGCATAGGGCAGAAGCAGGAGAGGAAGAGAGGTTGTGTGACTGGAAACAATAAGGATACCGGGGCAGAAAGCAAAGTGCTTGTCTTGAAGCATCCCTGTAAGATTCCCTCCCTAAAACATCCCGATACTCAAGGAACCTGCAGTGTTTTGGAGCCCTTTCCTCCAGAGAGGAGAGGCAGCTACTCCCATTGCTTCCTGAGGAGCCACAATTTTTCTCTCTCTTAGGTCTTTCTGTTGAAATGAAATTGTTTGAAAGGCAACCCAAGTTTCCCTTCATCAGACATCTGGAAGCTGGGGATTGAGGAAAGGGATTGAGACAGTATGCACACTGCCCCTTCCTAGCTGCTCCCCAGGGATTTCTCTTGTGCCTGCTTGCCTCCTCACTGCTCCTGTGCAAGAAAGAATGTATAAAAACAGGTAAAAAAGAGAGGAAAGGAGGGGGGAAAAAAATGAGACTTATATTTCTCTGGCAATGGTTTTCTAAGGAGCCCTGATTATTCAGCAGTAGTGGAAAAAACTACAGAAGATGTAAATAATCTTCAGGATTAGGTTAAAGCCAAGCTTCAGTCATTTTCCTGAAGAAAAAAAATGCATGAGGCCTGTTCACTTAATAACGATCAACCAGAATTTCTCTAGGGCTTCTTATATTTTCATGAAAAGGATCAGTTGTCTTGAAGAGAAATGGTAATTCTGGTATCTACAAATACCCTTTGGTTGGGAAGCATGTGCTTCAGGTTGGTGTACTTCTGTGACTGAGCTTTTTCTTCCTGTTTTCTTTTTATGATACTAATGTACATTCACATCCATGGTTACACACTAAAATGATCAAAAGAAAAGAGTTAGTTTATCATGAAATGGGAAACCAGGGCTGTACTTTGCGGTGTAGGCTATATTGAGATAAAAACATGACATGATTTTTAGCTTTCCCTGTGTTTATGTTTGGTGCCAGAGGTACTCGAGCGATTTTGCGAAGTGTGTATACATTGCAGTCAGGTTTTCCAAAAAAATCACAGTATCTTTTAAAATGTATGCAAGATCTTGCTTACCCTGCTGGGCTTAATTTTAGACTATTGAGTTTATCGTTCAAGGAGGAAAAAAAATGGGTTTGTTGTGTACTGTATTTAATCAAGTGCAGCAAAAAACTTTCACAGGCATCGTTCATCTTCACAAGCCAATTTTTGTTTCCATTTTAGCTGTAGAAAAATCCTGCCCCAGTAAAATGAACTCATTTATTGTGCAGATCTGATGGCACCAAGATTACAGCTGCTGGCAGGTATTGGCTGGTTTATGGGGACACTCCCCATATGGATTTTTGGTTTTATGGGATTTCAATGTTGAGAACTGTGTGTTTAATCACTGTGGAATTGCCAGGAGCCAAGGATTTAGGGATACTTGGAAATAAGGGAAAGTGCATGGTGTTCCCATTGCAGCTTCCAAAATGTGAGATGTGCTGCAGAAGGCTGAGGCTGCTGGATTTCCAGCAACTGGTAGGGTTTAGGATGCTCATATGTCCTTAGGCAGCTTTTATCCTTCGCATCCATCCACCCTGTTGGGAAGCCCATCCATGGTGAAGGTGAGAGATGCTCATCTCTTTCATGGTGACCCTGTGTGTCATCAAGCAGTTGCTGGCACCAGGTGTGGAAGAGGTCTGTGCTCCTTCTCCACTCACCTCCTGTTCCATTCCTCAGACTCCAGGTGTTTCCATGGAGCACAATGCCCAAGGTGAAAAAGGGAAATGTCCACCATAACTCGTGGCAAGTAACCACTCAGTCTAGCAACATGTGTGTCTCCTCTGCGTGGGGCACAGCCAAGATGATACTCCCAGCAGACAAGGCTGGAGCCCAAGTATCTGCTGTAGGGAAGCCTGTGGACTGCAACTACTGAACATTTTAGTCCTTAATGAAGACCTGGTGAAATGTCATGATTCACCAGTCTGGGCTTTGGTGGCCTTTGGGTAGTTCAGAACATGCTTTGGCTGTGGCAGTGGTCGCATGTGCAGGGAGCCAGTGAGGTGCCTGGCTGGCAACAGGCATCCTCACTTGTGTGAATTTTGGGCAGACAGGCATGAAAATGCATGTCCTAGAAGTGGTGTTAGTAAAAATACTTGGCTTTGTATCAGACAGCCCTTTGCATGAGGAGGTGCTCTGAGTTATTGGTGCAGGAGCCCATCAAGGTGGGACAGTGGAGCTCACATTGCTTGGGAACAAATCCCAATCATCACCACCCAAAGACCTCTCCAAGATTGTTTCCATCACCCTTAATTCAGGAAACAGTTTCTGTCACTCTGGGCTCAGCCACAGGCAAAGAACTGGATGAGGGAGAAAGAAGTAATGTGTCCTAAGCTGCAGGAAGGGGAGTGATGATATTTTTCATAATTTGAAGCGTTAAAACCATAATCTTTCAGTTCTGTGTCGGAGCATCTTGGCTGTCTCATATTTTCATGGGCTTCTACAGCAATATATTCTTCTTCAGGTTCACACATGGCAGGAGTGATGGCTTGTGAGCTATTCTGGCCATACAAAAGAAAAAAATAAAAAATAAAAGGCCGGGAAGGGGGCAGGGAGGGGATGTGATGCCAAGTGGAACAGCTCTGTCTTACCCGCCTCGAAGAGAAATCATCGAGCTCTGAAAGAGACAGACTCCATCGCGCAGATTAATGTGCAGTGTTTGAAAGCAGCCAAGAACATTTTATACACACTCGGCAAGACTGGAAGGAGCTGGGTGGCTCATCTCTGCAGAAGCCATTCCTTTCCCTAAGAGGGCATTTAAAAAAAAAAATAAAAAGGAGAGTACAAAGGTCTCCAGGAGCACTCAGCTGCTCAGGCAGTTTAATTGGCTGAATGTAGAGCTTTACAGTTGGGATTAATATGGATATTTCCTAATAATGTGTCACCTTGTCAGGAGTTTCAGGGTCAGGACTGCAAGGCTTCACGGTGCTTGCAATGAGAGTTCTTGCCTTTCTTTCTGTTTTTTTTTTATTACAATAGCTCCCAATAGTGCATATTGAAAGGAAGATGTTAAGTTGGTTTCTTCATTTTTTCCCTGTGTAACCAGTGAAAAAAGCAGAAAGATGAGGGGAGGAATGGTCTGCAGAGCTTGGCAGTGATGGCTGCATCGTGGGTTGGCCCACGGGTCCACACTGGCATTGACCTGAGCACCAGGATGTGCAGTGTATCAATGTAAACATGGTGAGCTCAAACCTAAGCAAATCCCACCAGAAAGCAAATAGAAGAAGTGATTTAGCAGTGCTCAATATGGCTTAAAAGGACCTGAGACCATTAGCATTTTTACAAGCATTTTTCGACTGGTGTTACTGCCTTTTATCTCTGTAGGTCTCCTCTAAGTGACCACCAGCACAGGGATGCCTGCAGGGAGGAGGCTGATCTCCTGTGCCCTGGTCCCAGGCAGCCGAAGGATGTCTGTTGTCATTGTTGAGGGTTATTTTGCTGCTTCTGTTTTTCTCCTTTTTTCCTTCTTTTTCTTACCTTCCCCCCCTCTCTCCCCCCCGATAATTTCAGAGGGGGTTCTGGGAAGCCCACCTCCTTGATCAGCACACGTAATTGCCACCAGCCCTAACGGGATACACTCAGAAGATGGTTTCTCTAATTTCCCTGTGCTCCTGCCTGCCCTTGCCCCTCTCCAGGAATGATTGCCTCCACAGCTTTATAATCAACATCTCACCCAGCACAGAGAGGTTCCTGTGCCTGGAGCCACCACAGAGTGATGAGGCTGAAGCTTTCCCCACTCTCTATAAAGCCATTAGCAGCACAACAGTGAGCAGCAAGCGTGGAGCTGATAAAAGTCTCAGTGAGGCATTTGCTCCTGTAACGATTGCCTTTTATGCATAGATAATTTTGATAGAGTTGGACTTCCGAAGCCCACTGTCATCTGGGTGGAGTGAGCTGACCTGTTAATCGTAAGAGGAATTAATGGGAATTACAGCTGGTGGAGGCCCCCTCTCTGAAGAGCTGGATCAGGGCATAGCACTGGAGGGGAATTTAAAAATGAAGCAGCGTGTGTTGTCCTTAGAGCTGCAGATAAAGTGGCAGTGAGTCTGTTCCCAGAGGAAAAGGGAGGTGTGGAGGAGATAAACTCCTGCAGCACAAACACCAGATTAACAGCCTAATTCTGAGGAGTGTGAGCACAAGTGCATTTTCATTGCCTCCACTTGGTAATTAACAGAGACGTTTAATGTAACCAAGAGGGAGATCAGAGCCACCAGGATTTGCAGCCTTTCTGGTGTCTGTATCCAAAGAAGAGTTGTTTGAGATGCTTCTGTGTTAGCTCTCTTGATGGTGCTCCTGTGGAGTAAATCAGTTTGGCACCATTGACTTTAAGTGAGCTGAAATTAAAGGATCTCTGCTGATGCTTCACCCCACCTGAGGTCCTGACTTTCTCCAGATATTACCAAACAGCTACTAGATACTTCACCAAGCATTTTCTCCAAGTTTTCTTTTCAGGATGAGTTTCCTTTAAAATGCCATATATCCATGCAGCCTGCAGAGATTAAAAGAATAGCTTATCTCATCCATACAAAAGACAGATAAAGTTTTTAAATACGCTTTATGTTGGTGGTTTTAAAAGGAAGGGTTGATTGCCTGGTCTTAAATATCCAAAATGTGATCCCTGCATGCTTGAACATTTGTACACAAGAGCTCTCTGATGAGTAGAGAGGCTGCTCAGACAGACAGTCGTTAGGAATTTATCAAGAATAACACAGAAAGTTGCATTGAAATGCTGTTATAATTGTGCATTCCAAATGCATATATCCAGGATGTGGAGGAAAGGACAGCAATTAGTCACTCCTGTTAATAATGAGCATGGTGCTCGGAAGGGAGAAATGATTACAGAATGAGTTGTTTTTTCTGTAACAGTAAAAGGAAGGTAAATGGCATTTGGTCATTCCATGTGTGCACTTCAGAGTTTTTAAAGTCTATGTACCAGTTTGGGGACTAATTGATAGGGAGGAAGGGCAGGTTTTATGGAGAACTAGCTGCAGGCTTGTATTTTGGGAAATGTGATGAGGTTGTTCTCTTCCAGGGCAGCTGGAGAGAGAAGCTCTGCGTGAAGGTGATGTCCTTGCCCAGCACAGGCACTGGTGGGATCATGAGCACCCCCATGCTGTGCCATCCAGTGGGGGAGTTTTTCTGTCCACATTGGCTCCCTCCAGCAGTGGTGGGATTTCCCATTTCCCCACTGAACAGCGTGTGGGGAACAGCACAGCCAGAGAGGGGGGCCTGGTCTGCAAGGAAGGGGCTATTTCATGAGCAGCTGAATGGGTATCTGGAGCTGAGTGTCCTGGGTAGCAGCAATGATGTTGTGGGATGGTGCTTTCCTGTGGCAGAGTCCAGCAGTGCAGATTGGGACCCAAAACCAACAGCCTGAGTATGTTGTAAAGGCCACATGGACATGACCTTTACCTGAAGTTCTATTATACGGTTGCAAATGAGGGTGTGAAAGTCCCCATGCAGATTCATGTTTGGGAAAGGGGGAGCACCTCTCCTAAATAATTAATTTCGGGGCCTTCAGGATGTCATTTAAGGATTTAAGACCAGGAAAGAAAGTACATTATGCTGCTCTCTGCTGATGCTGTCTCTGGCTTGGCTGAGGTTGGCACCAGGGAGCACATGGGTGGCTCTAGCTCTGTGTTTGTTACAGGAAAACTCAAAAGGTCTCTGCTGTCCTGTGTCTAGAAATGAGGTGCTCCTGCTCACCTACTGAACAACCCAGAGAAAATAACGGAACAAGGAAAGCTCAGACTTGCAGGGGAGTGTGGGGAGAATATATTTTGGGTATTCTGTCAGTCAGCTTGACACTAATTGGTTGCAGTAAGTAATCGTTCTCCATGTAAATTAGACTCCAATTTCCTCTGTAGTCTGTCTGTTTGCTGTGTGGGCTTCGGTCTCTAATTAGGCTCTCACGTGGCAAACCTGGTTTGTAAGCTGCTTTTGTTCCTGGAGAGTCAGGCTCAGCCCTCCCTGAGGCTACCCGAGCTCTTCGAGCCCCACTCCCAAGTGGGATAGTTCTTAGATCAACACTGCCAAGTTCTAAATTCTTCTTCTAATGTATGTTTTGAATATTTCTGTATTTAAAACTTGCAGTGGTGGAGGGATTAGAATGCAAAGGGGCTTCTTGGACTTACAATGGGAATACCCTTCAAAAGCGCTTCCTCTGTGTTCCTTGAAGCCCTTCTTGCTCCTCCATGAATAGACCTCATTGAATTGCGAGCCTGTTCGAGGGCTGGGGCAGCTTGCCCACATCTGGATCCTGCTGCCTGTCCGCCGGGACACCTGGAGCGCAGACCACTCGCTCCCCCCTCGCTCGAGGAAGCTGTGTGTGCACATTCAGAGCTCACCCAGACGCCGGCCCACGCCCTGGAGCTGCTCCAGAGTTGCACATCTGTAACCGAGTGCAGGAATGTGCAGTTGCACGAAAGGCTTTTATCCGTGACTATCCGTTGTTTGCAGATGAAGGCAGGTTTCCAGGTCGCTGCCTGCAGCAGGCAGCTGCCCCTGGTGTAGCCCTTTGCTTTCTGAGCCACTGCCAACAGACCCAATGTAGCCTGAGTGCCAAAAGTGAGCAACATGGGCACGCATCTAGGTTTGTGTGTAGCAGAGAAAGATGTGTCTCTACAGTCGATGTCTGCACCAGACTGAAAAAAGAAGGCAAACCATATGTTTCGGCCAGTCAGGCTGTTTGCCAGCAGTGCTTTAGGATTCAGTAGTTACCTTTGTGAAATTCAGTATAACTTTAGGAACCATGTGCTGACCGTTTCTACAAACTTCCTCCATACGTGTTAGAATCCTGCTCCAGATGTGACAGTGGTACTGGTAGGCATTCTTAAAAATACTGGTTTTATTGGTATCCTGATATTTACCTTACTTTTGATACGGTGATACAAGCTGAGAGTTGCTGACTTTCTTCAGTGCTCCCACACAGCTGTGGTCCCCTCCAAGCAGGTAGATAAGAAACCTTTTGGGGGAGAAAGAGCTGAAGCAAATTGAGTGAGGGGTGGTTTTTTTTTTTTTGTTGTTGTTGCTTCTTTTCGTGTGATTTAAATACTGGCAAGGTAACTTTCTTTGCTTTCATACAGCTAGTCAAAACTGGAAGGGATGTTGGCTCTGCAAAGAGCTACATTTGGGTAAAGGGACAGGATTGGATCAGGGCTTAAGGTTTTCTCCAATAAGCTAAAACTGCGGTGGGCGTCACTCCGCCAGCCGGGGCAGTCGCCGGGGACCTGCCCTCCCCAGATGACCGCAGCCGCTGTCGGGGCGCAGGCAGCCCCCGAGCCCGGGCACTGCCATCGCCGGAGGATGCTCCCCTGTCCGTCCTGCCCGTCCTTCCCTCTGCCCGCATCCCTTACATGGGGGTTTTCCAGCGTGTGAATGCCTGTTTAGCCAGGGTAAGTAATCGCGCCCGATTTATAGCATCTGAAAGTATAAGCCGCTTTAATGCTGTACAAATGTTTGCATTAGGAAATGATTTTCTTTTTCAGCCCTGAGTCCTGCCTGCCTTTGCAAGCGCTGGTTCTGGCTGTGGGCAGAGCCCAGGGGCAGGCAGGGGCTGCCGGGGGCCAGGCACAGCCTTGCTACCCCGCTGGGAGCAGGGATGTGCCGTGTCCTCTGCTGATATCTGACCAAATATCTGGACACTACAAAACTTTTCCTTGATACAAACATGACTTCTGGTGCCAGCCTGAGCCGCTCCTGCTTTTTCACTCTGTTGAAAAACCTCTGAAGAGTAAAACCCTGCGAGAGGCTGGAGCTTATCTTCAGCTCTGGGTTTCCAAACGTGCCGTGTGCCTTCTCAGCTGTTGCAAAGAATTGCATGGAATGACTAAATGCGAATTTTGTACCTTTGGCAGCTGTGTTTAATACAGGATAAAGGGGTATTTTTAACTTTGGGATGTTGGCTTTCTTATGTCTTTGTTAGCATGAATTCAGGAGAAAAAGTCCAATTTTCTTTTAGGCAAAACAAAGGCTTCTTTTGAAGGAAACAAAGTCTTTTAAGTACTTAATCAACTTGCTGAATTCAATTGCTTTAGGATAATTTAGGAATTAAGCAGAAGGAGGCTGTGTTAGTAACAAACTGCGGTTTTAGTTGGGAACAAGGATTTATTCCTGCTGAAGAAGGTAGAGGAGCCCAGAGCCTGTGGGTGTCTGCTCTGAGCAGAGCTCCTGGGTATGTTTGCTGGGGGGGGGTTAACAGCGTCCTCTTTGCCTTTGTTTAGTCAGTGCAAATTATTTGTGTGCTTTAGGATTCCGTCTCTCTTTCAGCAGATGTTTTATCTGTGCAACTGGTAGAGTAATTAGAGAGGAGACGTGGCACTGGTGTGCAAACACCCCTTGGGGGTGGGTAGAGAAATCCCAGAGTCCATCCCGGGAGCAGCTGGCTGAGGAGCACAGTCAGCACAAAATGCCAAAAGTCAAATTCGTACGGCCCAATGTATTTGATTTTATTTCTGCAAAGAAGTTGTTCTCCCTGCTGCCAAAACCAGCCAGGGGCTGCATCCCAGGGCAGAAGACCCTGCTGCTGCTTATGGCGAATTTCTCTCAATGTGCAAATCATTCACTTGGGATTTTTGCGGTGGTGGCTGGAGATGATTAAATGTTCAGTCTGTGGGAAATTGCCAGGAGATTTGAGTGTTTTCCTCAGTGGCTTTGGCCCCAGCAGTGGGGTGACATGGGAAACTCCCCCCACATGGATTGGGCTGTCTGTAGGTTTTGAAGGCTCTGGTTGCACGGGCATGTTTTTGTTCTGATGCCATTTAAATAATGGCAGCAACATGCTGCTTCCTCTAATGATCTTGATTAAGTTATCGGTTATTTCCTTAATTAGCTACTTCATCTACTTACACCTTAAATGAGTCTATTTCTTTGCCCAGAGGAGGGGAAAAAAGTTCCTTTTTTTTTCTTTAAAAGGGATTTTTTTTTTTCCTCTCCAGAAAGGAGCTGTCATCTTAAGTCAGTAAGGGAGCTCAGGTGAGCTGGCTTCCTCAGTGCTGCTGCTTCAGGGTTCTGTGGGATGATCATGATTTTAGCATGGTGACAAGGAACCACACCGGCAGTGCTGGACCATCCTACCAGCCACCACCAGGTCCTTTCCCAGCAGAGAGGCTTCAAGGGGGATGGAAGTGAGCTGGTTGCAGAGGCTGAGCAAAACAGCACCATCACTTTACTCATGGAGGTGGTGATCTGTAGGTCCACCCAGCCCTTTGAGGCTGGCGGTGGAAATGTGCCGGTGTCTGCAGCTCTGACTCTGGGAGATGGATGTTGGTGCCTCCCGTGGGCTGGCTCTCCTGGCAGCAGCAAATTTGGTATGAGACAATACAGATGTGTGTTATTCTTGGCATCAGTGTTATGCAGACAAACGAAATAAGTTGAAGTGATGTTCTGGAAGCTCTGTTCATGTGGATTAACTGGGCTAAGGCTGGGGTGATGTCTCACGGCTAGTTCTGAAGGGGATAATGCATCTTTCAATCCCCAATGGCCTTTGAATTTCCCATGTATTAGCATATGGCAGTATGTTGACCATCCAGTGTCTCTCCACAACACTTCAAAAGCAGCTGGCACCAGTTCTTCACCAGTATTCCCCACACAACATTGTTTGCTGCCCTTTTTTCTGAATCTCAGAGTAAAGAGACTCAAATGTTTCTCTTTGGAGACTCCTCGTGATACACGTGGCAGCAGCCCATGTATCAGACCAGCCTATTTGTTCCTTCTTTTGTGCTGTTTATTACTCTTAATGATATTCCCCTCATTAGCCTTAATTTCACACCCTCCCAGGAACAGAACTCGCTGAAACACGTATTGCGTAATGAGCCTGCTTCTGTATATAAATTGGAGAGACAGAAGCTGGGACTCTCCCAGCTAAAACGGAACTAAATGCTTGCCCTCCAGTTACATGTAAGCATCTGTGCCAAAAAATTATGTATTTGGGAGGAATTACCAAAAGTTCTGACGTACGCAAGCTTTAGTCCTTTGAGTCTCTTACATTTTTAGCAGTTTGGCATGAACTTGGACTATAAGACTTTGTTCTCTCAGAGGAAACATTTCCCATGGCTCAGAGTATCGCCCTGCAAAGCAGAACCACAGGGAGCAGCACAAACGTGTCTCCAGCACCGGCACTCACTGCAGCAGGGACGTGCTTGGATGGCAGCACTCAAAATCCCATGTGTCGCGTTTGGCAGCGTGCACAAACCCCAAACCCTGTGCTGCCAGCCCTGGCTGACTCTTGGTGCTTGGTGTTATTCTTGTGCTCTCGGGTATCCCAGGGGAATTGCAGCTCAGTTTGGTTTGTAAAATAGCTGAGGGTTGGTGGGAAGGACTCAAATACATCAATTCTAGTGGCCTAGAAAACAATATCCTAGTATTTCTTTATCATGATGCATAAATGGTTGTCATGACATTGCAAACGCAGCTGTGGTGGATCTTGTGGTCATTTGTGCTTTGCATACCATGGATGAGCATCACAGATGTAGCAATGCCTTTGGGTGATCCATGTTCCCTTCCACATCTGTCCTGGATTGCTTGTGTAACTTTGGACAAATCATGGATATCCTCCAAGCTGCAGATGGGGGAGAGCAGCAGAGTTCCTGTTGCAGCTGTTCAAGGGTTGGTGTCAGAGCAAAACCAGCCCCAGAGTGGTACCCAGGGATACATGTATCTAGACGGTACCTGCAGTGAACCCCCATTGTGGCCAGGACCTCCAAATACAGTGCAAAAAGACAATAAAACCAGATAAACAACTGCACTCGAGAAGAAAGAATATTGCTGGCTTGTCCCCTGTGCTTTTCTTTCTCTGCTGATCCTGGGAGGAGGGAACTGAGAGGAAATATTTGCTCTGACAGGGGTCGATTTCTCTTTACATTCCTTGGAAATCTATGTTTGGATTTTGCCCTGTTGTGTTGGTTTATGCAGTGGTGTTTCCAACAGCTTGATTACATGGGTATAGGTCCAACTCTTGGTATTTTGTACAAAGATAAAAAAGAAAGAAAGATGGGCCTGAGTAATGAGGTGGCTATTTAATCACAGTAGGACTCACAGGAAAATGGGCATTAAATATTTATGGGATGGTATTCATTAACATTTTCACTCTGTTGGCACTGGGCAGTGCAAGAAAGCTGTCGAGAGAATTGGAGTCTGTGTTACACAGCCACAGACCTGGAAAGGGCTGCAAGCAGGGAAAGGCATGAACGCTGGCTTTGTTACCCAGCGAGTCCCTCAGAGCTGGCGTTGCATTTGGAGTTGCAGCAGTAAGCAGGATTTCAGTAGTTTCACTTGCAGTTCTCAGAATGCTCGCAGTAAATATTTTAGGTCTGATTTTCTGGCTGCCATGTCTGATGTGAGTGCAGGTGGCTGACGCTGAACCCCTGGTTTACAGGCAGGCAATTAGAGAGATAAGCCTAAGTGTGTTCATGTGTCTCCTTTTTAGATTGCTCAGTCTGAGTTGCTGTAAAGGGCTGGGATTGGCAGAGATTGAGTTCTCAGGGCACTGGAAACTGGCTGTGGCTGGGGCCTCGTCCAACATGAGCAAGAGGTACCAAGTTATGGAGTTACACATGGGTGTGGAATGATGCCAGGAAGATTAGAACTGATTATAGAATTGTATTAATGCTTGTTTCATTAAGAACGTAGAAGATATCAAATTACTTTGGTGCTAGAAATCGAAAGTGTTTCTTATATTTGTTAAGTGAAACAACTTAAATGGTGGAAATATTTTTGTTTGTGGGCCATTGCATCCTCAGGTACAGGATCATGGCAGAGTATGTTAGATTTCCCACAGCATAAATTGAAGGTGTGGAGCAGTAGTAGCCTGATGGATTGAATATTCTTTTGAGATGACACAGGGTCATGTGTCAGATTTTAGGATACTTTGTGCTAGACCAGTACTATGAGCCCAAGACTGGCCTCAGGCTTGTGTCAAAGACTGTACTGATGACACAGGTCTGCCAGATTTGGGCTTTGAGTTTGCAGGTCAGTGATGTTGGCCCTGTCCAGCCCCCACAGGTGACATGCATTGCTCAGATTGTGCCCACAGGCATCTCCCTTGGGGGTAAAAAAATCCCTCTGGGTATTTCTGTCACCAGGAGACTGCTTTGTCCTACCTCTTAATGAGTGTAAAAAGGGCATCTAGAGATAGAACTAGCTCCTTTACCTGAATGGCTGTTGGGTAAAATAAATGCTAATCTTGACTAATTAGCTAATTGACTCGCTGTGGATGCCTCTACAGTCATTTATGTATTTGAAACCCCCATTAATTTCCACTGGCACCATATAGCAGAGAAGCAAGTGAAAGGTTTAACTGTACCATGCTGTTTGCTTTCTGATACCTTTCCCCCCTGTCCTTTACATGAGAAAGGAGATGGCTGATCCCAATGGCAGTCACAACAGTGGTGTGGTTTGTGCCAGGCGTGCAGCACAGAGAGCTTCTCATTGCACCTCAGCCTCTGGTCTGTCCTGTTTTTCACTTTGCATGAAACGATGCCTTGTACCACCCCACATAGATGCCTTTGATTAACTTGCCACGTACTTTTCGGCTGCCTAACTGGTCGTTCAGGAAACAGTGAGCACACCTCCCGTTTGCAGTTATTCCTGAGATCCCGCGCCCCGCCTGGGGTTCTTACTTTCATGAAGGGTTAAATTTCTTGACATAAACATTTTCTGCTCTCCAAGCTTGTCGTTTTTTGTTGTCTTCATACTCTCATTTTCTTAAGCACTACAGGAAACTGTCCCTTGCTTGAAGAGTTTGGAGCTCACACTTCGAAACATCTTCACAGCAAACACTTTCTAAACCAGGTTCTAACACCCACTAAAAATCACTGGGAAGTGAATCCTTAACTACTGCCAAAATATGCAGATCCCCTGAGGATCTGACTGCTTCCCTTGACTACCTTCATTAGACTCAGGGATAGCAGAAAGGAAGCGAGAAGAGCATTCCCTCCTGGAGTGTGAGCACCAGAAATGATTCAGAATAGTCTGGGTCTAAGCCACAGCATATTTTTGCAATTTAGATCCTGTAGCCTGTTGCATCAGCAGCTTTGCAACCCCTATGCTGACTGTATAGGTTGATCCAGCCCATAAAATTGATGGTTAGGGGTGAGGGTGATAGAGGAACAGAGTTGAACCTGCCCATGATTTTTCTGTGCTACATGCTCACTGCCAACTTTGTTGATGTGCTTAAAGGGAATTTAACTTGGAGGTGCTTCAGAGAAGAATATTGGACACATACCCATCAAAAGAGGATGGTGGTTACATATGCCTGCCATAAATTATTTTTGTCATGTTTTGCCATTTTCTGTAAAACGGTTCATCTCAGACTTCAGGCATTTCATAAATTTCAGTATGGCAGGTTCATGTCCCTTCTGTAAGCACAGGGCGCTGCTCAGGTGGAGGTGGAGTGACTGGGAAAGCAGGTGAGTGCTTTGATCTCTGTCTTATGTAGAATGTAAACTACCAAAGTCAAAACTTTTTTCACAGCGGAGATGTTCAGGGTACAGCAAGTGTCAAAATCCTTGGCCATGGTTTGTGCTGGTGCGTGCAGCAGACGCTCAGGGAGGGGAAGACAGCTGCTGAGCTGCGATTGCTACTTATTACACTAATTACAGCAGCCTCGTTGGTATCGTGAGCTTTCCTTCTCCTTCCCCCATCTGTCGATTTGGCCATCCATGGTTGCTCGTCTTTTTAAGGTACATTTGAAGTGCTTAGTACCACAGGGAACCCGATAGCACTCCTCCTCCTGACTCCCTCTCCCTACTGACACGAGGGAATGATCTCACTTTGTACAGAGGAGGAATTTTGGGGATTGAGCTTGAAGGCTATGGAAAGGGGAGATGTTGCCCTGACTCTGCAACTCCACGTTTTCAAAGATCTCAGCCAGATGAGCCACTCTGGTCTGGAGCATCCCAACTTGTTTGGGATGCAGGGAAGAGGGTGGTGCGCAGCACTTGCTTCGTTGCCTTTGTTCCTCTGTATTTTGGTTTTTTGCTCTGTACCAGTGCAACCAGTCCAACTACTGGTCAGAGCAATCCCCTCCAGTCTGGGCACACCACAGGAAGGTTCCCGGCTGTAAGCCATCCACTGTTTTCCTCACCCCTCTGCCACATGAGCCTGGCTGACCCTGCCTTCAGAGTGCCCGCTGGCAGCAGCCGAGCTGACCACCAAGTGGCTGTTCTTTTGTTACACAGAGACACTGTAAGTTAAATGCTCAGCTAAAAGAAAGCACTGCTCCTTTGGATGACCACCTGGTTTTTATTTCCCTGCGGAGGGGTTACGCCTTGTCACAGGGTGCTTGTTTTGGAGAACAGCCCACTCCAAAGCAGCCGGCAAAATTCTTCCTGAGCCACGAAACAATGAGACTCACTAAGACTCTAGCAGTAATAATTGCTTCTAAAAGGCTGATGTATTTAGTCTACTTATGTTTAGCAAACACGTTTGCTTCACCCTTTGAGGATAGTGCTGCATGCAGCATGGCAGGGAAAAAAGAGGAAGAAGTGGCCTGTGGTTTCAGCATGTTTAATGAGCAGTGGCTGGCAGGAGCCATAGCATTCGATAGTGCTGGTGTCCCCCTGTTAATCACCAACGATTGGGTTTCTCCACCCCTACTAGTGAGCTGTGGGCAGGATGCCCTCATGGGCTTGTATGAGCTGGGAGCCCCACAGCTGAGGCTCAGGCTGCTGCGAGGCATCAGCATCCTGGCATGGTGATGCTGTTGTCTCTGTGAGTGTGGGGCATCCCTGAAGTCCTCTGGCTGGGGACGTCTGCAAGCCATGTCTCAGTGCGGCTATGATGGAAGCAACCAGCACCTCCTTACAGGATAGCTTTGATCCTTCCTTAGGACTGTTACCAGGTGTGTGGGTCTGGGTCTGGCACAGTGAGGACAGATGCTCCCATGACCCATCCAGGGGAGTGGGGACAGACTCTGAAAGGAGGGAGCCCATGCTGGAGTTAGGGGCCATGCTTCTGACCAGCCCTCTCCTGATACGATCTTAATCCTTCCCTGCAGGTCCTGATCTCCCCTGTTCCCAGAGCAGACGATATAGTTGCATTTTCCTATAGATAACGATAAGATAAAAGCCTGACTGTGTTTTACAACAAGAGAAGCAGGTTTAGAGGATGACAGGTTACAGGAGGAAGGGATGCAGGTTTCCAGCTGCACGTTCCTGCCGCCGTGGCCGCCTTTGATGAGGGCTGTGATTGATGCTGTGTTTGGAGCAGGCAGCCATCAGCCAGCGACGGGCTGACCTTTCCCTGACGGCTGAGCGGCTCTAATGATCTTGATGGAGCTGGCGATTTGTATATTGGGTTTGATGTACAAGGCTTGACACAGCATGGAGAAATGGGACTGGAGTATGACTGACAGCCCATTCCCATTAAGGATGGTGAGGCATAGGCTGTTCTCCAGTGATTCCTTTCACTGTGAATGCTTTGATGAATTATATTGTAGCAGAGAAGTTTTGCTGTTAAATATCTTCCTTTTAATAGCTTCCAAGAAGCTAAAAACAGATGAGAATGAAGTAACTTGCAGGCCAGAAGGCTTATCACTAAAAAGGCCATCCAAATTATACACTTAATTAATATTTAGTGAATTATTTTTACCCTGACTTTAATGTTCAGTCCTTAGGCAGATAAAACAATGCAGTAGTTTGCGTTTGGGATTCTTTTTTTCTGTAATTCAGCTGTATAAAATTTCAAACCCTGGACTTCTTGCAGGCAACATTAAAATCTTTTAATTTCCATGAGTCGAGCTGTGTATAAATCACACCCTGGTTGGCACATCTCGTGGGTGCTTGTGGCAAGAGTAATGAATTTCATGGTTTGTTATGAGCTACTAAAACCAACACAAACACAGAAAGCCCGTTGTAATCTCAGTGTATCATTCAAGGAAGCAATTTATTCCTAAGTATGAACAAATGTCAAGCCACAAAAACAAGTTGTTATTACGAATTAAAAGAAAGGGAAGAATAGCAAACATCTCTTGTCATGTGTGTGCAGTGCCAGGTTGTATGAGGGACACTGGAGCTCCATCCAGCTTCAACCACTGGGACAGCCAGGCTGGGAACCTCTCCATGGCTTAGGACATGATGACCTGCTCTGTGCACTGCAGGAAGGGCACTGGGCCATGGTTCTAAAAGGGCTGGGGCTGGGAAAACACTCAGGATGCCACTTTTCCTAATTTTATTGGGGTTTTATGTTTGTTTTTTCTTTTTAAATCAAAGTTAGCTTGATTGTAGAAATCTTGTGATGAGTGGATTTTGGTGTGGACTGAAACAACACGTGCCAGTCCATCTGCTGGCACTGGCTGGTTTTGTATCATCCATGTCTACTTCTTGCTCTCAGATATGAAATAAAAACTCATTTGGGCACCTTTCTTGCCACTGAGAAGTTGGGAGGTGAAGAGCCAAGTGTGCTCCTGATCATGTCTGATCTCACTGGGAAATTTAAGACTTGAAGACATCGCAGAAGCCCCTTTTTGTTCATGACCCAACACGTGTGATTTCCTCCCTGACGTGTTACAAGGGCATTGACTGGATCCAAAAACGCTGAATTTATCACCTCAGTGTGCATTTGACACAGTTTGGGTGCAAGCAGCAATCAGGTCTTTTCCCTGAGTTGATAAAGAGCAGGCAGCTGTGTCTCCTGGGTAGGAGTAGAAACGTGGCCATCTCAAACTTTCAGTGGTTTCAGGGGAGTTTGGCTGGAGGTTTGTGCAGTCCTGGCACCTGTCTGTGGCATCTGACTGGGTGCAGGGTCTCACATGGTACCAGCCAGGGCTAGGAAAGCAGCAAAATCCTGCTGGCAGCCAGGAAAGATCTGCACAGTCTGATTTAAGGAGGTAAAAACCAGACTTGTGTTACTCATCGAGGATTCTGGGCTGTCTCAAGACAGCAGAGAGATGGTCGAGCCCCCCAGTCCTTGGTGGTGGGACCAGGCAGTGCATGGTAGTGCAGAGGGGAGTTCAGTGACTGAAGACAAGAAATCCTCAGGATATAACCACTGACCCGAAACACCCTGTTAGACAGGTTTGAAGCCAAAAAATAAAATAAAAATCATCTGATGTGACAGCGACCCTGACAGTGTCAGGCAGCAAGAAGGGCAGCAGCAAGGGAGTCCTGAGCTGCTGCCAAGGCACATGTCAGTGCAGACTTGCAGGGTTAGTCGGTTATTCTGAAAATACATCTTCTGTTTTGTGTAAATGGAAAATTAATTTGATGCTGATCAAAGGTTTAGATCTTTGGAAAACATACCACCAGATAGGCTGAAGATTTATGCATTTCTTCTGTAACATATTTTCAGTGAATGCTTTATTGTTTGTGGAAAGGCCCCAAGAAAAATAGGTGATTACAAAAATAACTATGTTGAGTTTATTTAGTTTAAATTATGATAGTGGTTTAATGAGGCTTTTGTAGACATCATTAAAGGACACCATTAAAAAGTCTTCAGATGAGAAGCATATCAGGCTAGCAGAGGGAAAAAAACCACAGGAGCATCCGGGTTGTTGTTCACTTTTGGTTACAAATTTGATTTGAACATATAAAAGTAAAAAACACAGTAGTGCCGAATGAAAGCTGGAGGCTGTGAAAGCCTTACTTGTTTAAGCTCTCTAAAGCTTCTTGCATTAAGGTGATTAAAAAAAATGAGAGAGAAAGAAATACAGTGATTGATGAAACAGCATTGTTGGTGTGCTCTCTGTGTCGCACCAGGGCATGTAGTGCTGGGGTGGGGACAGTCGGTGGGTGAGGGTCCTTTTTGGGTGCCTGGACATGGAGGTGCACGGCAGTGATGCTCGGCAGCATCATCCCTGTGTTTGTGAGGTTCAGTGCCAGCCAGGGCCAGGCCTGTCTCGCTGGATGAATTGGTAGGAAATACAGAAAATTGCCTCTAAAATCAGCCGCAGTGCGTATGGGCTGTACTTCCCCTTCTGCATCAGCTGCTGCTGGGCTCAGTGGTGTTTTAAAAACTAAATTCCTCCTTGCAAATGACAGCACAGATCCTTACCCATGGCTCTGCCAAAAATGAGTGGAAGGCAGCAGCAGCGACAGCAGGAGGAGCAGGACTGTCTTGGTTGGTCTCAAGCAACAGCCCTGTGAAGGTACAAATGGCATCCCTGAGGAAAAGTGGAGGAGGCCAAGTTTTGAGATTAATAATCTGCATCTGATCTCAGTCTCTCTGCTCCTCCCTCCATCCCAAATTTCCTTGGGATAAGACATCCCTGCATCTGGCACTGAGAGGTGTTGGGAGAGTCTTCTGCCTTGATCAAAAAGAATAAAGGGAGCTCAACCTCATTTAAAGTCCTGACCTGTCTTTCATAACTTGTGTACTCCAAGGATCTTTCCCCATACCTTGAGGATATCCCTATGTGTCACCTGAAAAGCCAAGCATTTGGTTGGGAGGAGTGGGGCTCTACCCTTCCATGTAGGGTCATCTCTTCCCCTTGCCTTTCCCATCTGGTGTTTGCAAAGCTGTGCCCTCTCGGCCTCTGATTCTGCTGCTTATCCCTGCCTGAAGCCCAGGGACCACACTGGGCTCATCCTGTCCTGGCACTGGAGTGGGAGCGCTGGATCAGCCAGAGGAGATTGCTCTGCAAATTACAGGGGTGAGTGTGGGAACAAAGGGGAAGAAAAACCTCTGTGAGTATCCAATTCTGCATTTCTGTGGTCAGAAAGAGCAATGGGAAAGTAATCTGCTATTGTGCCTGTTGTTGTGAACCAGGACAAGCTTGGTGGGGGGAGGGACCTGGCACCCTCTGATCCTGGACAGGCTGGTGGTGTGTGCAGTGAGGAGGGTGCAGTGCTCATCCCCATGAGCAGCATTTTGGGATGGCAGAGTCTGGAGCCTCTGTGATATCCCAAGGTAGCAGTGGGATGCAGTGCCCTGGCATGCTGCAGCAGAGGATGCCCACTAAATAATTCAGAAAGGCAACTTGATCTGACATTCATCAGGTTAGTAGCCCGGTGACCTTGAGGCCGTCGCTGTGTGTGGCTGTGCTGTACAGCCCATTGTCATCAGGAGAGTCAACATTGTCACATGGAGCCCTACTGATTGACAGACAATCAATACACTGAGGTGATAAAATACAGCATTTATGAAATGTGGGCTCTTACAATATCATCTTAAATTAGCCATAGGGATGAGTTTGTGCAAATGGCAGAAAGTTTAAAGTTGACTGGGTTTGGCTCTATGTCATTAAAATTAGCAACAAAGAGAAGAAACCTGGGACTACATTTACAAGCAAAACTTTCCATCTCACACCTCTGCACTGAAGTGGGGGCTCCTTGCTCTTGATCTTTCTTTATTTCAGTAGCTTTTTACTTCTGGTTGTTTGCTTCCTTGCTGGCAGTTGTCAGCATCCATCCTTGTAATGGTGCAAGTCCTTCATGTGACCTTTGATAATGTGCTCCACCAGCTCAGTATTCTCCTTGCTGCTTAATGAAACACCCATTTCACCTGCATAATGTGCAGAATCCGTCAAGAAATCTTGTGTGCCTTCTGGAGTTATTCCAACACATGACCTTTTCACAAGCCTCGCAGTAGGTAACGGTAATATGGAGCAATTGCCAACGAACCAGCAGCTTTCAAAGCAGGAAGGGCTCATTTCCATTTCCCTAAGACAGTTGTGTGTCTAAACGAGGCAGCTTCTAATCTGATTTCTTGTCTCAGAAGAGCCTGTTCATTGGATTTTGTGGATATTTAGATTTGCAAGTACTGGAACAAGAAGTCTGCCAGGAGCAATGACGATCATAGATGTTGTTTGGAGACAAAGCTCTTCTGCTCACAGCTATCTCTGCAGCTGAGGTGTTGTAAGTGTTGGTCTTTTATTTCAGCTGATGATTCTCACTCCCGTTTTATCTTTGTGGATCAACTTACACTTGAAAGTTTGCAAGTGATCCCTTTCTTGAGGATGATCAGTTGGCCAAAAAAGGGGAGCAGAACTCACCTGTAGGATGCTTGGTTGTGTGGGGATGACACTGTGACACACCCTGAGGTGGGATCGTGTCAGGCTGGTGCAGGGTGATTGAAGCTGCTGTGGATTGTTACACAGAGCATATTGTGCCCTGCCAACCTTTCCCCTGGGTGTGAGGCTGGCTGGTGGTCCTGCTCCAACAACACTTGGAGCACTCATAGACATTTTGCTCCAAAATGTTTGTATCTAAAGGGCGTTTGCTCCTTGAAAGTTAATGCAGATAAAGTCAGACATTTTACTCATGTGTTCAGTGAAAATTAGTGCCTACAGGACCCACTGTGTGGAGTGGTTCATGTTCCTTGTGCTCAGTGTACCCCCCAGTCACTGCTGTGCACTTCTAGCAATCCATTTGCAGGGAACACAGGTAATTTCTGCTCTACAGCTATTCTGCTCAGCATTATCATTTTATAAGCAGGCTCCTTTATTTGTTTTTGCCCGATTCAGTATTGTCTCATTTCCTTTGTATTGTAATTAACATGTTCTGAGTTTAAAAGGAAAAATAAATTATCCTGGGGCTGTGTCATGTGAACTGTAGAGGCAAGCTGACAGCCTGTTCACAGTGCCAATGCAAGCTGGAAGGGGCAAAATGGGCCACTTTAGGAAGCTGAATGATGAGGAGGAGATTTTCCCTACAAATTCTGTTGCTCTGTGTAGTTGGAGGAGTTGGAGAGGACCATCCTTGGCACTGTAGCTGTCTCCAGCAGAAGCCTTTCCTCTATGAAAGGAAAGTTCGACCTGGCTGGATGCAGTAACAGGGTCAGTGCTCAATTCTAGGACTTGCAGCTGCAGATTTAATTTAAATGAAGGGGGGGAAAAAGAAAAAACTAATTATAATAATAATAAGAACTGTAAATGCCCAAGTATTTAATCAATGTCCCATAATATTTCCTTTTGTCTAAAGTTGTCTGAGCCACTTCAGATGTCTGCACATTCTTGGTTTGTCCCACTTGGCCAAGTAGGGAGAGGCCAAGCCTTGGAGAGGCTCTGAGTGGGAGCTGGGCTAGTTTGTCCCAGCTGAAGATATCGCTGTTGAGATTTTGAGTGTAATTCCATGTAATGAAACCTAATTTATGAGCCTTAATAATAATAATTTAAGGCATTTGAGGCTGCAGAAAGACTCACAGCTGTAGTTTCTGAATCCTTCTGTGTTCTATAAACATAGCTAGTATTGCCAAAATCATGGGCTCTGAAATGTGTAGTTATCCAAGAGGTCGGCAATTCTCGGTTTCTGTGTCTCTTAGTGTCCATTCACCAGGCTGGCATCCCCCATCTTCATGCCCTTTGTTATCCCAAAGGCTGGCAGTTCACGGCCTCTTGTCTCGGGCTCCCACCCAGAGCTCAATCTGCATTTCAGTCTCCATCTCAATCTGCAGTTTATGAGCCCAGCTACCTGGACCAGATGTATTCCTCAACGAGCAGCACTATGTGTTGGGCAAGTTTTAATTGCTTTTGGTGGGTTTTTTGAGTCCACAGAAACTAGATTTTCGAATATCACTCACTTTTTGCAAATGCAAAAGCTGGGAAGTACACTCTCCTCCAGCTGACTTGAATGAGAGATTCATTTGTGACCACCGAATTCCCAAGCAACGGACTTTATGAGCAGCAGAAGAGATTTGGCAGTGTATCTCCTTCTCTGCATTTTCTTTTCTAAAGGGAGAGAAACACAAGGGAAAGAGGCTTCAGTATTCCCGTTGAGGTGATGTATTCCTGGGGCTCGCAGTACTCACCTGAGACCCACATAAAAGGTGTGAATCGTTCATCTGTCGTGGCGGTATGATAGAAAATGTATTAAAATATGCAGTGACCAAAATGCCACGCTAATAACTTGCATTTCCCAGAATATTTAGCCCTGCTGGTGCACAAACATGCTGCGTCTGAAAACCAGTAGGGAATCATAGCAAATGACTGCAGAAAATAATTAAGAGGGCATTGAAAGCCAGCAGAAAAATGATACGTTGCTCAGAGCCAGCGGATCATTGCGTTAATAGCCTGTGTACCTAAGAAATGGTGCCTGAAGTTTGACAGCAAGTCGAGGTTCGGTCAGCATCAAATAAGATGATAGTTGGGAGAAGATAATTACTGTCTTCACACCATTCAATTTGGGCTGCTGGTGCGGAGCCAACTCTTTGAAACACGCACAAGCAAGCCAGCGAGGAGGATTTTTTTCCCTCTCTCTTTGCCTAAGCAGCCTACAGGATTTATTGATTTCGAAGAGCGGGCTGATTTCCATGTAAATAAACGGGCGGGTGGCCGGGCCGCCGGTCCGGATGGGATGCGGTGACTTTGGCTTGCTGACATCATTGCTCATTAACATGCAGGAGAGGAGAGCAATGCAACAGCAGAGCCCCGCGCCGCTCCCGCGCCGCCAATTATTCTCCACGGGCTGCATCGCTCCTCGTTAATGCCTTGCGCTCGGCCAGCAAATTGGACATCCTCCTGCCACCTCCAAGGGTCACTTAGTGAAAGGCAGGCTGGAGGTGGGAGCTGCTGGATTCATCTGGATTGTGAGCAGAGAGGGGGGCACCCTCCGGAGCTGGATTTCAGAGGGAGGCAGTTGAAGCGAAAGCTTAAGACGCGGGGCAGGAATGGCACGTTTTTCCACGGCAGGTTTCGTTCGGAGACGCGCCGCGGTCGGTTCGTGCCTCCTGTGAAAGGCTCCGACAAAGCCCCGTGTGGCGGCGGGCGCTGGCGGTGGGCTGTGCCAGGAGCTCGGGATGCTTTATGACACTGCGGTGCTCCCGCTGGTCCTGGGAGCAGCCCACCAGCCCAGAGCCAACGGGCACAGCTAGGACAGCTCGGAAACCCGACGGATTCTCTCCCCCTGCGCTGTCGTTGTCAGTGGGAACAGGTAAGGAAAACTGGCTTTTGTCAGCGTCTTCAAAGTTGTGGATTTTCAGGGGGGATACAAAGTAGAAGGGAGGAGGAGGAGGAATAGCAGCGTTCCATGGATGCACGCAGCTGCGTGCTAACTTTGCTCAGTGTGCTGGTGAGCTGCGAGGGGCTGCGCTGTTTCTCCAGCCTTTGCTGTTCTCTGTGTTTATGGATATTAAAGGTTAATTGTTAAATTGCATTTCTGCAGCTGCAGGACGTCAGGGAGAAACGCTGATGACACCATAATGGACTTAGCGTTTTAAAAATAATCAGGAAGGCTCAGCTGGCTCTAATAGGAATTAAAAAATCCTCCTCTCTCGGTGTTAATGGTATTGCTCTGGTAAATGCAGCTCCTGGTACCCTGTGTTCTCTACACATTTTTGGGGCAAACTGCATGCAGACCGAGACTGTGAATGAGGACGTTGCTGTTCAGATATTTATTCTGATTGTTTTGCCTTCCTGAGGATAGAAAGTTTTAAAGTAATAATCTGTCTACACCATTCTTATTCACGACAGAATGCCAAACTATAAACCAATCTAAAACTGCAAACTGGGGGTTATGTTTTTCAGTGCAATCTTTTCAAGTCCAATTTCCTTTTTTTCTTGTCCCTTGAAGGAACATTTTAAGCAGATGTGACACAGACATGACCTGTGACCGTAAAAAGATTTTAATCCAGTTACTCTTTGTTTTCTAGTCATGATTCCTTGGTGGTGCTAAACACTGATTGAATCTTTTCAAGCCGTTGAGGATTAACGCTGGACAGAATAATACCAAAATAATTATTCGCACCAGATGCAGTGTCATCCTTTCAGTTTTAGCTCTCTTATCTTGTAACTTATCTGACTTATTTTCATTCAGCGATTATTCTGCCTACTGTGGGAGCACTTACATGTTTCGCATCACTGCGTTGTGTTTATAAGGGTGCCAGCTTGAGCCTGCGATAAAGATTTGTAAAGTAAAACTGTCTGCAGCTAACAAGATTATATTTTGCTTCGTATTTTAATCTCCTCCCGTTGCGTGTTTTCTACCAGCCAGACTCAGCTGAACAGAATGACCCAGCCTTGCGCACTTGCTGTTGGCAGCCTGGCTCAGGCTTAGCCAGCACAGGCACTGATCAGGCTGGCAGTGTTTGCTTTCACAAGCAGCTCGATATTGCCTGTCTCAAGGGACACTGTCTAAGGATTAACTTTTGAAATAATGACAGTTTTTAGCCTAGCTCATCCTGCTTCTGAGAATTTAGCCTATCAGCCAGGTCTTTTAATTTTTCTTTCCAGGACATAGAGCCTGGAGATGCTGGGATTGCAGCGTGTTTACTGCTTCCCGTGGTTTCTGCTTGTCATGCTGCACATACAAACTGGTGAAGGCCCTTAAAATAGCACATACAGCCCCGAGGCAGGTCGCTGGGAACCTGCTTAGCTTAGCCTGTCTGGATGGAGGGGCTGTGAGCCTGGAATCGGATGGGGGAAAGAGAGGGGCAGGAAGAAAAATACTGCCTGTGGAGAGCCCAGGGTTATGCAAACTTGAGAAGACAATGAGGATTCACATCCTGAACAGAGACAGGCTTCTCAGCAGAGAGCTGGGTTTGGATCCAGGAGGAGAGCCTAAGTATTGCTTGAGCCCTAGTCTTGGGGAGAATTTTTCATTCAGTTAAGAACAAGGCAGAAAACCCCCAGCTCTGCATCTTGTTAAGCAGAAAAGCCACCCAATGGTATAAGTAAAATTTGACAAGATAACCCTCAGAGTAGGACAGGGCTTTGTCACACAGACCCACATGGGCTCTTGGATGGGGAGCTGAGGGAGATTTTGGCAGAGTCCTGCTGTGCTTGTTCCTCTGCTACCTCCCCTGCCCCATCCCTGTCAGCCAGGGGCCCCATTGGTTGCTGGAGTCCTTAGGGTTGGGGTTGTCCTGCCATGTGGGACATCAAACCCCTCTTGGGTGTCCTAAGCTCCTGGATCTGCCCATTCTGTACCTTTTTCTGCCTTTCAAAGCCATGAGATTGTTTTCAGCATTGCTTGAGCACCAGCTTTAGGGTTGTTACTGCTGTTACCCATCCTGTTCTTCCCTTCAGCTTGGAAACTAGTGGTTTGAATTTCTCCATGACCAAGGAAAAATATGTGGTTGTTATTGTTTCTGTATGCTAAGAGCTAGACCTTTAAGGGGGAAAAAAACACCCCTAATATAAACATGCTGAGAGTAGTGGTAAGCCTGTGAGCTGGCAGGCTGCCTCCATCGTCTTGGATGTGACAGAGCAGCCTGTTGGATGTTTTTTCTTCTGGTAGAATGGCTGGGCAACAGGCTGGGGCTCATTGCAGCTTCTATTGCCTCTTCTCTCTCTCTGGCTTGCTGGGACTGCAGCTCACACGGGTGTAGCACTTTGGCCACCTCTGTCTAACCTCTATTACGAAAAAAAAATATTGAGTCTTCTGCGAAATATCCTGAGAGCTCCAAGTAGAGAGTTCTTCTGAGAGCTGCTGAGTTATTAATATCCCTTAATTTAACAATCTCATCTTTATGCATCAGAATTTTTATGGTTCATGTCAGGGGTTGCAGCTCATGGGAGCAGCCTGCCAGTATGGTTCAGGTCAGGAGGGTGTTTAAACACCCTGGGGTTCTTACCCAGCTCAGGAAGAGAAGCTGGAGCCCAAGCATGGACCTGTGTTTGCTGCAGAGAACTGAGGTGTGCCTGAGCTCCCCAAAATGCCCTGTGATGAACCCCAGTTTCCCCCCTGTGATTTAGCCACGGGTTGGAAACGTTGGTCATGTTTGAATTTATCCCGGAGTGTTGCTGCAAGGTCTGGGCACAGTTTGGGGCTGTGGTTCTGTGATTCCTTTTTTCCTAAGAGGGCACCAGGACAGACCAGATGAGGAGTTTGGGGTTTTGTGCATTGTGTTCTGTTTTGTCCTAGTTTCTTGGTCTCCTCTGTTGTGCTGATGGTTGTTGTCTGCCATGTGGTGCCTCAGACCACAGTCAGCAGAACTGGGAGCAGCCTGGAGGCTGCTCTGGGCTGTGGGGAAGCAGTGGTTTGGGGACAGGGCAGAGGGGACCCATGGCCAGATGTTCCACCTGCTTCTCAGGTGGATGATCCTGATTCATCATAAGGGCAGAGCAACTGGAAAATCCTCAGAGACTGCTTTTGCTCTTATTTGACTGCAGCTGGCAATACTGGGGATAATTCTTTTTTCTTCTTCTTTTTCTTAATTAAGCAAGAATAGTTTTTGCAATGGTAAAGAGTGAGTCTTAAAAATAAAATTAGTCTCTAGCCTGAGACCAAGCATGGACAACGTCATCCAGAGAGGCGAATTTTTCCAGGAGTGGAAATGGGGTTTGTTGCAAAAGCTTCAATGTCACCTGGATACCTTCACAACTGCTGTTGTTGGCACTGCAGAGGTCAAGGGGGAACTAAAAATAACACTGGAAAGTTGTCTTGCCTCAAGCAAATGGAGTGGGTAGAGAAGATGAGTGGGGAAGTTGGAGAAGAGTCTGACATGCAACTCCTCCATCCTCTCAGCATTTCCTCATCTACTATGGACCTTAATGGGAATGGGTGGCCACACGTGCTCCCCTGTGGCCATAGTGGTCTTGGGAACTTGCATCTATAGGATGCAACCAGTTTGATTGCTGGATTATTTCTCTCTTCCTTGGTTTCCTGGCGTTACTGTTCTGCCTGCTCTGTTGCTACCACCTGATGTTGATCTGTCAAGCCAGCTGTTCCCACAGCATGTTGCATGAAGTGAGCATTGGCCTTCCTTGGCTGTCCTTGCAGGCCACCAAGGGCACCTTTTTCTCAGACTTTGGATTGCTGCTATTGTAGGTGCCCATGTCTAATTCATCTCCTCCTCCTGCACCCCAGTTAGGCAGGTAGAAGTTTTCACTAAGCTTCCTTTTCAGCCCAGGCAGCAAAAAGTCTTTGCAGTTCATTCCCACTGATAGTTCGGGGTTTTTTTCAACTCAAGTGACTGGAAGAGCTGGGAAGTTACAGAAATGTTTTGTCCAGAGAGATGCCACTTTGTCACAGAGGTCCACAGGACCTGGGGCCATGGGCAGCAGCTGGCTGGGAGCTACTGGGAGTGTTTGGTTCAAAATACAGTGTTAGAGAAGTTGAAGAATGAGGCAAAATTTCAGCCCAAACTCTGAAGCACAAAAGCTTGGGGCTCATCTGAGGAAGCTGATGTTCAGGGAGTCTATGGGGAAGCCATGGTTGGGTGCTGCCTGCGGCTACTCCACGCCTCAGCTTCCCATCTGTGGAACAGGAGGTTGGAGAAGAGATGCTGGGCTCTCCCTATGGCAGTGAAGGACTACATTAATTTCTCCTTTTAGGTAAATGTTTGCCCTGCCTGTGGAGTCTGGAGAAATGGGTCTGTGTAACTGGAGCTGACTTGGAATGGGAAGATGCCTCATTAGCTCTCAAATGAGGGGAGGAAATAACAGACAGGGATATTGAGATGCCCTTGTTAAGAGACTCAGGGGTCACATGAGCTGCCCCAAATCCTCAACTTCTCCCTTTTCTGAGAAGTCTTGTGATTTTGTGATTTACTGACTAATGGCTGACCCAAAGCCTCATTGAAATCAGAATGATGGCACAACACTGGAAGGAAATCAGGCTGCTGCATATGTCTTAAACGAAGTGGGAAGGGAATTGCCCATCTGCATTTACACACCCCATCTGAGCTGGGCAGACAATTGCTTTTTAAGGGATTCCAAATCTTGCATGTTAATGTGTGCACAAATGCATGCAAATCCTGTATTACAGAGCACAGCAGAGACATTGCATGGCCCAGCATGGCCGTGGCATTCCTGCTTCTTGCTTTGTCTGGAGACAGAGCTGCTCCCTGACACAGCCCATTTATTTCCATCCCAGAAGAAACAAGTGAGAAGCAGAGATAAGCAGCGCTGCTGGGTGATAAGGGCTGTTTACCGAGTTCCTTCTTTGTCCAAGAGGAATTTTAACATTTCTGCCACAATTTTAAACTCTGTCTTCATTCTTGCTGTTGCCAGGAGCGGTTGGGTTCTTGTGCAGCCCTTCTTTGGAATATCTGCGGGTTTCATTCTGGGCAGGTTTTGCCTTGGTGCTGTGTGCTGTGCTGGGTTCTGCATGCCCACCCACCAGGCTGGACAGGAAGAGCCCTGTGGCCATGAGCTTTTCCTGCAGGCCAGGAGTGTGCTGCTCTTACAACCCCAGGGAGTCCTATCCTACCTATCCTATCCTACCCAGCCCAGACCTCAGCATGCACAGGCTGTTCACTGTACACAGTTCTTTTACAAGGACCTCCTTTGCCTTAGCTTCAGGCTGTCCCCCATCCCTGTTACCTGGATTTTTAGCTCTGCTTCTGCTCTCCTGGTTTACAGTCTCCGGGTTTTTCACAGCAGGGAGACTTCATCTCTCTTCAGAAAGGTGGAGTCATGCTCACAGCTCTCTCCAGAGCCTCTTGCACAGCACTAGTGTTTTCAGTGGTGTTTAGCTCATTGTCGGTGCCATTGCTGTGATGAAAGGGCTGTGGGAGGCTCCTGAGATGGCAGAGGCTGTGCTTTGCTAACCACGGTGTACCACAAAGGGACTGCCTTGTCCCGAAGACCTCACGGGTCAATTGGTTTCAAGTCGAGCTGTACATATGCAGATGCAGTCTGGAAGTGATTCTGCATCCTAAGCGAGAGGGACTTGGAGCCAGGTTCTCTGGTGTGTTGAGTCCTGTTTGCTTCAGACTTCCTGCTCTCTTCTGTAGAGTGCTGGTGTGGAGTGGTGGATCTGTTCGCACTGTCACCCTGCACCAATGTGTGGGTGGGGATGTGACTGGGGATGGAGGTTAGAGCCTCCTCTGAGGAGAGGACTGACCACTGTGCCAAGAGCACCACGTAAAAGCAGCTGTTGCAAAATAAAGCACATCCATCTTGCAACTTCATCACATGAAGTGCTGGCCTTGAGGAGAAGAAATTTTTTTGGTCTGTTTTTGAGCCATTACTGCTTTGTACCATGTGAAGTCAATTCAAGGCAGGCTCCTTTCCAGTTAAATCTGACACCAGGAAATGTTCTTTTTCTCCCCATTTGCTTCCCGCCATCCTGGCCCTGCTACAGGACAGCTCTGTGTGCAGCTCTGCCGAGCAGCCCTGCTGATGCTCCCCAGCCCGTGCCTCCTGCAGCAGCCTGGCTGTTGGCTGGCTCCCACTCTTTCCTCCTTTCCTTCCTGCTTAACAACTCCTTTATTTACCTCCATGCCCAAAGCCAGTCGTGCTGTCAGCTCTCCTTGCTTCATTGGGAAGCACAGTTTCATTGGGTTTCTCCTTACCAGCTCTCAGCTCCTGGAATTAAGTGATGCTTCAGGATGTCCCCAATTTTTAGTAACATATCCGATGTATCTCCAAACTCGTGTCTTCCCCGATGCTGGAGATCAGTCTGTGTCACCAGGCAGGTACTCCCTTGAGACAAGCTTGCAGACCTTTCTCTGGGATGAGAGCAAGGTGGGAAGGCACAGGAATGAAGATGGGGTTTCCAGACAGCGATTAGCATTAGTTTGTCAGTGCTTAAAAAACACCTGTCCACATTCTTCTCGAGTTGTGTGGGGCTGCACAGACAGCAGAAGTTGCAGTTGCTGAAGTTTTGGTGGTGATGGTGAGGTGAGGCTTGTGTCTGGCCAGAGCCACACTAATGGGTTTCCCTTTGCAGGAGCTGCCACCTCACCTGGGCTGCGGCGCCCTGTCTGTAGTAAGGTGTGTGGCACACCGAGCATCTCTGGGCTCTGCTGCTCATCCTGCATTAAGGACTAACGAGCTGTTGCTGACAGGAGCAGCCAGGCAGGCTGCCAGCCATGGCTGTGCTCCTTTCCAACACCCACCAGCTCTCTGCCGTGGCATCAGCACCAATGGCACACTGTCACTGCAGTCACTGCACGCGCGGTTGAGCGCTGACACGTGCGTCCTCTCACCCCACCCTGCTCCGCTCGGAGTGCAGTGGGGGAATACTGTTTTTTCAATTTCATCTCACGTTTGAAATGTACACTTTTATATTAAATTTTTACTATGGGGAATTATTTTTAATTATAGTGAGCTGGAAGATGATAAAATAAAGTTGAGTAAGTGAGACATATGTGAAGAAGTCACAGAAACCTGATCATAGAAGTGGAAAGACACTCCTAGGACACTGGGTATTGTTCCCATGAAACGACATATCCTAATGTAAAGAAAATTGTAATTAAAGCTGTTAATCTTCTGCTTTTAATGAGGGAAAAGGAAGGGAAGTGAATATCTCAGAGGCAAGATCTTGAATTTTGTGCAGTTTGCCCAGGGAGGTGGCAGAAACCCCATGTCTGGAGATGATCAAATTTTAATGGTGCAAAGTTGTTCTGGCTTGGTGACATCACTGCTGAGTAGACAGACTACCTGTGTTGTTTTCATCCTTTGTTTTTCTGACCAGGGAAGCCATCCACTGGCAATATCCCCTTGCCTGGGATGGAGCAGGAGGGGGAGTGGGATAAATCAGCTTCCTGACCCAGTCCTCAGGCTCCTGGATATATGTGGGGTGAGCTGTGGGATGGTAGTGGTGGGAATGATCTCTGGGGTCTACTTGATCGTACATCTCACCTATTCACTCTTTGACACTGTTATTACAAGTCCTGATTTATCTCATTTATTAAAAGCCCAGACCTCTGATGCTGTCCTGCCATCTCTCATCTCCTGGACAGGGTGTGTCTAGAGCTGGAAGGAGGCAGAAACCTGGAGACTGGCTTTTTCCGCTTTGGAGTGCTCATTCTCCCAGCATTGCTCTTATCCAAGCATGGAGTGTTGGGTTTGTCCCTATTTGAAGCTTGTGATCGATGTTCAGAAATTTAAAATTTGGCTAGGAAGTCCTACACTCCATTAGAATAACTATCTCTAATGCCAGATCTGGGGCTCTGGAGATAGGAATTATTCTTAACATCTTCTTGCCCATTGAGCTGCTTCTAATGTATCATGCAATGAGATGAAAACAGCAATGACACCAGTGGGTTTGTTGAGGCAGAGCACCCTTGCACAGTAGCTGATTAATTAAAGTATTCACATGAAATGGTACCTTGATTATTTTTTAAGGTAACAGCTAGAGGAGATGCCAAGACTCTTCGACTGGACGCAAACCAGACACTGGGGTGCGTGGGGGTTGCTGTGTGGTTTAGATCTGATGAAAGGCAGGAAATGGGAAAATCTGGCAAATCTCCCTGGCTTGACTTAACGGAGCCTCTTGACTTTTGCTAGAGTGCATTTTTCGTGCTGTAATGGCCAAATGGAAATTTAGACTCGAAGCTGGATCCGAGTGCTGGTATGCTTAGCTGGCCTTTACACAAGGGTGAAAAAGAAGGAAAGGTGTTTGAATATTCCAGCCCCCAGGTTTAACTATCACTTCTTCTGGATTCCTTTGTTTCACCATAGAGCAGAGAGACCTTCAAGTGGCAGCAGTAACTTTTCCCTTGCTTTTTGTATGGTACCTTATTATTTCTGAGATGTCTCCCTTCTGCTACCCAAGTGAAATCTTATCTCATTCCTCAGAAGTCAGTGGTGCTTCATTAGTGCAAATTAATTCAGAATCCTGTGTGGTTGCTTTAAAATAGATACCATTGACCCAGCCTGTGGAAGAGCATTGAATTTTCAGAAATAGAAGCCAATTTATCAGCATTCCCTTTAACCTCTTTTTCTTTGTCAGAGGGATGTTTTCAGCCAGGTTTGTCCTTCACTGTTACCCTGGCGAAGGGGTGTGATGATTAGAGGAATGGAACACCTGTCCTATGAGGAGAGGCTGGGACAATTGGGATTGTTCAGCTAGAGAACAGAAGGTTCTGAGGTGACCTTATTAGTACCTTACCAGCCTTTCAGTACCTAAAGAGGGCCTACAGGAAGGCTGGAGAGGGACTTTTTAGAAGGCCATGTAGTAATAGGACAAGGGGGAATGGATTTAAACTCAAACAGAGTTGGTTTAGAGTAGATATTAGGAAAAAAATCTTTAGTATGAGAGCAGTGAGACACTAGCACAGGTTGCCCAGAGAACCTGTGGGTGCCCTGTCCCTGGAAGTGTTCAAGGTCAGATTGGATGGAGCTCTGAGTAACCTGATCTAGTGGAAGGTGTCTCTGCCCATGGCATGAGGTGTTGGATCTAGATGGTCTTTAAGGTCCCTTTCAACCCAATCCATTCTATAGTTCTGTGCTGTCCTTGCAGCCCTGCAGATAAATGCTCAGATTCAAGCCTGTGAAAAAATCTGTCACAGACCACCAGCTGCAGGAACAGCCCCTTAAAAGAAGTGTTAAAAATAAGTGATATTTGCAGTGAATTAAGCTAATGGCTGTTGAATTGCAACCTGTGGGCTGTTCTTTCAGTTTTTCTTGTGCTTTCCTCTGTATTCTGCTGAGCTGCAGCAAGTGCCGCCGAGCAGGGTGGTTAAGATTCCATTGTAGTGTGACTGTGGTTTTTGTAGCCTCCCTTAATTTAATTTAGTTTTATATGTTCAGACTATAATCAATTTTTATGCTACTTTAATAAGCAAATTTATGCTATCAGCATGCTAAGGGGACTTGTCATTCACAGCTTCCCAGTCAATCCACCATTTTCCGTATTAGCAAAATGCTCAGCTGTCCTAAATTGGGTAACTACTCTGCAATTAGAGCTGGCATGTCAACCTGTACCAGGTGGGTGCATGGCCCTTTCCTCTGCTGGCCCCTGGAGATACTCCTCGTGGTGCAGTAAAGGCACAGGCAATTGCATATCCCCAAACATTGGGCAGTCTGATTCAGCTGGATTGCCAAGTGTTGTTACAGCAAATAAGGACTTTTATTTCCTCCCTCTAAGAGACAAATCCTGCATTTGGAAATGCCTGAACATAAGAAAGGCTTGAGTTTAGTCTCTGCAGGCCAGTGCCTGGCAGGAACCACTTTGCTTATTTAAAGTGCAGCTCACCAGGGTATCTCCTCTTTTTCCTCTCTCCTCACCTTCCAGGAAGATTTGCCTTCACTGTAAGTGCTCCCAGGAAGAGCACATCGTAACAGTTATGCCTCTGGAGATGGAGAAGACGGTCACGAAGCTCATGTTTGACTTCCAGAGGAATTCAACTTCTGATGACGACTCAGGCTGTGCCTTGGAAGAGTACGCGTGGGTCCCTCCCGGCCTGAAGCCCGAGCAGGTAACGATGACACCACCCAATTGCCACAAATAAATTGTTTTAATATGTCCTTTGGATTTAGTTTCCCTAATTTTTCTTCTAGAGGTGCAAGCGTTTGTCCCATGTGGCTGTTTCTGGGTGCACTAGAGAGACTTGCAGCGATAGGACTGGTCTGAATGCACAAATGTAACAAAATAGACATGTGATCCTTGCAGGACCTGTGGTTTTCTGCATCTGTAGATGTAATTGGTAATTGGAGGGGGGGGGGAAACAAAATACTTCCAGGATGGGATTTGTTGTGGTTGTGCAAGGGAAAAGATATAGACGTTTCTACTAATCTTTCATTGGGAAAAAAGCGATGGAACTCCAGTGTTTCCCAGGGACTCTGCTCATGTTCTGCCCTCCTGGACCACTCTGCTCTGTGGTAAGTCCAGGGCAGACAGTCAAAGCTGGTGGATTACTCTGAAAAATGGGCCAAAGGCTGTGTGGTTTTTCAAGCATGATGTCTATGCCTTTACTGGAAGGAATAGCTCTAATAAAGCTCAAGTCTCTCGGTGCAGGAATTGAGCAGGATGGATTAGACCTCAGTGTGCTGTCTGTGCAGGGCAGGCATTGATTCTGTTTCTTCCAGTTTACACGATTCCTTTGGTTTTTATGCTGGTCTTTTACATGTTCAGCTCAGAACTTAATTTGCAGAGGAGATTGCAAAATGAGCTTAGCCTTGATAATTGCTATGGCAATCATTTTAAATTGTGTAAGGAGACTGGGAGAGGGTGGAAAGCTTTCATTCTTACTGTTGTAGTTGCTGTCCTTAAATAATGTGTTTTCCTGAGCTTTTATTCAGACCGGCTTAGGCATTTCCTGAAATATTTTGGCACCACCCCATAGGCTGTAAATATTATCTGTCTGATTAGAGAAAATCCAGTTGTTTGGTGGTTTATTTTTTTTTACTTGTCTATATAAGCCTTGCTCAGTGCTCGCTTGAAACTCCACTGCACAGTGTGTTTCATTTGGTGCCATCCAACCATGCAAATCAGGCAGCAGCCTTGTTTGCTGTCACCTTCCTTATGTCAGAGGCTCCCTTTGTGCCTCCCAGAACGGACAAGGCACAATGTGTGGAGAAATGCAGATGGTCTTGAAGTAGCTCTGCTGGTCCTTCATGCTGTGGGGACCCAGACCAGTTGGGTATGGGGAGTCCCACTGGAGGATCACATCCAAGCTGGTGCCACCTGCTCTCTGGACTGTTTTCTGTCCAGGCATGACAGCAGCTTCTGGAGCCCAAGCTGGCCCATGTTCTGTAGCTGTCAATGGAATTACAGGTATTTAGTGACAGGTGGTACCTGACCAGGTAGACATGGTCTCTAATGAGCATGGCATGGCATGGACAGTGATTGAAACCCAGATTGAACGTGGTGGTGACGTAATCCCAGAAGATCTTTGATCCCTCAGGTGCTCTTTAAGAAATAGTGTGCCATCAGGGAGTTTAGGATGCTCAGGAGAAAACAGCAGTCCATTAGCTCTATCAGTAGCTACTGACATCTCATGCATTACCCAGGTTAATGTACTTTCAGGTTCTTCCAGCATCTCTTTTTTGCGGAAGTCAAAGTGCTCCTTGATACAAACACTCGTTTTCTCATTACACTCCTCAGTCTGTGTCACTGGGCCTTCCAGCAGATTTGCCACTTCAGACCTGTCTCTAATCACCATGGAGATGAAGAGCAGCCGTAAGCAGAGCCAGAGACAGGCACTGAGATCTGTCCAGCAGAGCTCATTTGCCAGCCCTTTTGTGACTTTTCACGTGTTAGATAAACCACTAAGGGAGACAGAAGTGAGGTGTGACTTCCATGGGCTGTGCAAGAGTCAGGCTGCAGGGCTGGGATTTGTCCCTGAGTGAAGAGCAGCACCCTGGATTTCACAGAATCATAGAATAGTTTGGGTTAGAAGGGACCTTAAAGATCCTCTGATTCCAACCCCCCCTGCCATGAGTAGGGTTGCCACCCGCTAGATGAGGTTGCTGAAAGACACATCTAGCCTGGCCTTGAACACTTCAGGGATGTGGAATTTCTGCAGGAGTTAGTATGTGGCTGGGGTGTCACAGGGCCGAGAGTGCCCTGGAGTGCAGCAGGGGCCATTTGCCTCCTTTTGGGGGTAGGAGGTACCTCTGCAGTGACTTAGTGGAGCCGTGTATGGCTGCAGACAGACATGTGGCTTTTTGGTCAAAGAGTCAGGTGTGTGCACGTGATGTGGAGCCTCTGCAAGGCTGTGTCTGCCATAGAGCAGCTGGTGGGCTCCACTCTGGCTGAGGACACTGCTGTCAGGCTGAACTGGAAAATAAAGATTAGCAGGGAGGGAATTTTTCTCTGCGTTCTGCTGTTTCACTGTTGTATTTTTTTTACGTGAAACAGATGAAATGAAACAACTTTTTCTGCAATATTCTACTTTATTAAAATCTCTACACAGCATATGAACTGAGGAGGTAAGTGTTCCCTTGAAAGACTAATGCAATTTTCTTATTATACTTGGACGACAGCCTTCCTACCTCACTATTCTTGGGAGACAGCGTTCACATCTCACTCAACGCAGCAATTTACAGGATTTCAGCAGGAAGGAGTTGGCCTGAAAACATGACATCGGTTTTTGGCAGTATCCACAGGTCATTTCAGAATTTGGAGAGTCCCTTCAATCCAAGGCTTAAATTATTAAGTGTCATCTAAAGGGGAATCAGCTCAAACCTATAAGGTCTCACCAGATTCCTGGACATTAATTCAGGCATCAGCTGGTCCGTGATACCTGTCAACTAGTGAAAGTCATGTTGGTTACTCAGTGCCTGCTATTGAAGAGAAAAGAAAACATTGATCTGGTGTTTGTAAATACTGATCCAGACACTGCAGTGAGGATCAGGGAATATAAGGGAAGTTATCCCTTATATAATGACTCATCAGTGTGTAAGATTACAAAGTGCTTTACTCAAAAGCCATAAATATTATGTATTTCTAAATATGTTTATAACACAGGGATTAAGATAGTAATATAAAAATTATAATACCACTGCATGAAGATATGGTAAAAATTTGGAAAACCAGCTAAAATGTATGCCATGTTTACTCAAGAAGGAGGGGTATAAATTGGAAGAACACTGGAAATGTTATTTTGTTGAGTAGTCTAGAAGAGCTTGGTTTGTCCAGCTAACAAAGTGAAGGGTTATGATCACTCCCTGTGCATTACAGGAGGAAGAGCAGTTATTCAAGCTCCAACTTTGGCACAAGAAAATAGATATAAACTGGCTCCAAATGCATTCAGGCAGGAAATTGGAAGAGATTTCAAACCATCAGAGGTGTAAGGCTCAGCGGCAACCTGCCAACAGGGAGAGTGACGGGTAAAAACCCAAGAGTGAGCTCCATAAATTACAATGTGATTAGAAAATGTGGTTTCTTGTGGTAGCAATCAGCTACACAGGATGGCCAGGAGGCTCCTGTGGGGTCTAATCCCACTTGGATTGGACCTCAATGAGAAGTTGTTTTACAGCAGAGGAGGGACTTCCCGTCTGGAAGATACGGGTGCAAATGGGAATGGCAGAGGTGGCTGTACAGAAGCCCGGGATGTGGGCTTTGAGAAATACTCGTTTTTGCTGCCTATAGTTTGATGGTTGGATAGAGAAGTAAGTTTGAAAGTCTTGAAATGGGCAGACACCAACAGAAGCGTGTCCTCAGCAAAGCAAGATCCCAGAGCAAGCCTTGCTACAAAGTCAGGGAAAGGCAACTTTGGGAGCCCATTTGTCTGCTGGGGCTGGCAGTCCAACAGCTGAACATCCTTGCACTGACATGAGTTTAAAGGCAGATGCTTAAAAATAAGGCCTTTTGTGATGTGTTTTTCACATTTTTAGGCAAGGAAGACATGTAAATACAAATGGATGTGCAGCCTTGAATTCCTTGGGCGTGTGGTTTGGAGAGATCCAAAGGGGTTATAACATGCCAGCTTGAATTTCTGAATACAAGGGATTTTTGAGGATTTCTGTCTTTATTGTGCTCAGTAATAGGAGCAGCTGGTTATGGGCAGGGATTTCCAATTAAACAGAAGATGAGACTCTACTTCAGCTGCAGTGTAGCTTTCTGTATGGCTCTGGCATCCCAACTTTTGAGACCCTTGCATGTGCATAAGCACATAATTCCCTCTTGTTGTCAGCACAGTTCTTCTGGACGAGTCCCTTAAAAAGTTATGAAAATCTCATCTGAGCTGAAATTAGCAGAGTGAAGGTTCAGGGGACCATTTTGCTCTAAAGCAGCCATTAGAGCTTGGACCTCAAGAGCTTTGCAGTGGTAGGGAACTTGTAGCTGTCATATGGAATTTATTCAGGGGCTAACGCACATGTTAATTCATCTTCTGGATCTTTTGCAAGACCTGTAGCAAGAGCTTGAGTTATAAATCCTCCAAGCATCATTACTTGCTGCTCAGGTCACGAAGTGAGGAGAGGAGAGCAGAGGTGAACCTACATTGAATATGCATTTACACCTTGCCTAAAGATACCCATTTTCACTGCCCCAGTGTGGTAGAAAGTACATTATCTGGGCCAGACATCTCTGGGGAACATGTCTCACTTGTGCCTATATGTCACAGTCAAGTGCATCGTACCTTCTCGTCCTTTCTTGAGCCCTCTCAGTTCAGCAAACTGTTTCACTCCTCAGGAGACTGAAGTCTTGCATGCGGCAAGGAAGGAATAAAACGGAGCAAAGCAACCCTGTGCCCCAGGCCTGTGTAGTAAAGGAGAGCAGACAAGCTATTTATGACCTTGTAGAGGAAGGAGAAAAGCCCCTGCAAGAGCTCTACCTTCCTGGTAGATCATGATCCTGAGAGCAGGGCAGGATGGATGGGAAGCCAAGGGTGCTGAGGAGAAGCTGTAACTCACATACCCCACTCCCAGGAACTACAGCTGCCTCTTATTTTGCCCTCTAACATACGTGCACGCTGGAGTATTTTACCCAAAAGCTGCATTTCAGCACATTTTTCAAAGCTCTCCAGTTTCACTTTGAGGTAGCAGTAAGTCCATCACCTTCCCAGTGAACTCTTTCGGTATCTAAATAGCCTGGCAGTTAGAGGCTCTTATTTCAAGGCTAGAGCTGTCTAAATCCAGCCTCCAGGCATGGGACTGTTTCGAATGCTTCCCAGCTGGATGGAGCAGCAGTCCTGCACATGGAATGCTTTTTCCATGTGTGATGCCATTGCTGAGTGACTTGGGGGCAGCTGGGGTGGGTTAGGGGATCCTGGAGCTATTCCCTCTGCTGCAGAGCATAGCAGATGAAGGAGTGTGAGTACATCCCATGCTGCAAAAAAAAAACGTGGCAAAACCATGCGTCTGGGCTTTTGCTCCATTTCTGTATCCTGGGGTGTTGGCCTGATTGTGGTGAGCCATTGGAAGCTGTTAAAATTACTTAATCCTTGAACAATCTTATTATCAGGGAGGGAATCAGCTGCCTTTGGTGGGCCACAGAAATTAAACCACTCACTTGACAGGATTTGCTCCGTTATGAAATTTGAAGCAGCTGTGTGCTGGTCACAGAGGTGAGAGGCAGGGGAGGAGCAGGGAGTGGAAAAGGAAACCAAAAGGTCCTGGACAACAAGATGTAAACTTGTCCTGGAGCCTTATTCCAACATGCAGTTACAACTTTTCCATGTTGCAGCGTTATTCTAGTGTGCTACCCTGTACCTTAGAAATCCAAGAGCATTTTAAGTGGGATACCCGAGGGAATGATCAGTGATGATTAATGCAGCAGAGAAATGTTATCATTCCTGATGCTCCAGGGGATCCTGATCCCTGGAAGAGCAGCTCTGCTGGTCAGGACCTTGCAGCACAGACTGCTCTTGGATGCTATTGAAAGGACTGATCTGGTTCCTTTTAATCCAAATTCAGTTTCTGCTTAAAAAAGAAAAATCATGTCATATGCTTTCACAAGTCTAAAACGTGTGGATGTACGGCCTTCATTCAAATGTTCCTCTTTGATGCCAGCAGGAAGCAATGTTTCCGTGAGATCTCTTACAGACCAAGAGCTGCTCCAAAGGCTTGGCAGGAATGGATGTCATTCTCAACTGGGGAGTAGCAAGGCTCAGACGCCTCGGCTGCCGTTAGCTGTGGGAGAGGAGCGTGCAGAGAGCCACAGAGCGTGCCAGAACAAATAGCACTTAGAAAAATGATTTTTCCTTTGTTCCCTGCCTTTGTCCCTCTGACTTACAAGCGGGTTTCCAAGAGCAAACCCAACATTGCGGGATGCTGGACTGCCCGGCGCCAGGAATTGCATCTGCCTCCCACCACTGTGTGTTGGCACATGAGTGTGCTCTCTGGTCTGGGAGTGATACAGGTCTTCTCCCAGCTGGGACTTTGGGGTCTCAGGGGGCACTCGGGGTCCCTCCATAGGTGCGTGCCTGGCTGCATCCCTGTGCTTGGCAGACCCAGCCAGCAGTTCCCACTCTCCTCTCCATTTCAGAGCATCTGGCCTTGTTGTAAGGATTGTTTTGCTTCAAGAAATAAATAAGTGCTTTGTATCATAATGGCCTTGGAAAAGGAAGACGTGTCAGATTTGGGCCAAAGCACACTGAACCCATTTTCCAGGCTCACACGTGCTGTCATCTGTGGAGCTCGTGTGTGAGCCGACGTGTACAAGCACTTGCAACATTTTGCAGACACATTGGGAAGGTTATTTGCATGTGGCTTGTTTGGGATTTTTCCCCCTTGCTTTTCCAAGGGAGGCCAGCAGGAATGAGAGAAATACCAAAGCATCAGATTTGTTTCACTGTCAATTTTCAATGCTCAGTGTGAAAGATCATTAATGCCTGATGTGTGTTGTTCAGAAGCCGGCACTGGGGAGGAGCAGGCAAGCCACAGGAGCAGCCCTGCTTGCCTGGGCTGGTACAGGCTTGTCAGAGCCACTGGCTGCCTTCCTCCCACTGCAGCCAAATCCCATGGGAGCTGGCACGCCCAGACTGGGGACAGGGCCATGACTGAGCGCACACACATCAATGTCCCGACAACTCCCTGTGCTGCTGCAGTACATCCCCAGGTGACATGGGATGGACTGCCAGGGTTGTGATACCCCAGCATGGTCCCAGGGGAAATGATGCTGCCCTGGGCATGGGGGGGTGTCAGAGAATGCTGGTGTGCCTGTACTTTGAACAGACTCTACCGTGTGTAATAATTTACTGCGCTGTGCCTGAGCAGTGGCTGACCCACCAAGGTCCCCCTTTTGGGGACACCCGTGTGCAGGTACCCTACTGCACACAGGCCAGCACATCCTGCCCTCACAGGGCTCTTTGCAAAAGCCTTGCAGATGGTTTTGCAGTTTGGTTTCATGAAAGCCAGGCAGGATTGCCCAGCTGGATGTGCCGGAGCAGTGAGGGCTGAGCAAGTCGGCACCCGTGCCAGGACACCACATGCTCCTTTGTAGTCCATCCCAAACAGCACAGTCATCCCAAACAGCCCGGTTTGGTGGGTGCTTTAGGAAGGGGTGTTGTACTCAGGGCAAGTACAACCAAATGCTCTTTCCCAACAGCAATTCATGGCATAAGAAACATGATATTTCCCCTCCACCTCCTTTAATTCATTGATCAAAGAGATCTTTCATCAATAGCTTAAATTTATAGGATGTTTGCAAACTTCTTCTTCTAGGAGGTATAAGACTCTGCTCACAGATATGCTCGTGTGGGTTTTGTCTTTGGTCGCTCTGGGACTGCCAGGACAAGCTGCAGTCCTGCCTTTATCTGACGGCCGGGATAGGTTTGTAAACAGTCCATGTTAAGCTGGAAACACACCCCAAACCTAGGAAGACTACAGAACACAAAGGCATTTGTAAACTAATGTAATTACTTTCCTCAGTGCCTTTGAATAAAGTTGGCAGCACTTTAAAGGCTTTTTCCTACCCTCATTTTACATTGTATTTCCTTTCCCGTTCCTTTCTTTTTCAATTTCTATCTCCCCCCACTGTCCTGTGCCGCCTCCCCTTTTAGCTTCCAGCAGCTGTTAATTTCCAAAATGTGTATCAGTTTTTGTTAGCAAAACTTGGTCTTTGGACGTTTTCCTTTTGGAAGTGAGAATAATACCCTGGGAAGATAGATATCTGCTGTGCTGAGTTCTGGCAGCACAGAGCCTGTCTGAGTGCCTGGGAGACTTCCCTGGGGCAGGATGGGGCTTGCCCAGATGGCCAGCATGCCTTGGCACCCAGCACCCACAGCTGGCCCAGTGTCCAGCACACTGGGCAGCCCATCCCCATGGTATCTGCAGTCTCGTGATGTTGTCTGAGGCCTTAGTTTAACTTGGATGTTTTCCAGATTTCTCCAGGGTTTCTCTCATCCAGATGTGAGCAGAGGTCAGAGTGAAGTGGGGCAAGAGGGAAAACAGAGGATGAAATCTAGTCTGGCCCTACAAACAGCTCCTATGTGTTAATGATACTTGTTAGGATAATCACAGGCAGAGCAGATCTGTTGTGAGGAGACATAGGAGTGCGCAGAGCTGCTGTGTTGTACGGCAGAAGTATTTAATAATAAAACAGATTTAAAAGGGAAATGTTACCCATCCGGGGTCATTGCCTCTTGCTGTTATCCTTATCTGGGTGCAGCTCATGTTGCAGAGCCTGTAAGGGCGGTGAGGAGCCGTCTGCCGGCGTGTGGTGGGGTCTGGCCCTGGCCCTGCAAGGCTCACCCGCTCCAAGGCTTGTGCGTGCTCCAAACTGGAGCTGGATGGAGGAGGAGTTACTTTAACATAGAACAAGTGACCTTTTGTACAATAGCAAAGTGCAGACTGAGCAGTTTTAGTTTTACAGCAAGTTAACGTTTTCTGCAGGCCTTTTCCCTGAAAAGCCAGATTCGTCTGAGAATCCCCTTTTTCTTTATTTTTCTTTATTCCTGAGCCAGCCCAACTGCCAGCTGCTCCCTCACGGGGTTGCAAATGTAGTCAGCAGCCAGCTGAGCACAGAGGCAAGGACACTGGCAGCCTGTGACACTATCCCTCCCAGTCTTGGCTCTCCCATCCAGGGAGCTGAGTGCATACCATGGGAACCAGTGATGGATGAGAGAGTGGTATTTGCACAAACCTGGGTTAACATCAGCCTGGACAAAGGGTTTCCTTTTTCTTTTCATCTGTGCTCTGGATGGACCTCTTGGGATAGGAGTGATGCTCCAGGTAAAGATCTATGCATCTCTCTGGATCAGGTTTTTCCCCAGGAGGGATGGTGGCTGGAGGAAGCCATTGGCAGGCATAAGGATTTCCTCTCTGTGAGATGTCCTGCAGGCACAGGACAAGGACTGGCAGCTGCCTCTGCTCCCTCCTCTCCCTGAGCACCCCTGCAGAAGGTCCCTCTGGCTGACGCAGATCCAAAGCAAACCCTTTCAGGTTATTTCAGGCAACAGAACACAGGTTGGAGCCTGTTGTATTTATTTTGTTTTGCTTCTAAACCAAATTGCCCATCCCTTTCGAGCTATGTTGCTGGTGTGATGGGAACCAGTTCCTGCGGACCTGCTGAGACTAAATGGAAAACTTCCCAGCGGAAGCAGGAGCAGAGCTGGGCATGTACATCCCACCACATTGGGCTCCAGGAAGGCGAAGGAAGGCAGCCCAGGCTGCTGAAGGAAGAGCCTCCCATCCCTACTTTTTGCCCAGGGTGAGCGTCTTAGGGTTTGTTGCTTTGGGAATTTGGCGGCTCTTCAAAAAAAAAAGTAATTTATGGTCTCCACCAACTTCAAGGACTCAGTGGGCAAAAAAACTTCATTGCAAGAAATAAAAACACAAGGTAACCAATGTAAGCACAGGGCACAGTGAGCGTGGGGAATCTGGCAGGAGAAGCCAGCAGGAGTGTGTGGTGGCCGGGCAGCACGGAAGCCTGGCATCCCAGTAAAGGGTATGGCAACTGAGGCATTGCTGGGAGATTTTCAGCTGCAAACTCTGCTACAGACTTGCTGCATGAACTCAGGGAGTTTGTACAATGTCGTGATGCTGCAATTAGTCCTGTATATATTTGCTACCTCGTGTAGTGTGTTGTAAGAATTTAAGTGTTTTTAATGTGCTTTGATGTCCCTGGATGAAGGATGCTCTATAAATGCAAAGTAAGTATTCTAATGTACATAGTTTGTTTTCTTTTTAACCTAACAAAATGCTTCGCAGCCATTCTTTCTTTGACACTTTCCATAGCTGCTGGGTCTGTTTCTGCTGTGCCTTAGCAAAGCAAATTTAGGGTTTTACAGTGGCATATGTTCAGCATGTTCCTCAGCTTCATGACACAAGCAGTTCCCTTGTCATCAGCACTGCAGAGTTATGGGTGGAAATCTGCTAAAAATCTCCCTTTCGGGAAAACCTGATGATGGGAAAAGGTGGATGGTGACATCAGTTTGGGGAGGAACTATAAATTGAGGAAAGCACTGGAGGAGCTCTGCTTGCACGTAGCTCTGAAGGAGAGTAGAGAGTGAGATGAATGCAAAGCAATTATTCCTGAATAAGGACAGGTTTGGATACCTATTCTGGAATAAAAGAGTATGTCTTTGGAAGGTAACTCTGTGTATGAACCACTCCCATCAGCCTGCAAGCCCACAGGCGAGCTCCCCTGCCAGCCAGCCTTGTGTGACTTCCTGTGTCCCCATCCCTCCCAGTGACCTGCAGCAGCTTGTCATCCACAGATGCTGTGGGGTTGTGTGGGCAGAGTGGGCTTCTCTGGGGAGAACCAGCCCAGGTGATGCTTTCCAGGCCAAAGTCCAAAACATACAGCAAGGGAAAAAGCTGATCAGAAGCTGCTGCAAAGGAAGTGTCATTTGGGAAAAGCCCTGTGAAAGCTACGGGCAATGCAGCCACTCCAAAATGAATTGCTGAGAGCTGAGGGAGCATCTCGGGTCTAATCCCACCACGGCAAAGGCAGAAAGCTGTATGCGCTGGCAAAACAGCCTGCATCTCTCTAGCCAAGAGCAGATTTAAGGAAGCCAGCCAGCCTTCTGCTCCTGCCCAAGCATCCGGAGGCATCTGGGTCTGCAGAGAATCCAGCCAAGCTTTCCCTTACCTTTACCTTCTCCCGGTTCTTCCCAAGGCATTCGACATCACTATTTCGGAGCGAGTCCTCAGCCAGTGAGTTCCCTCCTGGTGCTGACCCGGCCCTTGAGTGCACGTCCCAGGTGTGGCAGTCGGAGGAGAGACGCTGGGGTTCAGGGTGTGCTTCCTCTCCGGGCTGCACTGCACTCCCAGCGCCAGGCACGCCGTTCCCCAGCCTTTTTAATAGCTGATTTTAATTACATGCTCTGAGACAAAAGAGAAAAACTAAGCCTTCCAACAGATTTTATCTGCTGTTTATTTCCACAAATTGCTGCAGAAAAAAGCCCGGAGGGTTTTGATGGAGGTGGAGGCTGAGATAGCCGGCAACTCGGAGGCTGCCGGGGCGCAGCCTTTTTAACCTCCCCTGCCGAGGCAGGTGCCGACACATCCCCGCAGCCGGCGCAATGCTAACGCTATGGAGGCTGACCGAGCAAACGGTAACGCGCTCGCCGGGGCCGCCACCCCTCTTCCTCCGAGGAGAAAAGGCAGTAAACCCAAAGCAGTTCCTGGCTGTGTTCCCGTGCTCAGAATCTTTGGGAAGACCCAGCGCCCGCTGGCTCAGGGGGTGGCTGCTGGCTGGGCAGGGGGGCACAGGCTCGGACTGGGAACCCCTCTGCAGTCCCCTCTCTTGCTCCGTAGGTGCACCAGTACTACAGCTGCCTGCCCGAGGACAAGGTCCCCTACGTCAACAGCCCGGGAGAAAAATCTCGCATAAAGCAACTTCTGCACCAGCTGCCACCACACGACAATGAGGTCAGTATCCAAAAAGTGTCCTTGGACATCAGCAGGGCTGTGGGTGGGAAGTAGATGCTCCTGGAGTTGCTTGTGGGAAGCATGTCATCCTTTCTCATCTCGTTTTCTCTTCAGGGGGATTTACTTGGAGTTCAGTCACGTTGCTATTTAAATTGCTATATTTGCTGTATTTGCTCCCTGCTTTGGTTTGTGTTGGAGGTGGGGAGTTTGTTTGTAAAGTTAAAATTTTTTAAATCATCTTCAGTTCTCTGAAATAGAAACACTTTTTCAATCCTTGGAGGTCAAAGCCCTGTTGGAAGTGGCTTGTAATGCCGTTGAGATCATCTAGAGACAAATCCATAGTTGCAAAAGCCTTTTTCCCAGGTGCTGCTTCCAACTCACTTTGGGAGTGGGAGTGAGCCTGCGAAGCAGGGGCTTCACTTGGGCTGAGCCTTGTGAGCTGGGATATCCTGGCAAGCTGGAGGTTGAGTCAAGATCAGTCAGAGCAAATAAAATAAACCTTCTTACGTCTCACAAGAACAATGTGAGGCAGCAAAAAGGGTCTGGTCTTTGGCGTCCTGATCTCACCAGTGAGAACACTGGCTTCTGGTAACCCACAAAATTTCCCTGTGTAAACAAAAAGAATCATTTTCATGCTGCTTTCTGAAGAAGCCGCTCTGGAAAATACATGCAGGTAACTTGTTTGATCTAGGTCAGATTTTAACAAGTTTGCCTGCGTGTGGCTGGGTGCCATGGGCACAGCGAGCACTGCCAGTGCAGGGGCAGCTCCAGGCACCAGGAAGGGGCTTCTTCTCATACACCCTTGGGCCCCAATCTACCTGCCTGCTTCCCTGGCATCAGCTTGAAACCCACAGCCTCTGACAGCCAAAAAATGTAAGAATAAACACACACAAATGCTGCTACTGCAGCCAGTGTTGCTGCAAGTTGGACACGCAAGTCTGAGTGTATTTTCTGTAAATTGGCAGATTTTGCATCCCCTCAGTTTTGCTTCTTTGAACTTTCAAGGTGTGTTGGTTGTTCACATGAATAACCCTGCTTGGCCCCATGAGCCTGCTCTCCCAAGTAACGGAGGCTGGATTAGGTGCTGCTGCTACACGTGGCCACCTTGGCTTTTCACTCGTATTCTCTGTTGAGATGGAACCAGCCAAGAGCTAAGCCTGCAGGATGAAAATAGCCAGGAAAACCTCAGAGTTTTATAAGCTTCAGGGAAATTGCATCATTCGTTGTTTGTATCCTTTTATTTTACTCATTACCTTCCAATGCAGAGTTTTGCAAATCTGCAGACTTGATCCTGTGCTGGAATAACAGTTCACAAATCACTGAAACTCCGTCGTTTGCACAGGGAAAAGGGGCTGTGCTCTGGAAATGCCAGTGGGATGTTTTGAAGACCTCTGCTGTAGGAGGCTGGTGGAGGAAGCATGAAAACTATCAGTCCTATTGCTGCTCCGGGTGGGACTCTGAGAATCCAACTCTTAAGATTTTCTACAAACTGAGCTCCCAAAGAGCAACCTTCCTCCTGTCCTTTCTTCTCATCTCAACCTCTTGAAATTCTGACCAAACCCCAGATGACTGAAGCTAAAACACCTGCATTTCTTCAGCTTCCCCCAGGCCAAGGGCAGAGTTGGCGTAGCCTCCATAGAGAGGTTTGCAGGGCCCATGGGACCACTCCTCGCTGTCCAGGGAGCAAGGGACACCCCTAACACTGATCACACTTGTGTTTTTTAGGTCCGCTATTGCAATTCATTGGATGAGGAGGAGAAGAGGGAACTCAAACTCTTCAGCAACCAAAGGAAGAGGGAAAATTTAGGGAGAGGCAATGTTCGGCCATTCCCTGTAACTATGACAGGAGCCATCTGTGAGCAGGTGAGTAGCAGCTGATGAACTGGCACTTGAATCACCCAAGTTAAGTGAAGCACCTCTCTGTGAAGACAGACTGAGAGACTTGGGGTTTTTCAGCCTGGAGAAGAGAAGGCTCCAGGGAGACCTTAGAGCCCTTTATAGTACCTGAAGGGGCTACAAGAGAGCTAGAAAGAGACTTCGCCTATCACAGGGGGAATGGCTTTAAAGTAACAGAGGGCAGGTTTAGACTAAATATTAGAAAGAAATTCTTTACTGTGAGGGTGGTGAGGCACTGGCACAGGTTGCCCAGAGACGTTGTGGCTGCCTAGTCCCTGGAAGTATTCAAGGCCAGGTTGGACGGGGCTTGGAGCAACCTGGTCTAGTGCAATGTGTCCCTGTCCATCACAGTAGGGGTTGGAACTAGATGTCCTTAAGATCCCTTCCAATCCAGACCATTCTGTGATTTTGTGAAGCTCACGAGAGAAGCACCTGCCCATGAACCCACCAGGTACGAGTACTGGAGTCTGTCAGGGCATGTTTCAAGAGCACCCTGCAATATTTGGTGTGGAGTAGCCATTTCAGCTCCTGGCACTATGCAGGGGAGTAGCTGTACGAGCAGCTGGTTGGTGATGGGTAGCAGTGGGCTCACCCACACCCCCCCGGTAATCACCGGCTTTTCCGACAGTGCGGCGGCCAAATCAACGGAGGGGACATGGCCGTCTTCGCCTCGCGGGCGGGACACGGCGTTTGCTGGCACCCTCCCTGCTTCATCTGCAGCGTCTGCAACGAGCTGCTGGTCGACCTGATCTACTTCTACCAAGATGGGAAGATCTACTGCGGCAGACACCATGCCGAGTGCCTCAAGCCCCGCTGCGCCGCGTGCGATGAGGTAAAAGCCAGCTCACCCCAGCATCTGCCACGGATGCTGCTGCCTGTGGAGGTGGCACAAGAGGGTTCCCCTTGCTGACTGGGTGGCATTTCCCATCCATACACCCTGACCTCTGCATGGGTTTGTGCACACAAACTTGGCTTGGAATTACCAAGGGTTCAAGCAAGCTTTTCCTGTGGTTTCGGGTATTCTTAGTTACAGTCTGACTAGGACTGTTCTGAGATAGGTTCTTGTCTACACACAGGAAGCTGTGAGTGTTTCCAGTAGCAGCACAGCCCCTGTGCTGTCTGATTTTAACCCAGACAGGTGTGGTGATCCTCCCTTCTCCTCTGTTTCCCCAGAAGAAGCCTCTGGTGGGATGAGTACTGTGTTTTCTACAAGTCAGTCTTGTCTGCGTACATGGTGAGCTGAAATAGGCTTTAAGAGAGGCAATTAACAGGCTATAGGAAGCTGAACAAATGGAATACAAAACTAATATAAAAAACCATACAGAGTCACCTCTGAGCGCTTCTCAAGTGTCAATCTCTGTTTAAAAGGCTGGTGAAGGAAATTGTTCTGGTTTTTAAAGTTGTGAAAACCATAGTGTGGAAAACCATATGTACTATAAAACACCACGTCCTATCTTTGCAAGCGTGTAATAGTAAATATCCAAGGCTATATGCACTTCAAATATAAAGAACATTGAAGTATGTATCCAATTAAATTTGTGGCATTACCAGTAAAAAAACAACCCCTAACCATTTGACTGGCCCTATTTCTCTGTGGCTTAGGGTGGGTAATTTTTTTTTCATGTACTTTTTATCCCTGCAAATTCTCATTTAAGTTTTTCATTCAACTCCTTCTTTAACACTCTTTTCTTCCCCTGAAACCTCCAGTGCTAATTGTCAGGGTAATTCAGGACTAAGAGAATCTGCAGCTGAAAAGCTTTTAGTGTGCCTTGTGCTGAGACAGAGAACCAGGGAGCAGAGCAGGGGCTGTTTGCTCCCTTGACTTGGCTTGGGAGTTGAGTTCAGGTGAGAAGGAGAAACACAGACAGCAAGAAAGCATCTGCTGAAAACATTTTAGATGGTTGCTTCACCAGCTTACCTTTAACAGCTCTCCATGTGTCAGTTTCCCCACTGGTGTAATGACTGGGCTCACCTTTGTAGCACACAGAGTGGGGTAGTGGTGACAGTGAGGAGCCAGGTAGCTCCATCTTATCCTCCTCAGAGAGCTGCCACTTCTCCTTGTGTTTTTGCTCATCCTTTGTGTTCAGGTCCCTGTTTCAGGGATGGGTAAATGTGTTCCAATAAGTGGCTGCTCTGTTCTTCAGAAGTCCACCAGATCGATAGGTTGTATATAAGTGTGTTTATTACCCTGATCGACCCCTCCAGCTGATGGATGAGCTTACAGGCACATTACTGCAGCTCTGCCTTAACGCTTTGTAGTCCAGGCACTAACACACTCCTGAGGAATTTGCATTTTAATGGATTTTCCTAAGAAATGGTGGGTGCCCCTGCCGCATGTCAGACCATGGGATTTTCTCATGCAGGACTTGGGGTGTTAGCTGTAAAATTTCGAGGTTATATGAACAAAGGGGCACAGCTGCCATGCATGGGCAGGAGACATGAAGGTTGGTATCTGCATCCCAGGACCCCTTTCTGACCAGCTCTGCTCCATGTTTGTTTCCTCCCCCAGATCATTTTTGCCGACGAGTGCACCGAGGCCGAAGGGCGGCACTGGCACATGAAGCACTTCTGCTGCTTTGAGTGTGAGACAGTTCTGGGGGGGCAGCGGTACATCATGAAGGATGGAAGGCCCTACTGCTGCAGCTGCTTCGAGTCCCTCTACGCTGAGTACTGCGACACCTGTGCCCAGCACATCGGTACGTGCTGGTGGTGTGGGAGGACAGCAGGGCAAACCTCCACTGGGGAGGTTGTTTCTGGCAAGAGTTGTTGCTTTAAGCCTTTTACAACACCGTGGGGCTGTGGGCAGGACTGCCTGTGGCGGGGGTCTGCTCCAACCCTGGGGCATCCAGAGGTTCTTGTGCCCTTCTTCCATTCCACCTAGGCCAGTAGCACAGTAATTTGTTTGGTTAAACCACTGTTTTATCCCTGTTCGTAGTTAGGAAAGGATTATATAGAGGGCACCTCAGGAGCTGTGGCAGCTAGTGAAAGCTTTCTCTGGCCTAATATAATGCACACTTTTTTCCCTGTAAATCTCATTTCCCTTTAAACAGCCTGTCTCTTCAACTCAGATTTTTCCCATCCAAGCTCGCCAAAGGATCACTGTCAGAAAAGATGTTTGTTTATTAGGCATCATTATTGTTTCTGTTTGCCTTTTTTAGTCAACCCGCGGATGTTCTCAGACAGAATGAAATAACACATCAGGGTCAATCTTTGTTCCTAGAACAATGATTTAAAATGCACTTTATTCTAGAGGCTATGCTGTCACCCCAGCCAGGCAGGCTGGGAAGCACCTTGCTGCTCTCCCCAATCCCCTTTGCCACTTGGCTGAGCACTTGCTAGTGAGCACACAGGCAGCTCTTCCTTTGTCTATGGAGGTGAGCTCACGTGTTCAAATATTTCATGGGCTGCAGGGAAAGAAAGACCAACGATTTTGCTCTTGTGCAGCAGCCAGATGGCACAGGGAGGGGAAATTCGGGGCTTCAGTGAAGCACTTGGAGGATGTGTTTGCTATGACCTGCAGCACATCCTTCCCAAAAGCTCAGCTGCAGAACGGTGAAGAAGCAGCTGTTAATGCTTCTCACACACTCCCTTCTCTCGTGTTTCCCCATCTGCTGTCCTTCACTCTGACCAGCCAGCTGGAGCCTACTGACTGTCAGGTTTTCAGGGTAAAATGCCTGTTTTGGTGTGTATTTGCACATTTCCAGCAAAGTGGGGACTGCAGTCATTCTTGCTGCTGAGTGCTGTGCTTAAGAGCCATGTAAATCAGAGGTAAGCATGTGCTTAAGACTTGCAAGGCTTGAGTTGGGTGGGTGAGGATGGAGTAAGGAGGCTGCACTCCTTCATCTGCAAGATGGCTTTGGGCAGTGGAAAAGGAGCTGATAAAATCCCACCCACTGTCTTGTCTCTTTTCTGCCCACAAGTGTAGCACTCCAGTCTGTGTAAAAGCATTTCGCTCATTATAAGGGGAGAAAAAACCTGATTGCACTAAACCTAATTTAGGCTGGAATAAAACAAGGCCATTAACATGCTGTTCATTTATACATTATCTGGCAGCACTCGGCCCCCCAGCGACATGGCCACAGTGGGTGTGCAAGCACATGCTGTGCACATGTGGAGTGCAGCACCCACCGTGCCGGCCAGCCCACGCAGTGTATGGCACTTCCTCAGGTAATGAGGGCTTTTGCCATGAACAGCTGCTTAAACAAGTGGATAAATGTTATAATTGAAACCTCAGGAGCTCTGCTCATGGCTCTGACTGAGAGCAATGTGCAGACTTGTGCTCCCTAGGGTTTTGCTGGTGAGGGACAGACTGTCTGCATCAATTCCCTTACTGAGCCCAAGGGGGGCTGGTGAAGCAACACAGGAAATGCATCTGGGTGCAAGGCAAGGGTGTGTGTTCAATCCCTGAGGCCAGCTCTTTCCACTCCCTGCTGGAGAAAGGGCCCCGGAATCCTGAGTAAAATTAGAATGGGGTCACAGTAGCAGCAACGGAGAGGGATGTCATCTACTCTATTACATACTTAACCAAGGCAGCACAAATTCCTCATTATGGTTCGGTTGGAGGCTTTTTGTTTTTTGGAATAGGCATATTATTGCTTTGACTTCAAGGACTTTATGGAGAAGTTCTTGCATTCCTTTGCTTTATGATCGGAAATATCCCCATTTAATACAAAATAGCTTGAGGCATGGTTCTGCTGCCTTTCCCAGCATTGAGTAACTCCCAAGCAAAGGCCTGGAATTAGAATTGGAAGGAATTAGAAATTAGATTAACTTTGTGCATTGGAGAAATCCTGAAAAAAGGCTTTCAAGACCGGGGCCAAGTACATATCACTCATAGGGGATCACAGAGCCATAGAATGGTTAGGGTTGGAAGGAACCTTAAAGGTCATCTAGTTCCAATCCCCTGCTGTGGGGAGGGACACCTTCCACTAGACCAGGTTGCTCAAAACCCCATCCAGCCTGACCTTGATGCAACTGTTAAGTGACTCTGACGCTGTGCATCTTCCCCTTCAAGGTATCGACCAGGGCCAGATGACGTACGATGGCCAGCACTGGCACGCCACCGAGACCTGCTTCTGCTGTGCCCAGTGCAAGAAGTCCCTGCTGGGACGTCCCTTCCTGCCCAAACAGGGGCAGATCTTCTGCTCCAGGGCCTGCAGCATCGGCGATGACCCCAATGGCTCTGACTCCTCCGACTCAGCTTTCCAGAGCGCACGAGCCAAGGAGTCCCGCCGCAGTGCCAAAATCGGCAAGAACAAGGGGAAGGGTGAGGAGGGGGCACGCAGCCCGTGCAACCAGCTGCAGGTCACCTCCAACCGCCTCTCCACCGACGTGGACCCACTGTCCCTGCAGATGGATCTGCTCAGCCTGGCCAGCCAGACACCGAGCCTCAACAGGGACCACTTGTGGAGGAGCCGGGATGAGCTCTATCACTACGGGGGCAAAATGGAGCAAAGTCAGTCCCAAACACCCTTGCAGCTTCTCAGCCAGTGCAACATAAGGACCTCCTATAACCCCAGCCAGGTCCCAGCCTCACAGCCGGATTTATGGGCAAAACATTTCAGCAACCAAAAGAGGAGCTCCTCGCTGGCAATGAAGAGCCACGGTGGCAGCTTCATCCAGGACTGCAGAGACGACTACTACTCGGGAAGACTTCGCTCACAGGAGAGCTACAGTGACATGTCCAACCAGAGCTTCCCTGAGACCAGAGGAAATCTCAAAGTCCCCAAGTATGAGGAGGAAGAGGAAGGTGGGATGCCGACACCGCAGTGCCGCACCCGTCACCCCATCAATGCTCTCAAGTTCTCAGAGGACCTGACACCCACCGAGCAGACTCCCCGGGGCTCCATGGAGTCCCTCGCACTCTCCAATGCAACAGGTATGTCACCCCTGCTCCTGTCAGCCTGACACTGCCCTGGACCCCCTCCATGACATCGAGTCCTTTGTGTTCCAGGTCAGTGCTGTGGCAGGTGTCTTCTCGTTATGAGAGTGACTGACAGCCTGGGGGACACTGCTCAGTGCCACAGGCTTGCCTGCCTGGCTTCGGTGTGCCTGGCAGTCCCGCTCCCTTTGCTTGCTTGTTTATCAAGTGCAGGGCTTTATAGAAGACTGGCCTTTCTGTGCAGCTCAAAACAAATGTTTTCAAGCTCTTTAATCCTCCTTTTTGTGAAGAGACAGGGAAAATCAAGGCCAGCTGCTAACACAGAGGCGGATTCCAGCCTTCAGCGCTTGAAGGACTGCTGTCAGCTGCCCTTGCTGGATAAAAGTATTTTTAAATGCTTTGAAATAGGCCCAGTTAACCCCTTTTGAATGTTATGCCACCCTCAAGCACATGACTAGTTGAAAGAAATTCCTCCCCCTCTACACACAGCTCTTTAATTTCTCTTCCCAAGTCCCTTGGTAGAAACTGCAGGGAAAAGCCAGGCAGGATGCTTGTTCCCATCAGGCTGAGCCCGGTTCTCATGAGCACATCCCAGGGTCATATTTCTCAGTCCTCTCACCCCAAACATATTTGGGTTTCATTTGTGGCTGCAGGGATGGGTGTGCATGCACGAACGTGTCTCTGTGGGGCTCTGGTCTGCAGCTGGCCCTGGGCAGGCTCAGTCCTTCCTGTGGTTCATTCTACTCCACTCACCTGGCACAGGTATCATTGCTTCCAAGTCCCTCAGCAGAGAAAACTTCTCAGAAAAGAGAATACTGAGCGTGGTTTGCTTGCCAGAGATACTGCCTTGCTTTTTCTTTGCTGCTTCACTGGCTTTTCTCTGTTCCAGACAAGCATTGCTTGGATTTGTGCAGATTCTGCACCTGAACTCCTGCAAAATGGAGTCTTTCTTCTCTGTCACTGGCAGTGAGCAGCCTGTGGGGTGTCTGGTACCCAGTCCCAAGGATCCCTCACAGGATGCTGGCATTGGGTGGTGGGGATGCACCAGTGAGGATCGCCAGGCCCAAAGAGGGCCGAGTTCTGCTGAACCCAACTCTGGGCTCTGCCCTGCCTGGATGGACAGGTTTGCTCTGCTATGCCTGTGCCTCCTCACCCACTCCCAGGGTTTGATGTGTTTGTTTAGGGAAGCTGCCAGCCCCATGCCAAGATGTGAAATGATCTCTGTGTTCAGCCAGAATCTCCCTATCCGGCAAGCGGCAAAACGGGGGAGAGAAGCTAATGAGGTGGGAAGGGTTTTGCTCAAACAGCTTCAGATATACACAGAGGAGAAATGGATGTGAAATGGTGGGGGAGTTGGGAATTGCTTTCCGAAACAAGGTTTCCCTAAGCAAAGCTCCACATTTCCAAAGCTGCTTGTGTTCCTGAAAACTCATATTGTGTAAACTCCATCAGTACAAAGAGTCTTGAGCAACACCAAGCTCGGATGAGCAATCCCTGAGCAGTGCAGGGGTTGTTGCATGCTTTGGAGCTGAAGTGTAACAAGTTACACAAGATACAGGTCAAGAGACGAGAAATGTGGCAAGGCCTTTGTATTAGAGTGAAAAATCATTCTGTCTTTCATCTTAGAAACCCCTTTTTAGAATGCTGAGAGAGAGACCTCCCAAAGGCATCCATCCTCCATACAGAGCCAAACTATGAGTTATGGGCAGTGCCTGCCTTAACAGCTTGCTGCTTTCCGGGTTTTTGGAGCAGATGCTCAGCATGATGGGGCTTGCAGCGAGTGTGCACTGTTCCTCTGCAGAGTGAGCTGATAACGTTTTTATTAATGTGTAAGGTTCTAATAATTTTCCTTGCCTGGGGAGCTGGCTCAGCTGAGCTGGAGGCATTGCAACAGCAACAGGCAGCTCCCCCTGGGCCATGGCTGCAATTATGGAGGACACAATTATCATCCAATTTAATTGGCAGAATTTTGAGGACGGGGGATTTGATGACCTGGACGAGGTCTGTGGGAGAGCAAGTTTTGGGGCAGGTGGGGTCAGGGCACAGTATTCCACTGCCTGGCTTTCCCCATCCCTGCCCTCCCCGCTGGGGCCAAGCAAGCTGCCCAGCAAGCACCCCACAGAGCTTCCCCCAACACAGCCCAGGGATCTGGCTCACCCCATTCCCTCCACCCCACGTGCCCTAGCTCTGCTTTGCCAGAAGCTCCCAGGCATCCACATACAAGGTCCCTTTGAGCTACCGATGCTGCACAGTTGCTCCACCTTATAAAGTGAAATAATTAACACCGCATCCATCTAAGGTTTTATGGCATCGCTGAAAACGGTCTGGTTTTTATAGGGAGCTGAAGGGCAAACGGTCTCTGACCTGCAGAGCACATGTTAAAAGCTGGTTCCTCCCTGGCAGCAGATTTTGCTGTGATGTTTCTGTTACAACTTAACTACTAATTAGCCAGAGACATCAGTAAACGCAGAAAACTCATGGGATTTGCAGCAGTAATCCCTGTCCCTTGGCCAGAAGGCTGCCTGCTGTGAGCAGATATTGTTCCCTATAATATTTCAGGGTCAGCCATTGTGTGGGTCAAGATCTGTGTGACCCCAATCTCCTGCAAGACCCCAGGTTTGTACCTTACCAAAAGACTATTTAATCGGCTTAAAGCCAGTTCCTCATGGGTTAGCAAAGAGGTGGGACACCATATTAATGCTGGGCACGTGTCCTTAGAGTGCTGGGTTGTGCTCTGCTGTCACTATGGGCAGTAGTGCATCAGCAGACACAGGAGTGGCAGAGGTGGCTGTGACCCTCCTTATGCTCTGTTTTGGGGGTTGAATTAGGCAGTAGTGTCTCTGCTGTCCTCTGGTTTGTGCTTATGTAATTGCCACAAATTTCAATGTGATTGAAACACATCCACTGGCAAAGGGCAGAATTTCCTGCTGGTGGAGGGCATATCTCCTTCCCTTCCATGTTTCTGCTTGGAAATCCCTTTTTTGCCATGAGCTGAAGGCTACAACGGACTTTTATCCACTACAGCTTGGAGATTGGGTCCTCCTCTTGCCCAACATGGCCATTAGATGGAGAGGCAAAGAGCAAAATGTATTTCCCATCCCATTTTCCAAGAGAGAGCTCATTTTTGCTGATGTTATAATTTTGTATTATCTTTTGTTTTTTATTTCCTTTGGGTGCTTTTGCTTGATTTTTTGTTTTTTATAAATGGCATTAGCAACGACACAAGAGAGTGGATCCTGTAGCAGTGTTTACCTCATAGCTCCCTGCATTAAGCAATTGGGCCAGTGCTAAGATGGAATTTGTCCAGGAAGCTTTACTCATGATGAGAAGCCTGAACCTACCAGAGGTTAATCACTTCCCAGAAGATACTTAGTCCATCAGCCCTGCTCTCAGTGTTTGTGCTTGTGTTCTCCTCAAAAAAGGTTTTGTAGGCTCTGTATGTGCCTGGCAGTGGAATTAGAAATCAAGAACTCATCTCTTCTGATTCCAAGCAGTTATTTCCACAAAATGCCAACTGGTCAAATAGTCCACTTAAGAAAGTACCTTCAGGCTAAATGCTGTTCTCTGAGAACAGTCTATATGTGCCACTTGCAGAGATCAGGAGCACTTTGGAGGTACCTTGAATTGGAGGTCACATTGAATGGTGACATTGTATGTAAAGGAGAAATAGATTTTAAGGATTCCTTGAGAAATGGATTTGGGTGAAGGGAACAGTCTCATCTGTCACAGTCATAAATCAGTTTAAAAGGATGGTAAACTGTTGCTGTTACAGGGTGGAATGTGATTTCAGTTGTATGGCACACATTGCTCCTGTCATTGGTGTTATGAGATACCCAAAGGGCCCTAATAGGGTTTTTTTCCAGGAACAGACAACAATTGTGATATACTCAGCAAGTGGAAAGATCATAGGAATATGCACATGGGTCAAGGCTGATTCCTGCATGTCTGAGTGTAGAGTGACCTGACAGCATCATTTGTCTCCAGTCTCTCTTCTTCCTCTGCCTGAGGAGGAGCTGAAAGCTGTGGGGCAGGTGAGGGGAAGAACAAGCCCTGTTCCTCAGGGCCAGGGTTATGTTTTCTGGAGGAACATTTATTGACCCAGCCTCTCCTGCACTGAGGGCTTGGGAACAGCTCCTGAACACCCTCAGGTATAGCAGTGAGGGGTCAGGAGGCTGGTCCTCATCCCCATGTCCTCAGTATCACCGCATCCTGAGGGTGCTCCTCTTCCCTGTGGGCTGAAGAGAGCAGCTGCCCCAGGCACTCCAGCTGAGTTAGACAAGCCAGAAAATGACACATCTACTGTTCCTGGCTTTTTCTGAGGAAAAAAGGAGGCTCCTTATGTTCTTATCGCTCTCTTTCCCCCAGACACGGGCAGAGCAAAACTGCTTCCAAGTCAGAAGATGAGATCCCTGGGAGGATTTCTTGCAATTTTAAGACCCGTGTGTAACATTCCCCAGTCCAAGCCAGATAATTTTGAAACCCATGTAAAGATAGAGGTTTTCCTTCCCAAAGTCCCAATTCCAAAACTATAAAACTGCCAGGAATGTTTCTTCTCCCCCTCACTCGCCTCTTGCTGTTCAGCAGTGGGAGGTTTGATGTGCCTGCTGCAGGGATTAGCCACGTGCATGGCTTCACCCCTTTGGTGTCACACATGGATGGTGCAAAGCACGTGAGGTGATGACCAAACCAGAGGGAGAACCAAAATGCACTTCTAGAAAGAGATGTTGTCAGGGTAAGCAATAGCACATCATCCCCAATGCATGGTGCTGGCCATCCTGCCTCATCTGGGGATGGTGCAGGAGCTGGAGGTGCTAATGAGGGGATTACAGTGGGGCTCTTGGATTAAAATCTAACCCCTTTCCCAAGCAACAGTCACTCACTTCTTTCAGCAAGCTGGACAGAAAGACTGATCGGGTGGGAAATATGCCCTGCCACCCATGGATGGCATATGGGGGCACACCATGGGAGGCTGTTGGGATCAACTGACTTGGAGAGCACTCTGCCTTCCCCCAAATTGTTTACTTTCCATGATTTCCAGTTACATAAGGGTTCTGCTTTATTTCTGCATGCCCCGAGGTCGCTCAGAAGTGAGATGGGGCTGAGCTATAAACAAAGCCCATGGAAGGCTGTTTCTCTTTATGTTCCTTTTTAGCTCTTGGGATTGACCTTGAAATAAACCCCATTTGAGGCGTGGTGAGGATGCGCCTGCCTGATGCTGTGGGAGAGAAGGCTCTGACATGGGGGGCTGGACACAAGAGATGCTGTGCTGATGCTCCTGTGCCTCTGTAGCTGCACTTAAACACTGGCTGTCAGGGCTAGGTGCCAGGTTTTGGTGCTGGCAGGCACCTCTGTGGGGCTCAGGTGGTGTGGGCTGCGACGCACAGGTATATGTGTACACAGTGATAAACGTAAAGGCAAGAAGCAAGCGTCAGCACAGCCCTGTTTGCTTGCAGTATCATAAGTCAGGGCATTTTGCATTCCCCTGCTGGTGCAAAGCAGCCAATGCTCTCTTTGCAGTGGGATTCTGGCTCACCCTGTGTTAGCCCAGCTTCGTGGGGAGTTTGATTTAATGGAGGCTGGGAGCTGCTTCCCCTCACGGGGGGCTCTATTCCCAGCCTCACACCCAGCCTACGCACTCTCTGCGGCCTCTCTGCTGTCATTTGCTGAGTGGTTTAATAATTCATAATTAATGCAACTTGCAGCCCCGGTTTAGCAAAGCACACAGTGGGACTTAAGCGCCTCCGAGTGCTTTGTTGTGGCAAAGTTGTAGAGGTGATGCTCACGAGGGATATCTTCATGCTGTCACTTCGCTTATTTGGGTGTTATTTCCCTTGGCGATGTTCATGGGATAAACATGGTTCTTAATAGGAGCGGGGAAGGGCTCTCAGAGGAGATCATACAATGTGTTCTTAGTGAACCTTAATGTTAACCAGAAACCTGCTTCATGTTCCCAGCACTGTAGCCAGCTCGAGTTGTGTATCGAACGCCCGCAGACGAGCTGCAGCTTTCACTTGTGCTCATCCGAAAGGCGTGCGTTTCCATGGCTCCGGGGTGAAATATTGAGCCTGGCAGCCCCACACAGTGGAGAACAGCAGCAGAAAAACCTGCTGTGTCCACGTGCTCCTGGTGCTGGCACCATTCTGGCTGTGGGACGGCCACCGGCCGATGCACCACGCTGGTGGCAGCAGGTGCCATCTCTCCTTTTCCAGTGCCAGAGCCTCTGGTGCAGCCAACAGTGTCTCAGAGCATCGTTCTGCAGCGGGAAATTTTGGTGGGATGAACACATTGCCCCTGGTTTTGCACCCTTGGAATGGTCTTGGTGATGGTAACAACCATCCCATGCCACGGGCCAGAGCAGGGCTTCTGCTCCCCTGGCTGGCCTTGGGAAACAGATTCTCAGGTTTCCTTGTTAGAGAAAAGCCAGGGCTGTGTGGTGGGCTCTCCCCTCACGTGCTCTTTCTTCCAGATTGGGGCTCGCTCGGGTTATTAGCTGTGTTCCCAGATGAAACACTTCATTAAGAGGGAGCTGCAGCAACTGTAAATAAATACTGGTAACTCAAGAAGATGGGGCCTCATGTACAAGTGTAGCTCTGGAATGGCAAATGACCTCAGGAGACGGGGGTCAGTGCCACCTTTGTGCTGTCCAGAGCACCATGGGACTGGGGACCCAGAGTCTCCCTGCATGTGCCTGGGTATCCACTGCTTTCAGGTGCCAGGGAAACCCTCCAATGCTGGAGCCTGCCCTGGCCACCTTCTGCTGTGATTGCACAGGGAGAGTTGTCTTCTCCAAGCTGAAGTCTTCCTTGCAGAACTCAGCAGACCTGGAGAATAATGTATTCCCTCCTCTTTGCAAGCATTTTTTTCCATATTTGAAGGCTCTTACTATATCCCCTTCAGCCTTCTAGACTAAACAATCCTTGCCCTTTCAAACTTTATTCCCAGGTTATATTTTCTAGATGAAATTCTTTTAGACAAGTGGTTATTGCTGTCCCCTGAACTCGCTGCAGTCAGACTGGAGCTCTCCTGGCTTTCTCCCACTATGCCTTGCTGAGGTTTTGTGGTTTCATAGAGAGGGACAGAATCACTTAGGGAGCTTAGAAAGACTAATCTGGGCCTGACCCCACTCATGATGCTTTACACCTTACATTGGTACAAATGTAAAGCTTAGCCTGGAGGCACCTTTGTGTTCCAGAAGGATCATAAGTTGCACCCTCGACCTGGTACCTGCTCTGGGAACTGTAAGAGCTGTGCAGAGCTCTTGGTGCCTTCAGCAATGCTGGAAAAGCACAGCTTTGCTCCTGAATGAGCAGAATGAATCCTTCGCTGTCACCATGAGCAGGGAAAATAAAGTTTCCCTCTCCCAGCCTCACTGCTTGTAGGATCACTTCATAGTGTGGCTCCCAGAAAAAGGCACATGCAGCCTGCCCAGTCTGCCTGGGAAGATGCATTTGGCTCTCAGCAAGGAGCCTTTCCCACTCTGTCATATGGAGAAATTAAGCAATTGGATGTCGGAATGGATTTGCTTTGTTGCAGCCTCCTGAGCACGGGCTCCATCACAGCCCAAGTTCTGTGTGCTGGCAATGGTGGTGGAACATGCTTTTGCTGGATTTCTGTTACAATCAACGTTTTCCCAGCAATTCAAGGTCTTAAAATGTGTGTCATTAATTATAATCAGGCTGTCTGGATGAACAGCCAGAAACATCCCCTGATTAAACCTCATGCTCTGAGGATGAGCCATGTGTGCATTGTAGGCTCCTTATTTGAACTCACTGCCTCTGTGCTGACCAGCACTTCCAAGGGGAAAAGACTGAAGTGCTCATGATGTTTGCTGGAGGTGTGTGTGAGAGGCTGGAGAGCCCCATCCTGCATAAACTAAAGTGGTGAAGCACTGGCTCTGCCTTTTCCAAGCTGGAACACCCCGCTTATCACGGCTCGCTTTATTCCCAGCAGAAAGAAACAGGTTTCCCTGCTGCTCGTCCTGCCCGATCTCAGCCACATCATTCCTGCCTGGGACATGAAGGACACAGATATGTCTCATTTAATTTGAAAATATTGTTTTGCTCTTTCCATGTCTCCGGAGACTCTCCATAGATGCTAATTTTTATTCTTGGTGAATGCAGGACCAAAAGAGGGAGGTGGCTCTGAGGGGCAGCAGAGACTCACAGGTACCATCCAATGCGACTGGCACTGGGGGGCAAAGCCCCAGCTCACACCACACCCCTGTGAGTGAGACGAGGTCGACCCCTTTTAAACAATGCTGCCAAAATCAATCTGCTGATGCCAGAGAAGCATTCCTGCCCAGCACTGCCATTGCCTGTTCTTATTGTGGAGCTGTGCCAGTTCTCCTAACAAAGGGCTGCATAAATGTCACTGAGGGCTCATTTTCCTTGGCGTCAGCTATTGTCTGACAGATCTGATTAAGGCCACATTGGGCTGTCAGCAGCCATGATTCACACTGGGATCAGCTCCACTGGCATTCCCACTGTTGCTCTGGTTTTTCAGGAGGTCTTTGCATGTTACACAGTTGGTTTTCCCTCCTGGGGGACTGCTGGGCTCCTCTGCAGTGGCACGGGAGAGACATGGGGAGCAGTACCTAATGTGACAAAATTGCATCACTAGGTTCAAAGGCAGAAGATCGTGGCTCCAGCAGGGAGGAGAAACATGCCAGGAATCACTCCCATAATGGGAGCAGGCAGTGTGGGTGAGCAAGTCTTCACAGGGGGCAGGGAGCCCATCCAGGACTGTTTACAAAGGGCAGTGGTCAGGGTTGGGTTTGCTCACTAAAGATTAGCATAACTTAGAAAAAAAGAAAGGCATGAAGCTGGCTTGGAAAGTGTGTCCTTTTCAAAACAAAACATGACTTCTCCTTTTTTTTAACCCAGCCTCTCCCTTTTCCTGTGGTGTTCAAGGATCACCTTCACTTTACCTTCCTCTGTTATCATAAACTCCAGAAACATCCCCATTAATAGCAGAAAAGCAAAGGAGCAGGGAGAAATTACTGCGACACAGGGACTCAGGGAGCAAAGCCAATCCATGTGAGAGCCAGTCATAGTTAAAGTTCTCCCTGGTGCCACCAAGGGGAATGTTTGGAAAATCTTGCCCAGCTTTGCAGGATCTGTTGATCTTTTTAAGGCTGAATCCAAAGAAACCCTGAAGCAGCTCATGAGTGGGGTTAGTGACAGCAGCCCATGTTCACGTTTGGCAGCAGCAGCTAATGCTGAAGGAACTGAGCTCTTGATGAAGTGCAAGCAGCTTTTGTTAAGGGAAAAAGAGGTTTGTTCTTGAACTGTTGGCTGGGTTGTTATGTTTTTAAATTAATTTACAAAGTCATAAATTCTCAGTGATTGCATAAAGGCAGTGTGTCATGTTGGAAATCCTGCTGATGGTGCACAGCTCTCCGTGTTGGGTCTGCACTGAGAGGTTGTCGGACAGGGATGGGGAGGGGAGAAGAGAGCCAAAGCAAACACTCTGCGTTTGATTTGGGATGAAATGGTTTTCCTTTGAAATAACTTGAGAAACATGTTGTCCTGAGCTTGCAATGCAAGCACTGACTGCTGCCGGTTGTCAAGCCAACGGGGAGACAGAAAATAGTCAGGAAACACCCATAAAACAGACCAAGAAGTAGGGTAGTGTGGGGTACATTGTTTCTTCTTGATGGGGAGGTGCTGAGCAGACAGCCCACTTCCCTGCTGCCCTGTGAAGGCTTTCTGGGCTGGAGAAAAGAACCTTGCAAGAGCTCAGGGGTGGTTATCACATTGGAGAGACCCAGTTGGTCATCTTCCCAAGCAGGGCAACCCATCAAGCTGGAGCTGATGTTCCTGGATCCTGCCCATGCATAGCTCCCTGGATATCTGCAGGGACAGCCTGACCCTCCTACTGCCCTGCTGCTTACAGGGAGCTCCAGAAGACCCTTTTGGGCTCAGGTGTTTCCTTGCCTTCTGGGAAACCCGACTTCATGCACGTGGCCAAGGCTGTACCTTTGATCTTGTGACAGGTGTCATTCAGGGGATCTGTGCTGTGCAGCATGGTGACAAACCTGAATTAGTCAGTGGCCCTGTTTTCATCTGCCTCTGACGTTGTTCAGTCCTCCAAGCACAAGGTGTGGGTGCCGGATCATGGCACCCCAGTTATCTCAGTGTGCAGGAGGCCTCAGGTTACCTCTGACGCATGATTTCTCCCCTGGCATCACTGGTTATTCCTATCAAGTCACAGACAGTGTAGACATATGGGAAAGGAAGTCATGAAAAGCAACTTGGAGTCCAACTGAAAACACCTTAAATTGGTGTGATTTCCCCAAAGGAGGTACTGCCTGCTCTTCAAAAAAAATTCTTCTCTTGAAAGGGCTCTTCAGGACAGCATTGAAACCGAGTTATTTTTTAAAGCAAAAGTCTTGGGCCAAAACCAGCCTCCACCCTGCATCTCCACTGATTAAAAAAATTCTCCTTCTTAACTCTCTTTTTTTCCTTCCTTTGCCCTTTCCTTGGAAAGGTCTCTCAGCAGATGGAGGAGCCAAGCGTCAGGAGCATCTCTCCAGGTTCTCCATGCCTGACCTGAGCAAAGACTCAGGTATGAACGTCTCAGAGAAGATGAGCAACATGGGGACCCTGAACTCCTCCATGCAGTTTCGAAGTGCCGAGTCCGTCCGCAGCCTGCTGTCGGTGCAGCAGTACCAGGACATGGAGCCCACCCTGCACGACCTCGCCAGCCCCCTCGGCTACCGAGAGCGGCCGTCGCACGGGCGGATGCACCAGAGCTTCGACTACGGCAGCGGAGTGCCCGGGGGCAAGCTGGGGGCTCAGGAGGTCCCCAGACATGCCCCCATGAGCGAGCGCACGCGCCGGCGAACTACCCTCCGGGATGATGACCGGCATTACCGCCCACACCGGCCCCGGCGGTCTCGACGTTCCCGGTCGGATAACGCCCTGCACCTGGCCAGCGAGCAGTGCTACCGGCTGAAGGAGAGACCCTCGCTCCGAGCCAGGGATGACTACGACCCCTTCGTGCACCAGAGGAGCTGCAGAGAGACGGTGGAGCAGGGTCCCCGCAGGGACGTCTACGGCCACTGTCCCCGGACGGTGTCGGATCTCGCCTTGCAGAACCACTTGGGCGAGAGATGGGGGCCCTACTTCGCTGAGTACGACTGGTGCTCCACCTGCTCCTCCTCTTCGGAGTCCGACAACGAGGGCTATTTCCTCGGGGAGCCAATTCCCCAGCCCACCCGCCTGCGGTACGTGACCAGCGAGGAGCTCCTGCACAAGTACGGCTCGTACAGCATGCCCAAGTCTTCCACAGTGGGTGGCAGGGGACAGTTGCACAGCCGGAAAAGACAGAAGAGCAAAAACTGTATCATATCCTAACGGCATCCTTGCCAGGCACCTTGGGAGAATGTAAATTAGCTCACAATCTTGCACTGTTTTAGATCATGTAAGTGCTTTTATTGTAACAAAAAAAGGCCTGAAGAGGGGGGATTTGTAAGAAGGTTGTAGACTGGCTTCTATAAATAGTCATAATCCTGGGCACGGTGAATATATTTTGCACATCTTACTTTGGAGAAAAAAAATCTAAAAAGTTCACTTTAGCCTGTAATATTTACCCAGTAGTTTCTCCTCCTTCTCCCAGATACTGCCACGCCTTTGGGCTCTGTTCGTGTGTACGTTTTGGTTGCCACTGTTGACTCTCAGCATCAGTTTGCCAGTAGCTTTATCTTTCCACCATGTTTTTGTTTTCCATTAGCCATGTTGATAGGTGATTTGTCTCTCAGACAGTATGGGAGCCTAAGTTATTTCCATGGTTGTTGTAAATGCAATGTAAATGAGAGTTCGGAGAAAATATTTTTGTATTTTGTAATATCAGAGGAATTTCTATATCTTAGGAGTCACTGGGAAAATGCATGCACATTCAGAATTGTTTTCAGCCAGAGCTAACCAAACAGTACTTCGGATCCCCCTTTCCATTTCATCACCAAGTTCCTTAATTATATCAGTGAGAGTTTGAGTTGTTATTGGTTTTGAGGTTTTTTTTTGTTTTAACCCTTTTTTCTGTTCATTTGTTTTGATCCTGGTCAATAAAGAGAACATTTTCTGATTCATTAAATCTTGATGAGGCCTCAGTGGCATTTTGAAGTCTGCTCATGCCTGTGGTTTACAGGTATGCTCCATCAGTCAGATACAGGAACCCTGACAGCTGCAAAAGGGACTGGGTTTTTTTTTCATTATTATTATTAAATAGGAAAGAACAGAACTACCAAATGTCGTTGTAAATCACCAAAGCCGGAGAAGGAATTTCACACCTCTGTAGAGAACGCTGAAGTTACTAAACATTGAACTATTATTTGGAGTAAATAAAGTGTAAATGGTGCAATTGTGTGATGTCAGCATGACGTTGTTTTGAATATAGACTTGTCTTATGGTGCTCTAGTCTCCTGGGTTATGTTAACTGCTGTTCATTACCAAGTGGAAGTCTCAATATTGCCTACTGCCTAACACATATGAGAACACCTGCAAACTGCTCCCCACGGGCCCCATCCTGCCTGGAGAGACCCTCTCACCCCTCTGAGGCCGTTTGGGGCTGGGGGCTTGTCCCCAGGGTGGGCTCAGCCCCCGCTGCAGAGCCAGGGCAGCCCCTCACTGTGGCAGAGGGTCTATAAATAGGGCTCAGCTGTGTTGTATTATGGTGGATGTGAGTTTGTTCTCTGTGTGCTTTAATCCATTGGGGTTCTGCCATCCCAGTGTGTCCCAGTTGCAAGCCAATGCCAGGTTGTCCCAGTGCTTCCCAGAAGGGAGCAGGTTTGCAGAAGGGGCTCTTGGCACCCAAAGACCAAAGTGGGTTAGTGCCTGAGGGTGTGAAGATAAGGCTGGGCTTCGAGCAGCAGGAGGGCTGAGAGCTTACCTGGCTGCATTGCCCTCACCCCATGTGCTGCATCTGTGATGCCCCTGCACCTCCAAGCCCTGCACCCTGGGAATGAGGGTTCCACTGCAGGAATGGCACCAGCAGCCCTGGGCACACACAGGGACACCCTGATGCCTACTCAAAGCAGCAGATGCAGAAAAATCTGGAAGATGGATGTCTCCATACCATACAGACTATTGCTAGGAATTTTTTTGTTGTTTGTAAAGGACAATGTGATAACTATTATTCCTTTAAAAAGTTAAAAAAAAAAAAAGAAATTACACTTAAGTATATTTAAAAAAAAATGTTTTTTCCAGTTGGAATAAATGGAAGTATTCATCCAAAGTGAAGTCTCTTGTGTATGTTTTTTGCTCTTAAGGGGTGTTGATTAATTGTGAGTAAAAAACCTAATTTTCATTGAGCTGGTCTTGTAATAAAAACACAAGAACCAGCTCAGCTGCCATCCCTGATGTGGTTTTGATGGGCAGAGTAAGCTGTCAGAGGAGCATCTCCTGCACACCATGCATCTTCCTCAGGGTTGGTGACCTGGACTCATTTTCCAGAGTTCAAAAAGCCAAATCATAGAATCATTAAATTTGGAAGAGACCTCTTAAGATCATCGAGCATTTTCACCACTAAACCATATCCCCAGGTCTGCATGCACATACCTTTGGAACACTTCCAGGGTGTCTTGAAGTCTTGCCTGGTAAAAGCCAGCACAGCTCAGCTGAAGTCCCTGGTGTGCCTCTGGCCTACTTGGGGAGAGACTTCAACTTGGAATTTACAAATAACAACCTTTTTCCTAGAAAGATCACAGATCTTTCCATGTTTTCGAAAACAAATCTGGCAAGTTGAGTGGAAGTATTGCTTTCAGTGAGAAGTTGGACACTACAGGTTATTCTATAATTGGCATTTAATATGTACAATTTAATTCATTGTCAGTGATTAAAAGGACAGTGAATGTTGTCTGTCAGCTCTATTACAGCTGAACTGTTCTCATACAGCAGGAGCCTGGATCACTCAGCAAATTGTAAAACACTAATTCCCAGCCTTTGCCCTTTCCTGGATTGGTGCCTCTCCCCAGGGGTAATGGAACAAGATGTAGAAACTGCTTGCAGCAGAACTGCTGCACTTTTCCCATGCAATTTTTTGCTGAAATCCAGGGCACAGTGCCCCCATTCACAGGATAGTTCTGCTACTGGAAGCAGCTCTTCAAAATTTGGTTCTCACTGCAGAGCATCTCTGCATCCCTGCAATGACTGGTATACACCTGAGCTTTAATGCAGCACTGGAATCAGAACAGGTGGGCAACAAACGGGAGATCAGAGTATCTCAGCTGATGCTCCCCTCTCCTGGGCCCTTCAGCAGCACAGCAGAAAGGTCTCAGAGACATTTTCTAAAAAAGACAGAAGTGGTACAAAAGTCAGCTATAAAAGTGCAAACGCAGCCCCCAAACCTTTTTCATTTTTCATATGGGCTCCAGAAGTCCTGTAACCTTGGTTAAAAAAGGAAAAAAAGAATGCTTTTTTTTTTTCCTTAGCCCATTTGGGGTATGATTAACCATTTCTGACAAACCCACTGAGCTTGAGGGATGGAGCTACAAGTCTGTAAAATCTTGCTCCTTCGCCATCTGGCCCTGCTGGTTTCCCTGTGTGCCCAGCACCCCGTGGGAGCAGGGGGCACATAGCAACGTTTGCTTTTGTATTTCTGAGAACTGAGGGAAGCTGACACCACCTGAAGCTCGGGATGAGTGTCAGTGGGTCCAGTTTCCTTGGGGTCACTGGCTGAGAGAGTGGGAAGTTTTTAGCTGGGTTGCCCCAGACAGCTGTGCTGCCAGAGTCAGTCTGGCACACTAACAGTGCTGCTTAAAAAAATAAAATAATTAAATCTGGTCAGGTCTATTGCTGCCACAATTTTCTTGCATTTCACCCCGTTTTTCCCCAAAAAGTTGTTGGCCAGTGTGACCCCAGGGGATGGACTGAAGTTAATCTCCATTGCAAAGCCAACATCTGCATCACATACTTGGCCATCTCCAGGGTGGCAGTGGGAGCATAGTATCCTTCACATCCATGTTCCCCAGCAGGCTGAGGGGCTCTGTATGGCCCCTGCAACACCCCAAACACCCCAGCATAGGCAGCATGTTGTCCCAAAAGCTGGTGGAGCTGTGCAGGGAATCTTCCAGCACACTGGTTTTTCAGGAAGCCAAAAGCCACTCAGCCTTGAACTTGGTGCAGATACATTATAGTAAGATGAGCAGAGCCTCTGCAGAAAGATGCAGAGATTGGAAGTGTGAGGTTAGAAATAGCAGCACCCTGATCTGGGAATTATTATCTGCAGATAGTCCCACATTTGCCAAAGGGCCAAGTGGCTCTGGCGTTGCCCACAGTGGTGGGTGCCTTTGCAAACCCAGTTGCTGATGAAGGGAGCCTGAAATACAGCAGCACTAAGTGGGGGGTCAGTTACTGGAAGCGATTAGACAAAGGTTGAGGGCTTCTGAGAAATGGGCACACATTTACCCTCACAATTTAATCCCCCAGAAAGCCCTGCCCGTGCAGCACGGGGCTGGCAGGACCCACCTGATGCTGCTGCACCTGGTTCCCAGCTNTGGGGCTGGCAGGACCCACCTGAAGCTGCTGGGGTGCTGCTGCACCTGGTTCCCAGCTCCCTCCCCAGCTCCCAGCTAATCTGAGCTCCTGGGCTTCAAGCTGCCATGTTATCTGATGAACTTTGCTCTTTCAGGCTAAAAAAACCTTCCCTGTTCCTTGCATTTACATACAATTATGCTATTCTTGAAATCTAGGCTGTCCTCATTTTCCTGGAGATTATCTGCCACCTATTAGATGACCATCCTCCACGGCCAGGAAAGCTCATTAGCTAGGAGCAATTCCAGAGGATTTTATTTTAAAGATTATGCTTTTTTTTTTTTATGTNAAGGAAGGGAGGAAGGAAGGCAGGCAGACTCTTATTACCAGGCAGGTACTGCTAGATGCTGACATGTCATTTTTTAGACAGGGAGACACTACTGTAGTTAGTTCTAATGCCAAGAATCATTGTCTGGACCTCTGAGTAGAGAAGAAAAATTTTAAAAGTTTAAATTATTTGAATTTTCTGCCTCTGCCCATCAACACTGGACTCCAGTGTTGTGCT